>OX638135.1:17046155-17491155 GCA_951804985.1 Dryomyza anilis
ACATATACATATACATATACATATACATATACATATACATATACATATACATATACATATACATATACATATACATATACATATACATATACATATACATATACATATACATATACATATACATATACATATACATATACATATACATATACATATACATATACATATACATATACATATACATATACATATACATATACATATACATATACATATACATATACATATACATATACATATACATATACATATACATATACATATACATATACATATACATATACATATACATATACATATACATATACATATACATATACATATACATATACATATACATATACATATACATATACATATACATATACATATACATATACATATACATATACATATACATATACATATACATATACATATACATATACATATACATATACATATACATATACATATACATATACATATACATATACATATACATATACATATACATATACATATACATATACATATACATATACATATACATATACATATACATATACATATACATATACATATACATATACATATACATATACATATACATATACATATACATATACATATACATATACATATACATATACATATACATATACATATACATATACATATACATATACATATACATATACATATACATATACATATACATATACATATACATATACATATACATATACATATACATATACATATACATATACATATACATATACATATACATATACATATACATATACATATACATATACATATACATATACATATACATATACATATACATATACATATACATATACATATACATATACATATACATATACATATACATATACATATACATATACATATACATATACATATACATATACATATACATATACATATACATATACATATACATATACATATACATATACATATACATATACATATACATATACATATACATATACATATACATATACATATACATATACATATACATATACATATACATATACATATACATATACATATACATATACATATACATATACATATACATATACATATACATATACATATACATATACATATACATATACATATACATATACATATACATATACATATACATATACATATACATATACATATACATATACATATACATATACATATACATATACATATACATATACATATACATATACATATACATATACATATACATATACATATACATATACATATACATATACATATACATATACATATACATATACATATACATATACATATACATATACATATACATATACATATACATATACATATACATATACATATACATATACATATACATATACATATACATATACATATACATATACATATACATATACATATACATATACATATACATATACATATACATATACATATACATATACATATACATATACATATACATATACATATACATATACATATACATATACATATACATATACATATACATATACATATACATATACATATACATATACATATACATATACATATACATATACATATACATATACATATACATATACATATACATATACATATACATATACATATACATATACACATATACATATACATATACATATACATATACATATACATATACATATACATATACATATACATATACATATACATATACATATACATATACATATACATATACATATACATATACATATACATATACATATACATATACATATACATATACATATACATATACATATACATATACATATACATATACATATACATATACATATACATATACATATACATATACATATACATATACATATACATATACATATACATATACATATACATATACATATACATATACATATACATATACATATACATATACATATACATATACATATACATATACATATACATATACATATACATATACATATACATATACATATACATATACATATACATATACATATACATATACACATACACATATACATATACATATACATATACATATATATATACTTCTCACTTTTATCAACTCTACTCACCATTATCAATTATGCTTACTCTGCCCATATCCTTTCTACTCTATTGCATACAATGCTTTTGGTGCGTTGCGTTAGCACGCTACCTGTGTTGGAATATTAGTAAGATCAATAAACTCTTCCAACTATTATCATTCACAATGAATATTTATAGTGAGTAACACAACCCCTTCGCACTTTTATCAACTCCACCCACCATTATCAATTATGCTTACTCTGCCCATATCCTTTCTACTTATATGTATATGTAGCCGCGGTAGCTCAGTCGTTAGTGCGTTGGACTTCGAGCCGAAATGTCCCCGGTTCAAGCCTGGACTGGGGCTAACAACATCTTTTCATAGAAACAGTTTTCTATACCGCGCTACCTCTCGTCAGTAAATGGCAAACCTACGAGAGTAAAACATTGCCTATGAAAAATCTCTCACCCGCCGTTCGGATTCGGCAATAAACTGTAGGTCCCACCACTTTGAGTACAAATATAACACGCACAGCTCAAAATGGTGAGAGAGCTCTGCCGAAGTTCTATACAGGTCTGTAGCGCCAAACTATTATATTATTATTTATTTTTAAATTTTTGAACTGCTTATATAGCGAGCATGCCCCAAGAAAAAAAATTGGTGTTTCTTAGTTTGTTTTAAAAGATGGATCAACAGACAGAAAACAATCGTAATATAAGAAAGAGATTGGATTGGAGCACTATATCAGCGCCAATATTAAAATTAAGTATGGATTTTCCACTACGCGGAACTTTAAACCAATGATATGTATTCAATGCAACCAATAATTTCATTGGATTAGAGCGAGATGAATGGATACATCTTATGGCCTATAAGGAATACATACAACTAAAACTTGATCATCATAAGTTTCTTTCTCCAGACACTCTAATAGATCATCCCATATTACATAATTTAAATTGTGACTTTAAATATTGAAAAGGTGATCGAAAATGTAGATTTTTTTAAAGCAAAATGGTCATATTGCTGAAATAGACAGTGAAGCCTGGAAGAATATAATACGTATTGGGATTTTTTGTCATCATTTCTTTGTTGGAATTCAATGCTACAGCATTAAATTTATGTTTTTTATCATAATAACTTTATTCCGAAATGCTTTGAAATTAAAAAAATTGATGTACAGTTAAATGAATTGAATCTGTGATCTGTGAATTTCATTTACTACTATATCCTTGCACATTTTTAAAAAATATGACAAATTATTTATTAAAAATAAAAAGAAATAATATTTGTATTTGTAGAGTTGTCTCTTTTGCTTTTATGATTAGTTTATATTGTTTTACATAATTTTTTATTTGTTTTTGCATTTTTTTTTGTAATTTCAAAACATAATCTAGTTAATTCTATGTTTATATCTTTATCATATATAAACATAGAATTAACTAGATTATGTTTTGAAATTACAAAAAAAAATGCAAAAACAAATAAAAAATTATGTAAAACAATATAAACTAATCATAAAAGCAAAAGAGACAACTCTACAAATACAAATATTATTTCTTTTTATTTTTAATAAATAATTTGACATATTTTTTAAAAATGTGCAAGGATATAGTAGTAAATGAAATTCACAGATCAGCTAGGAAACATTTTCCTGGAAGAAGATTTATACAAAAAGGTTTAAATGATACATGGCAAATTGATTTGGTAGAAATGATTCCGTATCATTCCCTAAACAATGGATACAAATACTTACTAACATTCATCGATATTTTTTCTAAATTTGCATATGCCATACCAGTTAAAACTAAAAATGCCAAAGATGTGTCTACGCAATGTTAAAAATATTAAATAATTCTAAAGTTCAACCAAAAAATATTCAATCTGATCAGGGAAAAGAGTTATTTAATAAAGACTTTAAAAGTCGAATGAAACAATACGATATTAATCACAATCATACATATACACATATGAAAGCGTCTATATGTGAAAGATTTAACGAACGTTAAAAAGTAAAATGTGGAAAATGTTTAGTATGCAAGTGGATTACAAAAGGATTAATTCATTAGATCGATTGATAAATGAATATAATAAAACCTGGCATAGAACTATTAGAATGAAACCCGCTGAAATAACTAAAATAAATGAAAAATTATTGTTAAAAACAATATATAATTTCCCCAAAGTATTTTCTATGACGAAATATAATGTAGGCGATCATGTTCGAATAAGTAAATATAAACGTATATTTTTTAAGGGATATGAACCAAATTGGTCTACAGAAATATTTTCTATTCAGCGGGTGAAAATAAGTAAACCAGTGACTTACATTCTAGAAGATTATAAAGAAAATATAATCCAAGAGTACTTTTATGAATTTGAACTTCAAAGAGTGATAGATAAAGATGCATACCTTATTGAAAAAATTGTACGAAGAAAGGGGATAAAGTGCTTGTTAAATTGTTGGGATTTAATGATGATAATAACACATGGATTAATAGAAGTCAATTGCTAAACTAAAAATATATAAACAACTATAAAAAGAATTCACATAAGATTAACGAATAATATTCGTATTAACCTTGTACAGTGCTTAATCTAAAAATATAACAAAATAGTTATAATTGTATGGATTGATTTAATAAAAAAGGATATTGTTACGAAAATTCAGTCTACGGAAAACTGTTCTACGAGTTCGTATCGCTGGATTGTGTACAAAATAAAAACGAACTTATATTTGGTTTTAACAAGTATTATTTCAACTAGTATTATTTCAACTAGTATTAATTAACTTTATTAAAAAACAATCACTTATATCAACTACTGAATTACTACAATTTATCTTTACAATGTTCACTCACGAGACGCACTAGTCACTATTAAATCACAACTGAAGTGCTGTACCTCAGATGCGGCTCCCTTATATACTGCATGCATCAGTTCGACACGTTTCGACAAGCTTCGACGTGTTTCGAGAACCTTCTACTCGTTTCGTGAATGACGCATGCTATTGGCATCTCATTCGCACTCATGTGTTTTAATGCGCTGGTCTTCCATCTCTTTCTCGCACACTGCCTCAGTGCGCTGAATCATCTTCCGTCTCTTTCTAACACATGATTAGTGCGCTGAATTGTCTTGCGTCTCATTAATTATTGTTGATTACTTGCACTATGGGGAAAATTACATCTTTTCGTAACACTGCCCTCCACCTAAATCTGTTCGTTCCGAACAGATGTTAATCCTCTCTCTCTCTATACGGCGACAACCTTTCTAAATGTACTACTTTCATTTTTCGTCTAACGCCCGCAGTATTCTGAATCCAATACACTACATCATTAATTCTTTTAATTATCTTGGTCCTTCCAGTGTGTTTGTAGCTTAGGGGATAAGCCTTTCTTCCTTTGCGGGTTATAGAGCAAAACAAGCTCTCCTTCCGTAAATCCCTCTGAATTTGTGCGCATGTCGTATCTGGCCTTCATCTTGTCACTCGCAAATTGTGTACGCTGTCTTACAAATTGATGCATTTCGTTCATTTCTTCACTTTTTCTGGAAACATAATTGAGTATAGTAATTCCAGCTGAAAGACTCGCACCAAACTTTAAATCCGCAGGTAATCGTAAGTCTGTTCCAAAAACAATTTTAGATGGTGAAGCTGTTGTGGTATCATGAACCGCCGTTCGATAAGCCATGAGAAATAGTGGTATGTGTGTATCCCAATCTGTTTGATTTTTATCAACCACTTTTCTGAAATACTCTTCCAAAGTCCGATTGAATCTCTCCACCATGCCGTCTGATTGCGGGTGCAAAGGCGTTGTTCGTGTTTTGTGTATGTTGAGGACTTTACATACTTCCTTAAAAACTGCAGACTCAAAATTTCTTCCTTGGTCTGAATGCAATTCCAACGGTACTCCAAAACGGCTTACCCAGTTGTTAAATAATGCATCCGCAACTGTTGTGGCTTCTTGATTCGGCATGGGATATACTTCAGGCCACTTGCTGATGTAGTCAATGACGACAAGGACATACTTATTACCCGCATCACTGATTGGAAACGGCCCGGCGACATCCATGGCAATACGCTCGAATGGTGCTCCCACGTTGTACTGATGCATCCTACCGCGACTTCTCACTGATGGTCCTTCTGCTGGTACACATTGCCCGCAACTGCGAATCCAATCGGCTACTGACTCTTGGAATCCAATCCAATAAAAACGTTTCTTTACCTTCTAGACCGTTTTATTAATGCCCAAATGACCACCACTAGATCCACCATGGTATTCCGCTAATATCTCTTTTATTTTTGACTTGGGAACAACAATCAAACTTCGAGCGGATGTGCCACCTTCATTTTCCCATACACGATATAAGCAACCATCTTGTAGCTTTAAGCTCTGCCACTATGCCCAGTAAGCTTTAGTTATGGCACTGTCAGCAGCTATATCTTCCCACGATGGTTTTCTTTGCTGTTCCTTGAACATCATGATTTTTCTGAGATCAGGATCACTCTTTTGATCAATTTGAATTTGGTCTGGAGTCCATTTTTCATCGGGTAAAACATTCAGCAAACGAATATCAATTAAGTTTTTTTTCCTTCCGCTCTTAGACAATGTCTGCATTCAAGTTTACAAGGACGCCGTGACAGAGCATCTGCATTTCCTTGATTTCCTCCTTTACGATATTCGATTGAGAAATCGTAGCTCTGTAATCGTTCTATCCAACGCGCAATTTGGCCTTCCGGATCTTTGAACTGAAGTAACCATCGTAGAGCTGCGTGATCGGTTCTTAAGTGAAACTGTTGTCCGTACAGATACTTATGGAAATTTTCGAACTTTCAATTACAGCAAGAAGCTCTCTCCTGGTGACACATTAATTTCGCTCGGGCTTGGACAATGTTTTACTGTAGTATGCGATCACTTTTTCTTGCCCATTGATCACTTCAGAGAGAATTCCGCCTATTCCGTATCCACTTGCATCCGTATCAAGTATAAATTTCTCACCTGGAATTGGATACGCATGAATTGGTGCCAAGCACAGTCGATCTTTTAATTTCAAAAATGTGCTTTCTTGATCATCGCTCCATTGAAATGCGCGGTTCTTTCTTGTCAACTCATGAAGACTGCTTGCAACATTGGCAAAACCTGGAACAAATCGTCTGTAGTATTCGGTCTGGGCCACTCCTTGTCTGCAACTATTTAATCCTCATCGGTATGCACTCCTTCCGCGGTAATTCGATGATCCAGATACTTGACTTCTTTCTTGAAAAGTGAGCATTTCTTTGGGCTAAGTTGTAGACACGCATTTTTCAATCGAAGGAATACTTCCTCTAGATTTCTTAGATGTTCGTTGAAATCCTTGCCCATAACAATTATGTCATCAAGGTATACTAGGCATGTTATCCAGTGTAAACCTTTTCATACGTGATCCATTAACCGTTCGAATGTTGCTGGGGCATTGCATAGTCCAAACGGCATTACCAAAAATTGCCATAGTCCATCTCCAGTACTGAATGCGGTCTTCTCTTTTTGTTATCGATTTCTACTTGCCAGTAACCGCTTTGCAAGTCCAACGTTGAAAACCACTTAGCATTAGATAGTGTCCAAGGTGTCATCGATTCTGGGCAGTGGATAACTATCTTTCTTGGTGACATCATTAAGTTTTCGGTAGTCAACGCAGAACCGAGTACTACCGTCCTTCTTTTTCACCAATACTACTGGTGAACTCCATGGACTCTCAGATGGTTCCACCACGCCATTTGTGTGCATTTCTTCAACCAAATGTGATACTTCGTCTCTTTTCGAAATGGTACCCTTCTTGGTGCTTGACGAATTGGGTTAGAATCACCAGTGTCTATTCGATGTTTTACAATGGAAGTTCTGCCATCCTTTTGACCCTTTTCAGCAAATATATACCGATATTTGTCAATTAGCTGTTGCACTTCACTCTTTTCTTTGGCAGTCAAATCCTTCCTCCACTCATTTACAAACCTGTGAATAGATTGTTTGTATATTTGCGATGTGCCGTAGTCTCTTGATGGATTTGACTCACAATTTATAATCGCTGATGCCTCTTGACACTGGCCTATCACTGTTCCCTTTTTAATTAATTTGGACGAGTTTTCCAAATTGAGAACTCTTATTGGAACAACCTTGTCTTTTGTCGCTTCTACTAATGTTTTTCCGACAACAATATTACTTCTGCTCATTTGCTCATCATTCGATTCTATAACCCACAACTTGCTTATCCCACAATCTCCATTTAATTTTGCCCAAACAATTGCTTCTGAATTAGGTGGTATTTTTCTATTTTAATGAGCAATAACATGATTATTTTTCGGGCATTGGTCACAATCAATGTTTAGTTGGATCTCCGTGTTGGCATAACTCAAAATTTTCCTTGTTCAATCTAGTGTGAAACCGTTTCTTATCATGAAGTCCATGCCAAGTATTATTTCGTCTACTATTTCCGCCACTATACAATCAAGCTTAGCTGTAGTAGTACCAATAGTGATTTGTTTGGTAATTTTTCCTCTGATTAGAGCCTCTTCACCTGTCGATGTTTGCAATCTTATTCCGATAAGCGGTTCTATTTCGTTCCTAACAAGTTTACTTCTTATTATTGAGTGTGAAGCTCCTGTATCCAACGTTACCATATATGCTACACAATCAATTAGATTCTTGACAGTTAAACTATTCGACTTTCGAGCAATTTGTGAAATGGATATTTTGGGGCAATCGGTTATGGGAGTCAGATCGTGCCCCGCAGAACTGACTCGTTTTAGTTTAAAGCTTGATTAAAATTTTCGCTATTTTGGACATGATCCTGTCTTTCTTCATGTCTGGGTTTATCTGCAGATTGATTTATTGAGCGTTTGCGTTTTTTAAGACAGTCACGTGCCATATGTCTATATGTATCACAGTTGTAACATTTACCTTTGAATTGCGTATCTTTGTTGGCTGATGTGTGTTCGGTTTTAACGCCTGCTTTAACTGCTTGGCACACTACTTGAAATAAATCATCGTTCTCCACATCAATTCTACGCGCCTTTGGAGCCGATCGGCACAACGAATTTTCTGTCTCCTGTGTTAGAACTATGGTAACCGTTTGCGTAAATGTTACCTTGGGCGCAATCACTGTTGCACGTTTTGTCTGCTGATCGCGTATGCCATCAACAAAAGCTTCGATCTTGCACTTTTCTATGAAATCACTCGTTGAATCAGCATACGACAAATGCGCAAGCCTCTCGACGTCCGCTGCATACGCTTGCAAAGTTTCGCCATTTCGTTGCATTCTGCCCTTCAGATCCATTCGGTATATCTGTTTCATGTGATCACTGCCGAATTTTAACCATTTTTTTAACCATTTTGAATCACGTTGCAGTGCAGACATAACCGCTAAATAACTGTTTCGATCACTTTCTGGAACAGTCTGCAATACTTCGGCTGCGTCTCCTTTAAACGCCACGATAAGTGCGGCTACGCTGTCCTCATTATTCCATCGATTACTTACAGCCGTGGTCTCAAATTGCAGCTTGAAAATGTTGAACGCTGTGGTTCCATTGTAAATCGGCGATTTTAGCCTCGTACCACTAAAAACATGCTGTGTAGGTCCATTTATCTGCAACACGTGCAAATCTTTTTTTATTTCCTGGATTTCTAAGTCTATACCGTTTTCTAATCTTTGAATTTTTTCATCAATGTTCTCTTCCATGTCATTTACATGCATTTCTAGCTCCGTCACTTTGCTATGGAGTGTATTAGAAACTTCCAAAAGCTGCTTAGAATGCTCCTGCATCTGCTGCTTAATTTCAGTTTGCAGTTTATTAGAACTTTCTAATTACTGTTTCGAATTTTCTTGAAGTTTCTGTTCCATTTTGTTGGAATTTTCTAGAAGTTCTTGCTTCATGTCTAATTTGAGCTGATTGGAATTTTCTTTAAATTGTTTTGAATTTTCTAGAATGCTTCATGTCTAATTTGAGCTGATTGGAATTTTGTTGAAGCTGTTTTGAATTTTCTAGAAACTGTCTGAAATTTTCTTGAGCCATTATCTGAAATTGTTGTTGCATAGCTCCGATCAACTGGCTCATCTCAAAAACTTGGGTCTGTACTTTCTCCTCTGTGTCCAGATTTTTCGATGACTGTGCTACAACTTCCACTTCAAAATTGTGCATCGTAAGATCAATGCCCTGCGCCTCTAATTCCATTAGGCGCTTTTGCAGCTCTACTTTCATACCAGCAGTTGGAAGATTACGAATCGACAGCTCCTTCTTTAGCTGGTCGACTTTAAGTTGTTCATATTTAAACCATTTTGTATCACAATCCCACTTCTGACACCAATGTTACGAAAATTCAGTCTACAGAAAACTGTTGTACGAGTTCGTATCGCTGGATTGTGTACAAAATAAAAACGCACTTATATTTGGTTTTAACTAGTATTATTTCAACTAGTATTAATTAACTTTATTAATTTAAATAACAACTTAAAGAATAATCACATATATCAATTGCTGAATTACTACAATTTATCTTTACAATGTTCACTCACGAGACGCACTAGTTCACTATTAAATCACAACTGAAGTGCTGTACCTCAGATGCGGCTCCCTTATATACTGCATGCATCAGTTCGACACTTTTCGACAAGCTTCGACGTGTTTCGAGAACCTTCTACTCGTTTCGTGAATGACGCATACTATTGGCATCTCATTCGCACTCATGTGTTTTAATGCGCTGATCTTCCATCTCTTTCTCGCACACTGCCTCAGTGCGCTGAATGATCTTCCGTCTCTTTCTAACACATGCTTAGTGCGCTGAATTGTCTTGCGTCTCATTAATTAGTGTTGATTGCTTGCACTATGGGGCAAATTACAACTTTTCGTAACAATATCAACGATTATATTATTGCACATATTGTGATAGTGATGAACATAATGCTGCGTTTTCGTCTTTCATTAAACCTAAAACTTTTTTGTTTTGTGGTGTTATTAAACACTGATTATTTTCATTATAATCTGATGTATCAAATTGGGATGAATTAGTTTTAATAATATTATAAATAGCATCCTTAGACGACAGTATAAAACTATCTGTATCCAAATAAATAACATCAATATTTTTACTTTCCTTTTTCAAGAAATTATAATAAAAATCGTACACCATTTGGATAATTCGAGTACTGTTGTTCCCACATAAATTGGTTTGTCATAAAATATTTCTAAATTGACTAGTTCAACTCCAACCAGAGAGTCACTAAAAATGTCTATACTATGGAAATTAGTTTTAGCTATATGTGCTCGAAAGCCTTCTGAATTTCTTCGATTATCATAATGAGTTAATAACCTTACGTCTCTTCTTTTTTCAACATTTTGCATCGATTTACCATATACTGCATTATTCATCACTTTATAGAAGTTTTTTTCAAAATCATTTTTAGTCTGCTTTCTATGTTCTGTATTAAGAATAATATATGGTTCTAACCATTTGCTTTTTTTAAAGCGCAGAACACGATGTACTTTTTTTAGCGTTAAACCATGTTGTAAACATAGTTGCAAGTATTTTAAATGAATTATTTACTTGTCTTTTTTATGAAGATCGGCTATTAATTTAACTCCTTTTTTACCAATTGGTATTTTGTTTTCAGGACAAAATGGAAGACAATTATGCTCGTCATGAATAGAATCTGTATATTCTAAATCAACCTCAAGAATATATCACAATACACCGTCAGTAGTAATAGTAGACAAATCTAGAATATTAAACTCAGCCAGTTCTAAAAATTTAAAATCTGAGATTGGAAGATTTTGCGACATTGCCCATCCATACAAATTATTAGCATCCACATATGCTAAATAATTATCTTTGTTATTTGTATCATGTCCAGATTTTAAATATTTGTTGTTGGCTTCAGATATCCTATGAGTACATTGAATTAATCCCCCTCTTACGCTAACTTTAAGAAAGTTATGAACATCAGGACCGTTTATAAGTTCTAGATCTGCTTTGGTATACTTAAGCATTGAATCAAAGATAAAGAAGGGGCAGTTATATAATTTATTGGATCTAAATTATAAATATTTAAACAAATGCTTTGAAAATTTTCAAATAAATCAGCTAAAATAAGAACATCGCTTTCTAAATAAAGTAACATATAATCACGTAGTGTATTACATTTGTATGTTTTCCATATCTCATTGGCAAATATATAGTCTTCAAATGAACATTCTTGGTTATAACAATGATCTCTACTGGGAGGGAAGTTTCTTTCAGAACATTAAAGTGATTTACATAATCATAGGGGAACACTCCTTTCCTCCTCATTAAATTAAATTTGTCAACATTTTTATATCTATTTTTTAAAATATTGAAATTATTACTATCCATATAACTAGATAACTTTTCTAAGCTAGAGTTTATATTCTATTTAAATGTTTTACCCTCCATAACAGTTTTAGTGAGTGATATATATAATTCCTTATTGCAGGGAATTGCTTTTAAATTTCCACTCAATTTATTTATAAATAAATGGATATCATATCTAGATAGATTATGAAATACCACTGGGAAAAATGGATATTTTATTTTAAAAATGTTCTTACATTTGTCGTGGATCGGCCCCATGAAAACTCCTGAAAAATAATTATAATATTTGTCTCGATTGCTGTCGGTAAAATTTTGCTCACAAGCACAACATTTTCCAGTGGTATAAATTTGTTGATCATTCTGCGTTAGATTTTTATGGGGAGCTGGAGACATCCAATATTTTCGATGAAGTTCATCTAATTTCTCCTCCATAGAATTAATGAATTCCTCAACACCATTTGCACCTATAACAAAATAAGAAAATATTAAAATTTTAAAACAAAATAAAAAATAATTATAAAAAATTACCTTCAAAAGTAAATATTTCATCCAAATCAGAATTATATGTGTGCTTCACATAGTATTTGATCACACAAATTTTTTTCGGATTTTTTCGGATTGAATATCAAAAATTCTATAATAATTTGGATTTGTCAACTTATAAAGATTTTTTGACTCCAAATTATCATATTTACAAGCTATTCCAGCCAGAATACTCTCTTTGAAGCAAAATTCATCCATATTTTTATATTGATTGTTGCGGCTTTAGAGTTAATATCTCTAGGTAGAGGCGTAATATACCTGATGGTATATGTTCTAACTTGCATATGGTTATTTCCACATATGTAAATTCTACGATTGCCCATCCACTGCCTCTCTCTTGGAATTCACTTGAAATTCTATTTATTTCATTTATCAAATCTTCTAATGAAGAATTTATATCATCCAGATTATATATACTAATCGGGTTCCGAAGTGTTTTTTTGTTAGTACCATCTCGGTTTCGTTTTGTTTTACATAATCACCATATACTTAGAACTATATTATTTTTAACGAAATCATGTTCTCCAATATTCGTTAACAGAAGTTCTTTTAAATATGGATTTATATTAGTAAAAAAGTTTTCAATCAATATCTCATTCATCGATGAGCTTAAAACACGATATTTTTTTACAATATTAGTTTGGAAGGTAGATAGTTGGAGAACGTTTTCCCGTAGTGTTATTGCAGATCTTTCCATATGTCGGTTCTAAAATGCATTTTATACCGATTTATGGGAATATGTATCACACAAATCGCACATACTTTCGTTTCCATGTCAATTTTTGGTCGTCTAGTTGTATTTTGTATGTTAATTACATTTCCTTTCCGTTTTAGGATTTGATGAGATGATGATGCTCCTGATTGGTTTCCATTTTTCTTAACTCCTCTATGAGATGAGGAGGGGATGGGTTCAGCTATGATCAGTTCACCATCACAATTTTCTAAATGATTCTCGACATATGAATACCTTAAATGAGTAAACCGCAGCCACATTGAAAATATTTTTCTTTTCAATCATTTAAATGAATTGTCAAATTTTCTACAGATGAGAATGTTGCTGTACAATTTTCACACGCGAACATATTTAATTTTTTACTAATATGTTTATTGTTTAAAAAGTAAAATAAAATTGTCTTTAGTAAGTAAGTTTAAACTGAAAATTTACTTTAAACAATAACAAAATGTTATAAACAATTAAAGAAAGAAGAAAACAACTTTATGTCAACCGTTGTTGGGTAGATGTAGATGAAATCTTATGGAGGTAAAGTAAATGAAAAGTCATAGGATGTATTCCAATGCAGTTATGGCAATAGAGTTTCATTTAGTATCCTATTGTGTTTTACCTGCATCGATTTTAAATCGTATGGTACATTTATATAGGGTAGCCCCTGCATTATTAATTTTTAACGAAAACATTTTTTGAATATTAATTACTAAAATTCGAACGGTTCTACTTATACTTTTAATCGTAAATCATAAATATTTCAATTTATTGCTTCAGAAATATAATTCGAAAGCATAATTGTACATATAATGTTCATGAATATTTTAAGTGGGTGGTATTTTTATTATATAATTTATAAAATTCCAGTCAATGGGACGGACGGTATTTATGACCGAAAATTGTGATCTGAATTCCTAATTTAATCTTTTTCAATTTAATTGATTCTCAAATATTCCTTATGATACTAATAAATAAATATCGAGACATGTTGTTTGAAAAATAATTTTCTTTGTACTGTGTGATTGTCTCAAAATAGTTGAAATGATATATTTTCATTTATTTAAATCATCTACAATTTAATTTTTACATTGCATAAGTATAAGGTCCCCGTAAATATATGAGTCATGCTCTGACTAAATAATTTTACGGTTCGTGTATTACATCGCATTCAGCGCCATCTAGCGATGTCTATCGACATTTACATCTATCGAGATTCTTGACATCTAGCAGTACTCATCGTATTCTAGTGTTGTCTATTGACATCTGCTTACATCGAGCGATGCATTTAGCGGTGATACAATCCCACGCTAACTATTTACAATAACTGAATTCTAACCTTAATTGTGGCCATCTAGTGGTGTCTATTGACATCTCCATAAATCGAAATCGCTATTCAGCATTCACAATGAATATTTATAGTGAGTAAAACAACCCCTTCTCACTTTTATAAACTCCACCCACCATTATCAATTATGCTTACTCTGCCCATATCCTTTCTACTCTATTGCATACAATGCTTTTGGTGCGTTAGCACGCTACCTGTGCTGGAATATTAGTAAGATCAATAAACTCTTCCAACTATAATCATTCACAATGAATAGTTATAGTGAGTAACACAACCCCTTCTCACTTTTATCAACTCCACCCACCATCATCAATTATGCTTACTTACCGCGGCTACATATACATATAAGTAGAAAGGAATATGCATATGTAGCCGCGGTAGCTCAGTGGTTAGTGCGTTGGACTGCGAGCCGAAAGGTCCCCGGTTCAAGCCTGGACTGGGGCTAATAACATCTTTTCATAGAAACATTTTTCTATACCGCGCTACCTCTCGTCAGTAAATGGCAAACCTACGAGAGTAAAATCATTGCCTATGAAAAAGCTCTAACCCGCCGTTCGGATTCGGCAATAAACTTTATATGTATATGTTTATGTATATGTATATGTATATGTATATGTATATGTATATGTATATGTATATGTATATGTATATGTATATGTATATGTATATGTATATGTATATGTATATGTATATGTATATGTATATGTATATGTATATGTATATGTATATGTATATGTATATGTATATGTATATGTATATGTATATGTATATGTATATGTATATGTATATGTATATGTATATGTATATGTATATGTATATGTATATGTATATGTATATGTATATGTATATGTATATGTATATGTATATGTATATGTATATGTATATGTATATGTATATGTATATGTATATGTATATGTATATGTATATGTATATGTATATGTATATGTATATGTATATGTATATGTATATGTATATGTATATGTATATGTATATGTATATGTATATGTATATGTATATGTATATGTATATGTATATGTATATGTATATGTATATGTATATGTATATGTATATGTATATGTATATGTATATGTATATGTATATGTATATGTATATGTATATGTATATGTATATGTATATGTATATGTATATGTATATGTATATGTATATGTATATGTATATGTATATGTATATGTATATGTATATGTATATGTATATGTATATGTATATGTATATGTATATGTATATGTATATGTATATGTATATGTATATGTATATGTATATGTATATGTATATGTATATGTATATGTATATGTATATGTATATGTATATGTATATGTATATGTATATGTATATGTATATGTATATGTATATGTATATGTATATGTATATGTATATGTATATGTATATGTATATGTATATGTATATGTATATGTATATGTATATGTATATGTATATGTATATGTATATGTATATGTATATGTATATGTATATGTATATGTATATGTATATGTATATGTATATGTATATGTATATGTATATGTATATGTATATGTATATGTATATGTATATGTATATGTATATGTATATGTATATGTATATGTATATGTATATGTATATGTATATGTATATGTATATGTATATGTATATGTATATGTATATGTATATGTATATGTATATGTATATGTATATGTATATGTATATGTATATGTATATGTATATGTATATGTATATGTATATGTATATGTATATGTATATGTATATGTATATGTATATGTATATGTATATGTATATGTATATGTATATGTATATGTATATGTATATGTATATGTATATGTATATGTATATGTATATGTATATGTATATGTATATGTATATGTATATGTATATGTATATGTATATGTATATGTATATGTATATGTATATGTATATGTATATGTATATGTATATGTATATGTATATGTATATGTATATGTATATGTATATGTATATGTATATGTATATGTATATGTATATGTATATGTATATGTATATGTATATGTATATGTATATGTATATGTATATGTATATGTATATGTATATGTATATGTATATGTATATGTATATGTATATGTATATGTATATGTATATGTATATGTATATGTATATGTATATGTATATGTATATGTATATGTATATGTATATGTATATGTATATGTATATGTATATGTATATGTATATGTATATGTATATGTATATGTATATGTATATGTATATGTATATGTATATGTATATGTATATGTATATGTATATGTATATGTATATGTATATGTATATGTATATGTATATGTATATGTATATGTATATGTATATGTATATGTATATGTATATGTATATGTATATGTATATGTATATGTATATGTATATGTATATGTATATGTATATGTATATGTATATGTATATGTATATGTATATGTATATGTATATGTATATGTATATGTATATGTATATGTATATGTATATGTATATGTATATGTATATGTATATGTATATGTATATGTATATGTATATGTATATGTATATGTATATGTATATGTATATGTATATGTATATGTATATGTATATGTATATGTATATGTATATGTATATGTATATGTATATGTATATGTATATGTATATGTATATGTATATGTATATGTATATGTATATGTATATGTATATGTATATGTATATGTATATGTATATGTATATGTATATGTATATGTATATGTATATGTATATGTATATGTATATGTATATGTATATGTATATGTATATGTATATGTATATGTATATGTATATGTATATGTATATGTATATGTATATGTATATGTATATGTATATGTATATGTATATGTATATGTATATGTATATGTATATGTATATGTATATGTATATGTATATGTATATGTATATGTATATGTATATGTATATGTATATGTATATGTATATGTATATGTATATGTATATGTATATGTATATGTATATGTATATGTATATGTATATGTATATGTATATGTATATGTATATGTATATGTATATGTATATGTATATGTATATGTATATGTATATGTATATGTATATGTATATGTATATGTATATGTATATGTATATGTATATGTATATGTATATGTATATGTATATGTATATGTATATGTATATGTATATGTATATGTATATGTATATGTATATGTATATGTATATGTATATGTATATGTATATGTATATGTATATGTATATGTATATGTATATGTATATGTATATGTATATGTATATGTATATGTATATGTATATGTATATGTATATGTATATGTATATGTATATGTATATGTATATGTATATGTATATGTATATGTATATGTATATGTATATGTATATGTATATGTATATGTATATGTATATGTATATGTATATGTATATGTATATGTATATGTATATGTATATGTATATGTATATGTATATGTATATGTATATGTATATGTATATGTATATGTATATGTATATGTATATGTATATGTATATGTATATGTATATGTATATGTATATGTATATGTATATGTATATGTATATGTATATGTATATGTATATGTATATGTATATGTATATGTATATGTATATGTATATGTATATGTATATGTATATGTATATGTATATGTATATGTATATGTATATGTATATGTATATGTATATGTATATGTATATGTATATGTATATGTATATGTATATGTATATGTATATGTATATGTATATGTATATGTATATGTATATGTATATGTATATGTATATGTATATGTATATGTATATGTATATGTATATGTATATGTATATGTATATGTATATGTATATGTATATGTATATGTATATGTATATGTATATGTATATGTATATGTATATGTATATGTATATGTATATGTATATGTATATGTATATGTATATGTATATGTATATGTATATGTATATGTATATGTATATGTATATGTATATGTATATGTATATGTATATGTATATGTATATGTATATGTATATGTATATGTATATGTATATGTATATGTATATGTATATGTATATGTATATGTATATGTATATGTATATGTATATGTATATGTATATGTATATGTATATGTATATGTATATGTATATGTATATGTATATGTATATGTATATGTATATGTATATGTATATGTATATGTATATGTATATGTATATGTATATGTATATGTATATGTATATGTATATGTATATGTATATGTATATGTATATGTATATGTATATGTATATGTATATGTATATGTATATGTATATGTATATGTATATGTATATGTATATGTATATGTATATGTATATGTATATGTATATGTATATGTATATGTATATGTATATGTATATGTATATGTATATGTATATGTATATGTATATGTATATGTATATGTATATGTATATGTATATGTATATGTATATGTATATGTATATGTATATGTATATGTATATGTATATGTATATGTATATGTATATGTATATGGATATGTATATGGATATGTATATGGATATGTATATGGATATGTATATGTATATGTATATGTATATGTATATGTATATGTATATGTATATGTATATGTATATGTATATGTATATGTATATGTATATGTATATGTATATGTATATGTATATGTATATGTATATGTATATGTATATGTATATGTATATGTATATGTATATGTATATGTATATGTATATGTATATGTATATGTATATGTATATGTATATGTATATGTATATGTATATGTATATGTATATGTATATGTATATGTATATGTATATGTATATGTATATGTATATGTATATGTATATGTATATGTATATGTATATGTACCCCTTCCGATTTGCTTCATATTTTAATATGTTGTTATTATTGGTCAATGAAATTTTTCAGTTTTCTATAGCGTCCCCTTCACCCCCTTAGCAAACTGTTAAAACACGATTTTTGTTGTTTTGCACCACAGCATGCAAAAACTGCCTTTTTTTAAATTCTAAAAAAATTTACATAAATTCTTGACATTGATCAAAGATCATTCCACTTTGATTTGGAGTGGTAAGAATTTTTCTTCAATTTTTTTCTTAATTTTGAAAATCCTGTTTTTTAGTATATAAATCGCCATAATTTTGGATTGGTTTGAGACACCAATAAAAACTGGTCTTAAGTAAAAACCGTGTTAAAAAATATAGGCGGTTATTATCAACTGTCACTCCTAGCTGCCATATAATATTTATAGTTAACACGCTATAACTGTGAAGATATAAGAGGTATAATATTGAAATTTTGTCCAACATCATGTAATATAAAAATAAAATTGACCACTGAAAATTGTTGCGATTGACCAACTACCACGCCTACCTGTCATATAAATTTAACATATAAATCTTTATTCTGTTAAAGTCATGAAATTTTGCTTGTATTCCTCTTTTGTATGTAGTAATATTAATTCGAAGTATGGTCCAATTCAGTGAACGGCCACGCCTACCTGTCATATAAACATAACATATCATTAGCCATAACTCCGTTTCTATATGAGATATCGCGATGAAATTTTTGATGTTTTAATTTTTTGTAAGGAAATTGTGATCGGTCTACTACAACGCCTACCTACCATATAAAATCGACATATCATTGGTCATAACTCTGGTACTATGCGAGATATGATGATGACTATTAAAGTCATATAGTATACTCTGCTCTTCCTCTTTCCATAGATACCAAATTAAATACATATTGTAACACTTTATATGTCATGTTTTTTGGCAGGTAGACATCGAAGTAGTCCGATCACAACAATTTTTAGTAAAACGTTTTGTTTTTATATTATATGATGTTGGACAAAATTTCAATAATATACCGCTTATATCTTCACAGTTATATCGTGTTTACTATAAATGTTATATGGCATTTTTTGTAACACGGTTTGTACTTAAATACGAGTATATACCAATTGTTATTGATGTATCTCAAACCAATCCAAAATTATGGCGACTTATATACTATTAAACAGGACTTTCAATGTTAAGAAAAAAATAGAACAAAAATTCCTACCACTCCAAATCAAAGTTCAATGTCAAGAATTTATGTAATTTTTTTCAGAATTTAAATTTTTTTTTCAGAATTTAAAGGCAGGTTTATGATGCGGTGGTGCAGACAAGGTGATTCCCTATCGTGTGACTTCTTCAACCTAATAATGAAAAAGATTGTAAGAGCTGCACAACTCCATCACAATGGCACTATCTTTAACAAGAGTTCCATGCTGCTCGGGTACGCTGATGATATCGACATCAAAGCGTACGAGCAGAGTGCAGCATTCTCCAGTTTAGAGGGAATCGCGTCGAATGGGTCTTACGGTGAACGAGGACAAGACAAAGTACCTAGTGTCAAAGAGTCTCGGCGTCTTGGACAACACGTCACTATTAACAACCACAACTTCGAAGTTGTGAAGGACTTCGTATACCTAGGAACCAGCATCAACAAGGAAAACAATGTCAGCCTGGAGATTAGCCGAAGAATAACTCTTGCCAACAGATGTTACTTTGGGCTCAGTAGGCAATTGAGGAGCAGAGCCCTCTCTCGACGGACAAAAATTACTCTCTATAAGTCGCTCATCATGCCAGTCCTTCTCTATGGTGCTGATGCATGGACGCTTGCCAACACCGATGAGCAAGCTTTAGGAGCGTTCGAGAGAAAGATTCTTTGGAAAATCTATGGCCCTATATGCGTTGAAGAATCAGATGGAACGACGAGCTGTATGAGCTTCACGCCGATATTGACATAGTCAGGTGCATTAAGATCCAGCGCCTACGCTGGCTTGGACATGACGAGCGTATGAAAGCTGGAGCGCTTTCATCCAGCAAAAAATGTGTTCAATTCTGTACCCAGTGGTGGTCAACGTAGGTGGAGCGGCCAAGTGCGAGACAACCTGACAACACTTGGAATAAAAAAATGGCGCCAGCGCGCGCAATGCAGATCGACTGGCGAGGGGTGATTACTGCGGCCGAAAATGATGACTCAAAATGATGACAAAGCTCGGCATATTCTTTTATCTTGGGACTAAAACACTTTGGATTATCGGTATCGGATCTGGTTCCAAGATTTTTGAAATAGCGGTTCCGGTTTCAACCAAGCAAATTAAATGGATTCCGGTTCCACAACAATGATTCCGGTTCCAAAAATCCAAGTCTGGTTCTTTGCGGTCCCTGCTTCTATCAAATTTTTTACAAGATCATAAATAAAGATTTGGTTTTTTTTTAATTTTCAATTAATTATATTTTTAAAATTTGTATGATGTGACCTTTATGTTCAAACCTCGATTTCATAGAATGAGACTTTTTTTAAATGTTCACAGCATCCAACTATTTACGTCATTAGTCTTTTTTTGTATACCAAAAGTCTCAAAAATCCATTAAAAAAAAAAAAATCAATGACGCAGATCCCAGTTGAACTTTAAAGTAATCAATATGCTCAATAATTTTCTTTTCCCTCTATAAAAGTTATATATAACAAAAATATTAATTAATATTTTATAATTTTTAAATACATAAAAATATACCACCCGATTCCATAACATGCTTATTCGATTAAGACTATTTTTAATATTCTTCCATTTTTAGATTCTTTGTATCCTGTGAAATTTGTATGCGAATCTGTCGATCCTATCCTAAATTATAAACAAAAAGCATAATTGAACAATTTTGAAAACTTCCAATCCACACGGAGAGAAATGTTCTCAAATATCATGTATTATTCATGATATCCAGCCAAGAATAATAATAATAATGATTCGGTTAATTATGATTAATTGAATAAAATTATGTGTATGTTTACTCATGTTTTATGTATAATATTTTCATAAGTCATGATTAATTGTAATAGGTTCTGGAATACATTTTATGATTTATTATTCATAATTAAAATGTCTATGGGATAGGAACTTTATTAAGGAAAGTAGCATTAAAAAAACAATGAAAAAATTTATCACATTAACTTATTTCACTTTAGTATTATACATAATTCATAAGAATAACTTAAATAAGAAAATTAGAAAAAATATGTTTTTGAACGTCTTATTCATAAATAATCACTAAACAATTTTCTCCATGCATATTGAATTTAGTATAATTACTTGGATGTTTTCGAATTTTATAATTTCCTAAGTAGACTTACCAATTTTTTGTTTTTTTTAATATGGGAGGATCGATAAAACGTTTTCCTTCCATTTAAGTTTTTCGTGAAAATATGAGAAATTATTTTCGGCCCGGAATATTCCAAAATAAATTTAAGATTTAAAATATATATTCTGAATGAATAAAAATAAAAAAGAATTAATTTTTATACGCGGAGATATTTCCTGGAACACTCTCTTAAAAATTAATGTGTTTTTTGAAAACCCCTTCCGAATGAAATTCCTTGCTACATTCCCTGTTGGCTTGCTTAAATTCATGAAACAAGAACTTTTTAAAAATAAAAATTGGTTACATTAAAAATAGCGTAACTCTTTAAATATATACTCCACACATAGAATATTTGTTTTATATTATTGAGAATTGAGAGAACTATCATCTTGTGTATTTAAAATTGAAGCGTTGTGTGAAATAAGGGCGTTAGGCATCATAACGCCGTTTTTGCAATATTCGCACCGAATATGCAATATTCTTCTAAAAATTATCTCTCAACCAAAGACCTTTATTTTTTTAAAACAAAAAATATCTAACCAAACAACTTTATATTTTTTGAAAAATAATATCTCTCAGTGAAAAATCAAATGGAAAGATAGGTTAAAAATTCTTTCTGATCTCTGCAAAAAATATCAAAAGGTATAGTTTTGGCGCTTTTAATATGTTCAATTTTTTCTAATTGATTTGTTTCTTTCTAAAAATATTCCTTTAAGCTTTTTCTGCAAGATTTCAAAAAGGGTTATTCTAACCTGAGATGACGATGATTGAAATATTACATTTTACATATTATGACCAAAAACCAACTATGTGACATCGACATAAAATTACCGTCTAATGATTGGTAATTAATCATAGCAGTTATTATATTTTTTATATTTGGTTTGTACTTTTCTTATAATTTCTATTTAACCAAAGAATCATGAAAAATTTAATTTTTGTGTCCCACCCCAAAAATATCAAATATTTCACGTATATTTATATTGACAAAATTGTAACATATTCCATATCATTGATATTGAAGATAAAAACAGATACATTCATTAATAATTCGTATTAAATTTGGATCTGATGGATACGGCCATGTTGAAGTTATGTATTTCGATTTTGATAAATTATTTTTCACTTTAGAATACGATTAACACGGATTAAAACGCGATATTTTATTTTTAAATACTTTGAAAGAATGATATATTAATTGTGAATAAACTTGATTTGCCATTTGTACTTTTTTTAGCGTAGTCTTTGTAAAATTGGAGTTTTTGAAAAAACTCCAATTTTAATATAAGTTTTTATGTTCGCCATTTTTATTTCTATTTTTTTTGTTTCTGATTTTAATATAAGAAACACATCGTTAAATACATTACTACAAAAAATAAAATAATAATCTGAAAACTTTTTATACTTTTGGTCATAAAAAATGATTTTTTTCCCAATGAGCACTGTTGTGAAGATAGCCCACAAGGCGAATTGGAAGATAGCCCAAAATTTGAATTCGCTGTTTAAAAGTACAAAATATCATTGTTTTATTGATAATTTCATTATTTATGCAATTAAATGATCATAAATGTATTTAAAATACCAAAAAGAATAAATTTTTAACGAATTAACTGGCTTTAAGTACATTTCAAGTGGCCATAGTTTTTCAATGCAGATTGCGCAGCAATAATAAATTTTCGCATCCTTAACTAACTTAATAGTATAGCAAAGGCATTAGAAGATATTTTTGGGGTCGGTCCATATCAGATTTAGGTGAATTCCTATATAAAATCTGTATAAAATCACAAAGACACTATTTTCACAAGGTACTCATATCGAAATCGATTTTCCGAGACTTTAAGAAAAAACCTAATCGGGATTTTTTTTTGAATAAAAACCTAAGAGTATAAGGAAACATATTAAATATTCGTTATATATGATTTCAGGGGAGCCCTAGTAGAAATTTTGGTAGGACCATGCTCATGTAATTATTTGTGATGGACGGGCTATGACGAGGCCCAAACGAGGAAACAAATCGGGCGCACGATATCCTTGTAAAGCAGTGCCCTGATCATGTACTCAACTAAGGCCATGATCATGCATTGATCGGGTAATTCCCTATTTCATTATTTACCCGATCAGAGCCTGCAAACAAAAAAGGTTTAATAAAGAATTATTTTCCGCAAACAATCAAATGTTTGTAGTGAGAACTTATAACTTCCACTGAAGACTTATAATTTTATATAATTTGCCATAAATAATGACTCTTTCCTGCGAACACTTCATATTATTAGTATTTGTAACATATAGTAATTTATTTGTCATAAACACTTTAATTTTTTACATTAAACACTTCTCCTAAACACATTCAATACTTCTGTTAAATACTGAATCTATTTGTCTTAAATGGTAAATTTAAATTAGTGTTTGGAACAAACACTTGTCAATTGCCTCAAATTATAATTATTTAAAGTGTTTGCTCGAAACACTTGTTGAGGAGGAATTATTTGACCGAGTATTTCCGAAAGCAAACATGTCGTTTTTAGTGCTTTGCCGAACCTCACGCAACGTGCAAATCGCCAGAATTCACATTCGACTTAGACATATTCAGCCCAATCAAGAACAAATTTTCTCCCGAAATATTTTCTCTTTTAGGAAATTTGGTATCACAGTGAATTTCGAATGTAGGAAAATAATTCACTGGAAATAGTTTCATATCATCAATTTCATTTTATAGGAAATTTTTTCGTGATTTACGCATAAATATTCCGACAGAAAATTATTGAGGAAATTGAAATTTTAAAAATGTAAATATATAAAACAAAATTTAGGTCACATACATGTGCTTTTCAGCATAATGCAGGTACATGACGATATTACTCAAAGATGCAGCTGCAAAGCAAAGAAAAAGTTCAGGGATACTGGTAACAAATGAAGAAGAATTGTTGAAGGTTGTGTTGGATCTCCTATTAAATCAACTTAAAAATAATGTCGTTGTTACAATATCTTTGTAATTGAAGTTTGGTTTGACCAAAAAAAAAACATTCGCAAAAAATATGTTGCTACAAATTTATGGCCAATAAATAATTAATTCAAATACTTATTAAGCCAAACACCCACCTCAATAATACCATGACATTTTTAAACAAAAACCCCAAAATCGGCAAATTTGTATTGGTTTTCTAGCACACCATTCAATTTTCCGTGTAACAGGTCGAAATTAACGATCAAAAAAGAATTTGATATGTTTTTATACAGAAACATGAGGATATTGTTATAGAATTTGTATGCTACACAAGAAAAAAAGAAGTTCAGGGGTTTTGGTAACAAGTTGAGAAGGATTTAAACAGTATTAAACCTATCATGTTTAATTGGAAGAAAATATTGTCCTAAATCTTAATGGGACCTACAGTTTAATCTAGTGGAATGAGATATTTTGGGTCTGGTACGATAAGTCGAAATTTAAAATATCAAAACTAAAAATACCGAAGACAAAAATGTAGAAAATAAAAATGTCGAAACCTAAAAATATCGAAAACAAAAATGTAGAAAACAAAAATGTCGAAAACAAAAATGTTGAAAACTACAATGTTGAAAAATAAAATGTCGAAAACTAAAAATATCGAATTATAAAATTCCGAAATTATTTTTAACCAAAAATGATAAAAAAAATGTCGAAATAAATGCAGAGTAACACAAATAGTGTTTCTTCTGTAAGAAAATATTTTAGTAAGCAACAAATTTAAATAAATATAATCAGCCTTATCATGAATTCCGGGGGAATTTCTATTCCCTCGAATTCATTCTCCTTCCGGGAACTGAATTCTTCTCCCGTGAATTGAATTCTCCAATAATGAAATTCCCCCGAATTAAAATTCCCTCGGATTTATTTCGAAATTTAAAAATATAAATTCGAATACAAATTAGACGTTTTTGACATATAAAATAAATAAAAAAATAAATTCTTGAATTGGAAATTAGTATTTGTTGGTGTAAGAGTTAATAAGAGGACGAATATGATGCAGAAGATCAACGAACTATTCGACGCAATTTGAGAGACACATCAAATCCGCTGATGATGCAACAATCACTGTAAGTACAAAAGATCTATTTGCCACTATTTGCAATAAGAATCAATCTTAGTCACTGCTGAATGCTTGTAAAGGCTGTACATATTGTAAAAGAACTATTATTTTTAGATTTGAATCTTATTTTAGAGTAAATAAGCCGGCATTTCATTATCTATTGCATATCTTGACTGAAGCATTGCCGTCGTGTAAAAAATCGTTCGCAGTTTCACCCTTAATAAAGTTGAGTGCATGTTTGCGATTTTTTGCGGAAGGAGGATACCAAAAAGGTGTTGGTTGCGACCACAAAGCTGGTCTTTCGCAATCATGCTTTAGCGGAGTACAGAAGGAAGTGCAAAATGTTCGAAAAGCAAAATGTTGCATACTCCTTTTACAAACAATACAGAATTCCGGGAGTGGTTGGATGTATAGATGGAACGCACATCCGCATTGTCGCTCCAGCTGTGAACAAACATCTATACTATAATAGAAAGGAGTTGTATAGTCTTAATGTGATGCTGGTATGTACCTTCTTTTATTGTTTTTATGTTTTCAAATTAAAATTACTGTTTAACAGATTGGTGACAACGAATTAAGAATTCGATACGTGGATGCAACACACCCATGACTCTTTTATATGGAATGTGAGTGCGTTAAGGGCAGCTATGGAGAGAGAATACTGTGGAGGCGTACGCAATTTTTGGCTTCTGGGTAATTTACACACGCCGGTGCGGATTTTCGCACCAAATGGAAATTCTCACCATGGTGTGCGGTTCACATTAATCATTTTTGCTATGTAATTTAATAAAATATCACAAAAAACCGTCTCAGGAGACGCTGGATATGCTTTGGAACCGTGGCTTTTAACACCTCACAGAACACCTGAGGCAGGCTCCAATGAAAGTAAATTTAATGAAGTTCACTCCCGATATCGCAATATAATTGAACGAACGAACGGCGTATTAAAAAATAAATGATGATGTCTCCTTGGAGCAAGGGAATTGCATTATACACCTGAAAAGGCAATAAAAATTATAAATGCATGTTGCGCATTGCACAATATTTGCATATATTATAAAGCAAATGCTACATATGATTGGTTAGAAAGTAATTTAATGCACACACAGAAAAATACTGTTGAAAATCGACAGTTAAGAATTGTTATTTTATTTTTAACAAATCGACACTTTTTACTGTTGTTTATGGTCCAAAAATGTTATTAGAACTGTTACTTTCAAATTTAATGAAAACATTTCAAATCAAGCATTCATGAGGTTTAATTTATTAGAATAATTATTTAGAAAAATATATATATCAAAAAAACAAAAAAATATGCAGCTATTAATTGTTTGCGATCTGCCTTGGAGAATATCAATAAGGTGGGATAATTTTTTCAGTACATGAATAGTGTCAGTGATATTACATTTAATATTCCAAGCAACTGCAAGATAAATTCCCGCAGCTCTTCATCATGCTGCTAACCAACAACAATCTCGGCCCACCCAGGCACAACAGCGTAGCAGCAGTCCCTAATTGTGATCGCATTATCGACCGAGCTTTGTGTGCTTTCATCAGGATCAATCTCTAAAACTACATTGCACTGCTAACGCCGAAATGTGCAAATAGGTATTCTATATGAAGGGAAACGCATGGCAGCGGTGGAGCTGTTATCGCGTCTTGTGGCGTTTAAGATTTAGACGTAATTACGACCAGCAAAGAAGTCGGCTCACAGAGGTCTGAAGCCTACAGAGATGACCTATGTAGGGCACTTGACGGAACGCGACATTGAAAAGTACACGAGGACATCACAGCCATACTCAAAGGTGTTGACGATGCCATCAGGTAAACAAAAAAAAAAAAATAATAAAACGCTACCTACACTGTACGGTGTTCATTTACAGTGACTACATTATTAAAATACCACTCAAGAGCATGTGGAGACTTTAACACATCTTGCAGTCCTAGCAATCGCGTGGATCACTTCTAGCAAAAATTCATGAAAATGTCTGAGGCCGCCATCATTTTGTTCGGCTGCGAACCAAAGATGTCGTTCAAGCGTCTTACTTAAATAATTTTTAGAGGCACAGCCCTAGCACTTATCTGCGAACGAGTGCATCCGTTACCTGCCCACTATATACTAGGAATGGTCAACATATACTTTCTTACTTAAATGGCCCTTACAACCGTGGGTCGGTTTTTGCCGCTCTTTCTCCAATCTGGAGAATGCTGCGCTTACTGCTCGTGTGCTCCTGCCAATGAAATCAATATCATCGGCATATGCTAGCAGCATGACACTTTTGTTGAGGATAGTGCCGCTTTGACGGAGTTCGGCAGCTCGAACTATTTTCTCCATCAATAAGTTAAAAAAGCCGCACGATAGGGAGTCACCCTGTCTGAAACCTCGTTCGGTATGAAATGGCTCGGAGAGGTGCCGTCAATCACAACGTGTTCAATTTGGGACAATAGATGGCTTCTCTGCCCACCTTGGCGTTAAAATCGCATAGCACGATTTTAATATCGTGGCAGGGGCAGCGCTCGTATGCGTTGTCTAGGCGCTCGTAGAAGCGCTATTTTGTTTCGTCATCTTTCTCGTTCATCGGAGCGTGTGCACAAATTAGACTGATGTGGAAATATTTAGCCTTGATGCGGATTATTGCCAGCCTTTCGTCCACGGGCGTGAACGTAGAGACAATGTGGAGGAGTCTCTTGCCGACCACAAATCCACATCCAAATTCGTGTCTCTCCGCATGTCAGCTGTAGTAGATATCACAGGACGCTTGTTTCGAACTGCCTTGTCCCGTCCATCGGATCTCCTGGATAGCGGTGATGTCAGCCTTATATTTTTCGAGGACATCTGCCATCTGGATAGAGGCACCTTCCCTATAAAGAGTCCGGACATTCCAGGTGCATATCCGTAAATCGTGGTCCTTAAAACGTTTGCGTGGGTCGTCATCGTTGTAATCGGTCGTTATCCGAGGCTTCTTTTTTGTTTTCATTGGGCGCATAGGTTTTTTCTGTGGTGGGACTCAAACCCATCGCACGAACCCTCACTCTGAGGGAGATGCTCGCCACTCACTTTAGCCGACTTCTACACCGAGTGGTGTAGAGCGCCGTTTCCAGGGACTTCCACGAGGAAGACTTCCACCGAAGTGGAGGTGTCAGCATTTGACAATTTGCCAAATGGTGACCAGTGAGTTGACTTGAGACGACACCGACAAGGATTGTGCTGGCTTCGCCATGTTGAAGCAATCAGACACGTTGCCTTGTGATAATCGCTCCCATAGTCAACATATAAACTTGCATAATATGAAAAAAAATATTAAAACAAACAATTACATTGTTTACTTTATTTCATGTTTTCACAATAAATTATAAAAAATGTGAAAAGTAGGCCTGTTTCAAATATTAAAAGCTTTGACTGTTAAAACGACAGTAGACAACTGTCTATATACAGTCGACAGTAGCTACTGTTAGCTGAATATATGACACGTAGGCTATACGACACTTTCTACTGTCGTTCTAACACTTTATCAACAGTAACTTACTGCGGGCTCTATTTCAGCACTGAAAACTGTCGAAAATCAACCCCAAATGACAGATTGTTTCTGTGTGTAGAGAGCAATACATCAAATGATGATCACTTTGACATATCTAAAGCAAGTTCTCAATACTTGGAAACAGAACAGCGAATACGAAGAGAAATAGGAGATGGACTATAAATATAATTACAGATCAATAAAAATTATTATACCCTACACTAAGAGTGAAAGGGTATATTCAGTTTGGTACGCCGTTTGTAACACCCAGAAGGAAGCATCTCCGGTATGTAAAAGTATATATATTCTTGATCAGCATGACCTCCTGAGTCGATTTAGCGCTGTCCGTCTGTCCGTCTGTCTGTCTGTTGAAATCCCTACTACTTTTAAAATTGAAGAGCTAGATAAATGAAACTTATAACTTAGATTACTAATATACCTACGCTGTATGTGCGAAAATTGGCCATTTGTGATCGGTCCATTGTGACCTATGATCCGACCACTTATGTTCAAATACCTCATATAAAATTTACATATAAAAATCAATTTTTATGTATACGTGTTTAGGTAAACTTTTTTGGTCAAATATATATTGATATCATGATCAAATACATGATAATAATGTTTTCCGGCGAAAAGACTTGTGGTTCACAAAAAAAAAATCGAAATTCGGTACACCTACCCATTTGTAAATATGGGTATCAAATGAATGGAAATTCTTCAGCGATTGAATGTTTGTAGTTATTTTCAAGATTCGTATACCCTGGTGACCTATATATCACTTTGAATGGTAACCACACATATGTGTAGGGTATTTATAGTCGGCTTAGACCGACTATAATTTTGATAATCCCAACTATCATAATTACACCTACTTTAAAATTTCCCATGTGATATAACCTTCCCAACTGTTTTTTTTTTATAATAACGCTATTTTCCACATAGTACATTATTATATCGTAAATCAATCCAACACAATTCAGTTAAACAGTAAACGTTGTTAAAAAGTAGATTATAAAATTAAAAGAAATAGACGACTTATAGATAATTCCATAATGCATATATCAGTATTTCAGTTTTCCTTTGTAATTTTAGTTCTTCAATTTCTATAAGTCTTTTATTGTTTTCAATTTTATTTTCCACTTATTTTATTCGTAATGCCTCCATTACTGAGTGATGTCGCATTTCTTCCGTGTGTCGTCTTTTATTTATATCATACAAACGATCAATTGATCTGTAAACCTTTTTTTTACATTATCCTTGTTTTCGGAATGATAATTTGTAATTTTATCAAAATATTTTTTTTTATTATCCGATAAGTTGGTTTGAATTGCCAATTCTTGTTCTAAAAGATTAGTTGGCGTCTTTCCTGCTTTTTTTGTTTTGGTTGAGTTGCCTCTTTCAGGATCTGTGCACTTTCAGTTAATACGGAGGAATGCTCGTTTTCATCGTCCATGAGCATGTTCAATTCTTCCTCAATGACGTGGCCTACATCATTAAATTCTCGATCTTCTTCATCTTGACTTCTACTTACGCATGGTAAACCAAATGTTGCAGTTTCCGGAACGCCCTCTACTGCTTCCTTCATATTTATTAACTCAAAAATTGAATTTTCAAAAGGAGTTAATATAATTTCTTTGTTTGGACCAACGCCAGTTCCACCTTTATGCTTTAAATTTAACGTTGCCTTCTTACGGACGTTTTATTCTGATCATTCCAAACCTAGCCAACAAAAAACCAAAAAGGAAAGTTCAGTCATATGAATATGTACAATCATGTAATTGTTGAAATTACCTTTTCCATTCAAAAATGCTTTTTGCTGGTGGCCCTGCACTATTTAGTTTTTCTTCTAAACTTTTCCACAAAACAGCAACTTCTTCTTTTGATTTGCAAATTAACAATAAATTACCACATAAATAAAAATAATTCGTACTTACATGATCAAATTAAAACAATTCTCCAACAAAAAATTGAGAAAAAAATAATAGGGAAAACAAGTTTTTTTTTCACAAATTTTTGTCTATGATAACTAGATTTTTTCCCCCGAATTTTTTTCTATGTTCGAAAACGTATTTGATTGGAGTATTTCAAACAAGTGAATAAATCCGAGGGAATTGCTATTTATGACAGGTAGATTTTTCCTGCGTATTTTTTCCTCATTTCAAATTTGTTCTATGATTGGAGAATTTCAAGCAGGGGAATGAATTCGAGGGAATTGTTGTTCATGATAAGGCTGAATAAAATAAGAAGATAAAGATTTTAAGTAGTAACATATTTGTAACACAGACATCAATATTCTGAGTTCAGGGTGAATATGTCCGAATATGTTCCATTCCGCATGAATCCTAGAGTAGCTAAGAATTTGGAGATTCATATTTCCGCTACGACGGGACGCAGGAATAATGATCATTGTCCACCTTAACGGAGTTACTTACATTAATAGATGATGCTTATGAACCACCATACAAAAAGTGATCTTTTCAACTTTGAACAACAACAGTATCTCTGGGATAAGGTATATTTATTTTCAATTTTTTTTTCGACATTTTCTAACATTTAAATATTTTTTCGACATTTTTTGTTTCGGCCAAAAATGGTTTCGGCATTTGAAGTCTTTTAAAATTTCGACATTTTTACGTTTCGACATATCGTACGGATCCCGATATTTTAATAGGTAGTGTTTTTACTCTCGGAGAATTTTCATTGTTTTTTCAGGTCTGGTATAGCAAACCATTGTCTGTTTTGTTGATGTTGCAGTCGCTGGTGTTCAAACCAGCGACCTTTCGGTTTATAGTTCAGCGCATTATCCATCTGAACCACCCATGATACAAATATAAATTTAGAAGTAGCGGTCAAAAATTTTTGTGAGTTGGAAGGGATCTATTGAACGTATTAATAATACTAGTTTGGCGCTACAGATTTGAAGAACCTATGCCGAGTTCTATCACCATTTGAGCCGTGCGTGCATATTTGTGTTGTGATTATGACTTGAAAGTGAAATAACAAACCGACAAATTTTAAATGAAGAGAAAAAACGTATTTTATTAATGAACAGATTTTATAGAAGTGAACAAACTAAATTTTTCATTTTGATAAATAATACAAAAACTTATGTGATACAAAACAATTATTTTACACAAAGTATATTTTGATACTCAACACCCCTTCTCAAAATGTACAAAGTATTTATTTTAAATGTAACCCATTTCGAAATTTAGTTATTTTAATATTTTGTGAAGGCTTAGTAAATAAATCTGCTAGCATTTCAGAAGTTGGACAATACTTGAAATGTATGGCTCCAGATAGTTTCTGTTCTCTTGCATAGTGAAATTTGACATCGATGTGCTTCGTTCGTGGACTAATCTTTTCATGATCCAGCATTGCCAAACAACTCTGATTATCTTCCCAAATAAGAATATTCTGAATATTGATGTTCATGTCCTTGAAAAGAAGTTTTAACCACGCTGCTTCTTTGCACGCCTCGGTCAAAGCGACGTACTCAGCTTCGGTCGATGATAGAGCTACTATACTCTGCTTCTTACTCATCCAACTTATAGATGCTCCGCAGTATTGAAAACCATACCCACTCGTTGACTTTCTTAACAATGGATCACCAGCCCAGTCAGCATCAGAAAAACCAACGAGACATTCTGGATTGCAGTCAGTAATTGATCCCAAACAAAGTTTTAAGTGTTTCGTATGTTGCAAATATCTTAATATTCGTTTGACTTCCACTAAATCCCTCTTTTTCGGACAGCTCACCTTTCGTCCTAGAATCGAAACTGCCACTGCAATATCTGGCCTAGTATTAACAGAAAGATACAGGAGAGATCCAATGAGTTGCCTGTACTCATCACTGTTTTCCAAATTCTCTTCAGCTTCCTCCGAAACTTTTAAGTATCCTGGATCCAATGGATAAAGCGATCCTTTACATTGTTGCATTCCATGAGTTTCCAGTAATTTTTCGATGTATCTGGTCTGCGAAATCTGATATATTCCATTATTTTGTTGGTCAACTTGTATTCCTAGGTAGTATTTTAAATGTCCTAAATTCGTTAACTCAAAATTTGTCTTAACTCTATTAATACATCTGTAATTATGTCTTCATCTTTGCATACTATTAGCAAATAGTACACATACATAAGAATATATATCCAACAGCCATTTAACAGTTTACTATATAAACATGGATCTGCTGTTCCACGTTGAAAACCAATGTTCACAAGATAATCGTTTATCTTTATGTTCCAACATCTGGCGGACTGTTTTAAGTCATAGAGACTCTTCTTCAGCTTATAAACCCAGTTTTCCTTGCCTTTTACCTTGAACCCGTCGGGCTGCTTCATGTAAATTGTCGTATCCAAATCACCATTAAGAAACGCTGTATTAATATCAATGTGATTTGCGATCATTTTCTCACGTGACGCAACAACTAATAGACATCGCAAAGTTGTTTGCTTTACGACCGGTGCAAAAACCTTGTCAAAATCTTCTCCATATTTTTGAGAGTACACTTTCGCCACCAATCGGGATTTGTACTTTATGATGTTCCCTTCAGAATCACGTTTGATTTTAAAAACCCACTTGTTTCCGACAATATTACAATTATCCGGATGCATCACAAGATCCCACGTATCGTTTTGGTTTATTGAATCAATCTCATCTTGCATTGATTTGATCCACATATTGCATTGCGGTGACGATACTGCGTTCTTAAAATTTCTCGGTTCAACAACTTCCTCATGTTTTTGCTACATATCTGTTAGGTTCCATTCCCTTCGCCGACCTTGACGAAACTCGCCTTTCAACAATCGGCATTGGTACAATATTATCCTGGATATCGTCCTCTGCATTTGTACCTGATGAAATTTCTACACAACCATCGTCGTCACTTGCTGTATCACCAGCTGTCATCTTCTTCTAAAAAACTTTGAACCTCACGGTGTGGTAATCTTGATTCTATCGGAATTATGACCTGGTCATCTGTGATTTCTTGTCGCGTATCATCGATATCATCTAAATGCCTTCTGTTTTCAACGAACACCAGATCTCTGCTCATTGTAATGCGCCCAGTTTGCACATCCAAACATCGATAATTTTTGTCCGTCACAGAATAACCCACGAAAATCATTTTACGCGCTTTCTTATCAAGCTTTTGACGTTTTTCCTTTGGCACGTGCACATAAACTACGCAACCAAAAGTCCACAAATGTCTCAAATTAGGCTTCTTACCGGTCCAAATTTCAAATGGCGTCTTATCATTTATCCTCGTAACAAGTCTATTCTGCAAGTAATTCGCCGAGTATACTGCTTCAGCGCAAAATCGATTATGTAGTTTTGCTTCGAACAACATACATCTTGCCATTTCTGTTAACGTACGATTCTTGCGTTCAGCGATGCTATTTTGTTGAGGTGTATATGGCGCCGTTACTTAATGCACTATACCATTCTTTTTAAGAAAGGACTGAAAGTCTGAATTCATAAATTCACCTCCACCATCAGTACGCAAGGCTTTTATGCATTTATTGAAATTCGTTTTACAAAAAGCCACAAATTCATGAAATTTTCCAAATGCCTCATTTTTGTTTCTCAAGAAATATGTTGTGCAATATCTACTGTAATCGTCTACCAATGTAAAAATATATCGATTATTACCTGGTGTGGGTGTTTGCATTGGTCCGCACAAATCAGAGTGTACCAAATCCAAAACAGATTTGGATCTTTTTCTAGATTTTTATCAAACGATGCTTTTGCCATTTTCCCTTGCAGACATACCTCGCAAATCGGATCACCTTCATTACATGTTGTTATTGCAATTCCGTTTACAAGATTTTTGTTGATTGTTGTTTTGATTGCATCCATGTTGCGATGACCAAACCTCTTGTGCCAAATGTGTATACAAGCCGATTCAACTGTTGACGATTTCTTGACCTCTTCTGGCGTTGACATCACGAACAACCCATTTTTTGCTACTGCGGTCGCGTAGACACGACCGTCTCTTGATATTTTCCACCCATCACTATCAAAATAAACATTATAATTATTTTGAATAAGTTTGGTTACCGACAGTAGATTACTGTCCAGCTCTGGGATATACAGCACATTATTTACGAGAATATTAACACGCTGACCGTTGTCGTCAATACTGGCTACAAAACCATCGCCAACACCACTTGATTGAATTCGATTTCCGTTCGCTGTGTATACATTTGTGCTTGCATTCGTATCCAAATTTCGGAAAAACGATCTCATATGCGTCATATGACAGGAAGCCGCTGAGTCAATCAACCAATCGACGGATCTTCTTTCACCAGCGACATTAAAACATACAAATGTATCCTCACCTGACTCTGACTGCTGATTATGAACCTTATTTGCGATATTCTTCTTGGATTTGCAGTCCCTTTTGAAATGACCATAACCTACGCAACCAAAGCACTTTAACTTTTTCTTTTCATGCTTTGCTTTCAAAACTCTATCTTTGTCCGCAAAATTATCGTCGACGTCTGCTATACTCTTGAATAAGTTTCTCCTTTACGAATTCCAAAGATATCTCGCTCTCTGCTCGAACTTCTAAAGCTATCACCAAAGTATTATACTCATCTGGAAGACTTCCAAGCAATATCGCCATAACCATATGATCCTTCAACTCTTCACCAAGTCCACTAAGTTGATCAACCAAAGACAACACATTGTTCAAATGCGCATCCATCTTCTGCAATCCTAACTTAATTTGGAATAGCTTCTTATATAACTGAATCTTATTGCTGAATGATGATTTCTCATGCTGGTTCTTCAGAGCTTCCCAATACTGCTTCGCGTGACGCAATTTCTTGATGTGAATCAATTGATTATCATCAACCAACAGCCCTATTATTGCCTTGGCTTTTCCATCTTTCGCCAACCAATCTGCCGTTGTTCCGACCACTTCAGCCTGTACCACGTCATCCCAAAGCCCCTCCTTAACCAACAACAACTCTAACTTATATTTCCAAGTCTGGTAGTTTTGGTTGTTCAGCTTTGCAATCGATGATTTCAAATCTTCGCACATGATGACGTATGCACTAAAATCTCCTTCAAAAAATAACCGCGGATTTTTTCAAAAAATTGTATTTCGTCTGCGTCTCACTATCAGGTGTGACTGGGCCCATAACCTGTTGTGATTATGATTTGAAAGTGAAATAACAAACCGACAAATTTTAAATGAAGAGAAAAAACGTATTTTATTAATGAACAGATTTTATAGAAGTGAACAAACTAAATTTTTCATTTTGATAAATAATACAAAAACTTATGTGATACAAAACAATTATTTTACACAAAGTATATTTTGATACTCAACAATTTGTACATAAAGATGTGGGACCCACTGGTTAATACAGTATCCGAATGGCACTGTGAGAGCTTTTCATAGCCAAGGTTTTACTCTTGTAGGTTTGCTTGCCATTGACTGCCGAGGTAGCGTCGGATAGAAATATGTTTTCTATAAAAAGATGTTGCAGTCGCTGGGATTAAATCCGGGACCATTCGGCTCGTAGTTCTAAGCCCTAATAAATCGAGCGACCAATATGTATTCCTATCAATAATTCACTCCGTGTAGCTTCTTGCTTTAATCGAAAAAGGATTGACTTCACCAAAAGATATGAAATGCCAGAGCTTGCAACGGATCAGAAAACATCAATAGAGGCAATTGCAAGACTCAATCCAGCAAATTGTTCCAGACAATTTAATTTCAATTATTTTTTTATCAGATTTTAAAATTATATTTAAATTTTGTGTGCACAATAAAAATTTGTCAAACTTTCGAAATGTATTTGACAAGTATTTCGAAACAAATCTTTTTCCCAGGAAATTGATGATATGATATTTCATTTCGGAGGAAAATAAAATTTCACATGAAATTCGATTTCCTATGAAATTCATGATTGGGCTGATTAACAGATTTTGTGTAATACTCATTGGAGATCATAGAGTTTGAAGCGTTTAGTCAGAAAATTCGTTTAAAATTTGTATTCTATTTTATTTAACTTTTTTAATTATAAATTCCACTCCATGGCTAAATGAGTAACAACAAAATATGTTCAATGCATGCATTTGTCTGTGTGGAATGTGGATTCAGTTTGGAAGCAATAGAAGTTTTTATGGGAAACACTTTTGTGTAATCAAAAGAGTAATAAAATGTGTTCCTTATAGAAGCCCTACAATTACCCGATGAAAAAAAAATACAATATTCAATTTAATAGTTCAAATTAATATTTAATAAAATATACAAAAGAACATGTTATCAACATGTACGAGTTATATACAAAGAAATCATAAGATTCATTTGTTTACATATAAAAATTATACAATATATATCTATCTAACGATTGCGTTCTCCCGGTGACAGAAAGTTAGAAATTCGATGGCGACGGTTTTGCCACGCATAACTTAATCACTAGCGGGCTAGTGCAACATTGTAGCAGCTGTCTACGAAAATACGAATGTATACCGTTGCTATAACGCAAGCAGCTACGCGATGCATCATCTCCAAAAACCGCAGCTGCCACATACATTGTCGGTAACTAACTCAGAAGGCTAGCGTTGAATCAAGCATCGTTCGTGTGCAGATTATCTTCCGGCGGACTGGGCGATGCAGACAGGACACATCGGTGTTGGATACATGACTCAATTTGTTGTGTGTGCTTTAATCGTTTCAAAGCGTCTGAAATAGAATACTTTAGATAATTAATAATTTGTAGTTTTGTTTATTACATAACTTACGGGAATTGTATTTTTTATTCTTTTATTTGAATAAGAACATATTAAGTGATATAACAACAGTAATTTTATGTTGTTTCTGTCTAAAGTTGGTAATTTTTTTTTTAATTTTATTTGGTGTACTAAGAATTAGTATGGCCTCATTACATGAAACGTAATATTTAAGTATAATTGGGTAATTTTAGGTAAAAAAAACAAAGAAAAAAACGAGGATTCAACGTCAATCTATTTTCAAAATATATGATCCATACTGAAACCAATGATACCAATCATTGGTTTCAGTTTTTTAAAATGTCAACTATTTTTCAAAAATAACTTTTTTGTACTATAAATCTCTTTGTTGGTTTGTTTGTTCAGCTTCTCCGTCTAAACGGCTGATCAGATTTTGTTCAAATTTTTACCACAGATTCGGTAAGATCTGGATGGAATGAGATTATATATTTTAATTCGCAATTCTATCGTTAGGGGGCGTAAATGACAAATGTCTATATCTCTGTAACCACCCAGGTGATCTGGACAAAATTTAAAACATTAAATTTAAATTAAATAAATAAAATTTAAGGACGTTAGTAAGTTAGAAATTAATTAGTTCCAAATTTCACCACAAGATGCCGCTAATTTTTATAACATTGTCACTTCTGAACCGATTTGGACCAAATTTAAAATATTGACACTGTATTAAATATCAATGTGTATATTTGTTACAAATTATATCACCAGAGGGCGTAAATACCCTAAATCCAAATCTCTTTTTTGGATTTGGACCAATTAGTAACACTACGTTGAATACCGATTAAGCTATCAAAAAAATTAAACTATATAGAAGTATTTAATTGTTATATAAATTAAACAAATGACTTGCATTTTAATTCATATGTATGTACCCTTTTCCCGAATCGTAACACGGTATAAAAAAACTTTTTCTGTAATTTTTCTAGATTTGTCGAACGTGAAATAGAGATCGCGTATGTTGCATTTTGGGAGTTTACATATGTTTGATAACATTTGGCATTTTATTTTTTTTATTTATATAACAAATTTTCTATAATATTAAAGGATATATATATATATATATATATATATATATATATATATATATATATATATATATATATATATATATATATATATATATAAAATTAACCTTGTGAATGTAAAACATGATTTTTATGAATTTTTGTATTAGTAGGCATTTGTAGCTAAAACTGTTAAGACATTTCATAGTTTTAGCAATTGTTTTCAATTTTTTTTTTGCAAAAATTGGACTTTGAAGGTCCACAAGATATCCTTAAAAATTTTTAATTATCCTTTGATATACTTGACATGAATATTACACTTTTATAATTGATTTATAGCAGTAAAATTGAAGAAAAATATTATATAAAATATATCTAACATCTACAAACTAAAAAAACGCGACCTTCGCTACGTCTAAATCGCGTTTTAAAAATTTGATGAAATTGCAAAGAAAAGCTTCTCCACAGGATAATAGTAAAACAGTGCTAAGGTTTTGAAAATTAAATACTTTTCAATTTTTCGGGGCACCCCAATATTCCATTTTTTTATTGCACATTTGACGCACTATAACTGATAAATACCATAAGTTACAAAAAAAAGTTACGATTATATTTTCCCCGTTAAATTCTACTATTAATACCATAATTTCAGAATTCAAGAAGCTTTTTTCAGTGTTCATGCGCGCGGTTTATGTGGTTTTTTCCAATGTGCGTCGTTCAATTAAACATTAAACTGTAGGTTCCGACGTACAATTAGTAAGAGAGATCTGACAAGGATCTTTGACTATGTTGGGCCAAACTATTATTATTAAGCACAATTTGGGAAGATCCATTTGAATTATAAAACACTGGTAGAAAATATTCAAACATCCCATAAGATTAAATAAACATGCAGCAAATCTCTAAGTATTTTAAATATGACATATAGTTACGAAAAGTTTGCCACAACAGCAATGAGATATTTACAGTTGTCTCATGCAAACATCCTGAAATGCGGGACATTTGCAGCAACATTATTGGCCTATTGACTTTTGGCTATTTCGTAATATTTCTGCACGCTCGAATTATACACAACAATTATTAAATAAATCCAATAGTGTATAAAATATTGCATTTTAATGGTTAAGTGAAAAAAAAATAACTCGGATTGAAATACGTCATCAAAAATAGATTCTTTTCAGAGTACACCTTGGTGACAGTAACGCCACCGGAGCGAGTTCATCAGCGAAAATATTTGAAGTCGTTTTACAAATTTACCGTCGAAGGCGATGCCGATGTATAACAAGAATACCGCATTAAATCTAAAATTAATACAAATACATTTGATTCCTTTTATTTCAATAAAAATTACTCCGTGAATTCTAATGGAGTACCTTTTCCAAGTATTCCACTACTATCTTCATATGTGTAAGATGTTTAATTGATGTTAGCTATACGTAATCGTAAATTATGCCTGGTTTTCATTATGTCATTTTGTGTCACTTTCATGTTCGAAAATTTATCAAATTTGTTGTTTTTCGATATGGCGAAGTTCGACTGACATGGTTAATGAACATTTTAATTTTAGACAGTTTCTGCGTCACAATCACAATGTAAGGAGAACAAAAATGACAATGTGAAAACCAGGTATTAGGAAGATTTTTGTCAGCAATATTTATCGGATGTTTGTCTCAAAGACGATCTGTTTCCTTTGACGAGTTCCAGGCAACGACAGGGTTACTACAGTTAGAAAAAGTACTTTAAATACTACATTTAATAACAACGTACTTTTTAAAATTAAAACGTTTTTGGAAACCGATTTTCGGTTTGCAAATTTTAAAAAGTTATGTCCCGTCGGATCAAAATTGACGAATAAAAAAAAGTTTTCCGACAAATAAATATGAAAATAGTATTTGAAATTAAAAAAAAAAAAACAATGTAATTTGTCGCCTGAGAATTAGTTTGTGACATACTTAATTTTTTTGGTGAATTGAGCTAGGAATTCGTCTACTTTTCAATTTCGTTATCCGTTTTTCAATAATTCATATCCGTAAATTCTTAATAAATTGTATTTAAATTGCATGAAAAGATATGAAATGGAAAATATCGGGTAGATTTTGAGAACATGAACATGTGAATATTTTTAATCATATTTATAAAGCAAAATCAATGGTGTATAAAGCAAGTTAATTTTCAGCGGATGACTTGTCGATCAAAAATTTGTAACATTTTTACTGTTTTTAGTATTTATTAGTTTCAATATATTGAACTAGAAGATAATCAAACGATGTGTTCGTTATCAAGAGTATTCGTTAAAAATATTTTATATAGATATATATATATATATATATATATATATATATATATATATATATATATATATATATATATATATATATATATATATATATGCAGCTTTGATACCTTAACACAAAATAAAAACGTACCATAAATTGTATTGAATACGTACTAATGCAACACTGCACGAACTAGTGGAAGTGACAGAAGTAACATATTGTTACGAAAAGAGGTAATTTGCCCCACTGTGTAAGCATTCAACAATAATAAATGAGACGCAAGACAATTCAGCGCACTAAGCATGTGTTAGAAAGAGACGGAAGATCATTCTGCGTAATGAGCAATGTGCGAGAAAGAGATGGAAGATCTGCACATTAAAACACATGAGTGCGAATGAGATGCCAATAGAATGCGTCATTCACGAAACGAGTAGAAGGTTCTCGAAACAAGTCGAAGCTTGTCGAAACGTGTCGAACTGATGCATGCAGTATATAAGGGAGCCGCAGAGGAGAAAGTACAGACCCAAGTTTTTGATATGAGCCAGTTGATCGGAGCTATGCAACAACAATTTCAGATAATGGCTCAAGAAAATTTCAGACAGTTTCTAGAAAATTCAAAACAGCTTCAACAAAATTCCAATCAGCTCAAATTAGACATGAAGCATTCTAGAAAATTCAAAACAATTTCAAGAAAATTCTAATCAGCTCAAATTAGACAAAAAGCAAGAACTTCTAGAAAATTCCAACAAAATGGTACAGAAACTTCAATAAAATTCGAAACAGCAACTAGAAAGTTCTAATAAACTGCAAACTGAAATTAAGCAGCAGATGCAGGAGCATTCTAAGCAGCTTTTGGAAGTTTCTAATACACTCCATAGCAAAGTGACGGAGCTAGAAACGCATATAAATGACAGGGAAGTGAACATTGATGAAAAAATTCAAAGATTAGAATACGGTATAGACAAAGAAATCCAGGAAATAAAAAAAGATTTGCACGTGTTGCAGATAAATGAACCTACACAGCACGTTTTTAGTGGTACGAGGCTAAAATCGCCGATTTACGATAGAACCACAGCGTTCAACATTTTCAAGCTGCAATTTGAGACCACGGCTGTAAGTAATCGATGGAATAATGAGGACAGCGTAGCCGCACTTATCGTGGCGCTAAAAGGAGGCGCAGCCGAAGTATTGCAGACTGTTCCAGAAAATGATCGAAACAGTTATTTAGCGGTTATGTCTGCACTGCAACGTGATTCAAAATGGTTAAAAAAAATGGTTAAAATACGGCAGTGATCACATGAAACAGATATACCGAATGGATCTGAAGGGCAGAATTCAACGAAATAACGAAACTTTGCAGGCGTATGCAGCGGACGTCGAGAGGCTTGCGCATTTGTCGTATGCAGATTCAACGAGTGATTTCATAGAAAAGTGCAAGATCGAAGCTTTTGTTGATGGCATACGGGATCCTGAGACAAAACGGGCAACAATGACTAACCCAAAGGTGACATTTATGGAAACGGTCACCACAGCGCTTACGCAGGAGATAGCGTCTACATTGTGCCGCCCAGCGATGGAGAAACGTGTACTAGATGAGGAGAGAGAAAATTTATGTCAAGGAGTAAGTAGAGCGTCCAAAGCCAGCGTTAAATCCGGACATTAGCTGCCAACAGAAACACCCAATTGAAAGTTAAATGCTACAACTGTGGAAAATATGGGCATATGGCACGCGACTGCCGTGAAAGACGTAAATGTGTAAATATGCAACCACCTACAGGATACCGACCAGAAAAGAGACCTGAGGATGGCCAAAATAACGCCAGGGAACATCATGGCAATTCGGGCACTGTGTCGGCACGAGTGTGTAAAATGGAATCCAGAGAATGCTCGACGGAAGGAGAAAAGACGATCATAATTCACATTCGTTCGTTAAATGTCATGGCAGATGATCAATGGACTCTAGAGCAAATACGAAATGACCAAAAGAAGGACACCGACATCGCAAAAAATTAGGACGTTCAAGGAACAACAAAGAAAGCCATTATGGAAAGAGTTAGCATCTAACAGTCCAATAAGCAGGGCTTATTGGGCGCAGTGGCAAAGCCTGAAGATACAAAATGGTTGTTTGTACCGTGTTTGGGAAACTGAAGATAGCAGATCTGCACGAAATTTAATTGTTGTTCCCAAATCAAAAATAAAAGAGATAGTACTGGAATGCCATTGTGGATCCAATGGATGTCACTTGAGCATTAATAAAACGGTTGAAGAAGTCAGAAAACGTTTCTATTGGGTGGGATATCAGAAGTCAGTCGCCTATTGGATTCACTGATGTAAGCAATGTGTATCCGAAAATAGAAAACCCCTCAGAAGTTGCGGTAAGATAAATAAATACAACGTAGGAGTACATTGCGAACGTACTGCAATGGATGGGCAAAAGCCGATTCCAAAAAGTGTTTTGCGTAAGAGAAAAAGTGAAGACCGAGACGAGTTGCATCAGTCCTTAAGGCAGAGGATACAAATTCAAAGTAGTAAGATAAAGTCCAGATACGACTTGAGAGCAAACTATGAGGGGTTTAAGGAAGGAGATCTGGTTATGCTTTGTAGCCCGCCACGAGTGGCATTTATCCGTACAGGATAAATGACATTGTGTATCGGATTCAGAATACTACAGGCGTCAGACGAAAAATGAAAGTAGTGCATTTAGAAAGGTTGGTGCTATATATAGAGAGAGAGGATTAACATCTGTTCGGGACGAACAGATTTTGGTGGAGGGCAGTGTTACGAAAAGAGGTAATTTGCCCCACTGTGCAAGCATTCAACAATAATAAATGAGACGCAAGAGAATTCAGCGCACTAAGCAATGTGTTAGAAAGAGACGAAAGAACATTCAGCGTAATGAGCAATGTGCGAGAAAGATATGGAAAACACATGAGTGCGAATGAGATGCCAATAGAATGCGTCATTCACGAAACGAGTAGAAGGTTCTCGAAACAAGTCGAAGCTTGTCGAAACGTGTCGAACTGATGCATGCAGTATATAAGGGAGCCGCATCTGAGGTACAGCACTTCAGTAGTGATTGTAAAATGGTCGAGTGCATCTCGTGTGATAAATATCAAGTTAAATTGTGGACATGCAGCAGTTGTTAGAATTTGTTATTAGTAAAGTTGTTTATTAAAGTGAATTAATAAAGTTAATTGTTATAATTAATATAATAATAATAATCATAATTTGGCGCTACAGTTCTGTAAAGAACTTCGACCGAGCTCTCTCACCATTTTGAGCTGTGCGTGTTATATTTGTACTCAGAGTGGTGGGACCTACAGTTTATTGCCGAATCCGAACGGTGGGTGAGAGCTTTTCATAGGCAATAGTTTTACACTCGTAGGTTTGCCATTTACTGACGAGAGGTAGCGCGGCATAGAAAAATGTTTCTATGAAAAGATGTTGTTAGCCCCAGTCCAGGCTTGAACCGGCTCGCAGTCCAACGCAATAACCACTGAGCTACCGCGGCTAATACTAATTAAAACCAAATATAAGTGCGTTTTTATTTTGTACACAATCCAGCGATACGAACTCGTAGAACAGTTTTCTGTAGACTGAATTTTAGTAACAAAATGATTTATTATGCCAACAAATAAAATCTATATGTAATATCGTAAGTGTGTTTTTAGTTTACTTTATTTTAAATAATTTTAAATATATATTATTATTTTACCTTAATATTCAACCAAGAAGAAACCGAAATAGTAGCTGGTGCAGCAGGACATTCGCAGCACCAGAAAACTAAGCGCAAACAAAAGGCCAAAGATCCAATAAACCCTGTTGTATGTTAAAAGTCCTTCTACTAGGACTTTAACTTGATCCTATTTATACTTACTGAGTCCTTTTTACTTTCTTTATATTATTTAAAACAACCGGGTCTTTTTTACTTCAAGACACTTTATTTCGCTTTAAAAGTTGGTTACACTTATACTTAACACTTATTTGTAGACAGTTCAGCTTATCGAAAACAATTGATTCTTAGTCTATACTTAACTTCTACTTAACACCTCGTATTCTTATAATTTCACAATAAATTGAGTAATTTCATCATGCTAAAATAACTTAGTCAGCGTATTTATAATTTCACAATAAATTGAGTACTTTCATCATTCTAAAATAACTAAGTCAACCTGTGCTATGTTAAGCTGTGTGCGCCAAGACAATTAAATGCTGTTTGTGTTTAACGTGCATAATGCTTAACCCTAAAAGTATGCCATAAAGAAAAATGTACTGGTTATGTTATGTTGTGGATCATAAGCACGCTGTAAGTTCCACGATTATGATACACAACAGTGGATCATATGTAAGCTGTGAACTCTACGATTATGATACACAACAACCCTTCAAAAATACCAATTGGTATTTAAGTGCCCCATCCCAAGAACAGTGTCAAGAACAGTGTAGCAAACTGGCACGCTCATGTTCGCTCGTTAAATACAATACCAACAAATGGAGGAACATTTGGGAGATTGGGCACATCTGCGTTGAATTTTAGTCTTAGTGGGTAATCGGGGAATTTCAAATTAGGATCTGTTACATTTTTAGGGATTGGAATATTGCGGCATATTGCAACTTTTGATCGAATTTCATAAGAAAATTTTAAAACAGACGTTTTTACTTTTAGATTCGATATTTTAGTACAATAAATAATTTTTGAAATGAATTTAAACTTTGACTTCAACGCTTTCAATTCGTTTGGAAAATAATAAATTCAAAATCGTTTGTTTAGATTTTTGCAGGTAAAATCTGATTCGAAAATTGGAACATACCTCCATATTCCAATCATGTGAAAGATCCTAATTTGGCTTCCAATAAACACAATCTATTAAATACGATTTTTAGATCTAGAAAAATTAGTTTACAATTTTTTGAATGCTTCTGATGTTATGTTTTTAAATGTAGGATAAAATTTAACTTAATATAAGACCTGCAAAATTGACATACCCCTTAATACTTGAAACATTTTTCAGTGTTTTAAAGATTGCGATTATTGGGAATTTTAAATTTCGAAACTAAAAATATCAATGACAAAAATGTAGTAAAAAAAATTATCAAAATTAAAAAAAAAATATACATATATATATATAAATATATATATATATATATAAAATAATATATATTTACAACAGCACATTTTTTATACAGGTCTTTAAATGGTTAAATTTAATTTTCGAAATAGTTTTCTCCTATTCAAAAATTTATCTTGCCTAATTTCAGTACTATTAATATTTAATTTAATATAATTAATTTGTTGAATATGATCCATTTTTTCAGTCACATTATATTCAATATCTCACATATATTTAAAATTTAATATTAACAGAGTACTAATTGTCTATCTATCTGTCGGTAAAGTTTAAAAAAAGTCGGACATTTTGATTTAGACCTATAGACATTTGAAATATTTATTTAAGCAATGTTTAAACTTTCACTGAAAAACTGGGCCATAATTAATAAATATAGCACAACTTGGTAATAACAAATAATTTTTGCTCATTTTATAACGGCTGAAAAACAAACATATTAAATGAATAACATATTACGTAATATTTGTTCTATGGATTTTATTATTCTTAATGTATTTAAATTACATGTGTGCAGGGAATTTTATATTGCGTTCTGCAGCCATAATTGCAGCCTCACCGCACTTTGGCAGCGCCTGCCAATCGACGTATGGATTCGTCGAGTGAGGACAGCGAAAGCGATAGCTCCAACTCGAGGTCATCTGCATCAAGCATGCGTTGCTGGTAACGTCGCAATGATTCTTGAGGACGTCCAAATAATATAATTGAACTGGACGATAAGGCTGCACCTAATCAAAGGCGTTGTCGCAGTACTTCATCATCGAAAAATTGACTGAGTGTGTACCTGATTAGCAACGACAACAATTGCTTGAAGTGCACATGAGGCATTCTTTTTCGAATCGAATGGATTTCGTCTAAAATATTCAGTTGCACTCTGGATTTACTTCAAAATTTGTTTGTGGATTGCTTATTGAAAATAAGCCCACCCATATTTTTATACTCTGCACTAAGAGTGAAAGGGTATATTCAGTTTGGTACGCCGTTTGTAACACCCAGAAGGAATCATCTCCGGTATGGAATAGTATATATATTCTTGATCAGCATGACCTTCGATTTAGCGATGTCTGTCTGTCTGTCTGTCTGTCTGTCTGTCCATCTGTCTGTTGAAATCTCTACTACTTAAAAAATTGAGTTAGATGAATGAAACTAATAATTTAGATTACTTATGTACCTACGCTGTATGTGCGAAAAAATTGGCAAGATCGGTCCATTGTGACCTGTGATCTGACCATTTATATTCAAATAACTAATATAAAATTTACATCTGCAGTTCAATTTTACTGTATACGTCTTAGGTAAACTTTTTTGGTCAAATATATATTGACTTCATGCTCAAATACATGGAAATAATGTTTTCGCGCGAAACGACTTGTGGTTCGCAAAAAAAAAATCGAAATTCGGTACACTTACCCATTTGTAAATATGGGTATCAAATGAATGGAAATTCTTCAGCGATTGAAATAATGTAGTTATTTTCAGGATTCGTATACCCTGGTAAACTTTGAATGCTATCCACACATATGTGTAGGCTATTTATAGTAGGCTTAGACCGACTATAATTTTGATAATCCTAACTAGCATAATAACACCTACTATAAAATGTCCCTACTTTAAAAGTTCCTTCCCAACTGTTTTTTTTTTACTTTTTGGCAATAGGTTTGAAAATACAGGATGTTTAAAAAAATGAAAATATGACGCATAGACCTTTTTTAAAAATTATATAACTTTGCATCTATGTATAAAATAGCGTCAAGTTTAGTCTCATTTTGAAGATATTAGAATTTTCTTTTTTATCCTATACAAATTTAATATTTTTTTTATTAGCATGTTACTATTATAAGCAATTAAAATATTTAAGGACATTTTACTAAATGAGAGGTATTTTTAAATTTTTAAAGTTAAGACTATAATTTTCCTCGTTAAATTATATATAAGAACTTTCTTTAAGCCATAGAAAAGCGATATTGCATTGAAAAGTGCAATGCTATCGAGATTTGCACATTGACATTAGAGACATAAATAAGTGCGTCATCTATATATGACATTCGCAATGACAAAATAAAACAAAAACATAAAAAAAACTAAATTCTATTTGCGAAGCATCTAAATTAGCTCTCCCTCATCATCGCATGAGTCCATCTTCTAATATTGAATCGATTGCATCAACGAAACTCCTAACAACCTCCTTTTCAGTAATAGTATCAGTTGTCATTTGCTTCTACTGTTAACTGAGCTTTTCCTGTATATTATTATTATTATTATTATTATTATTGCATTGGGTTAATGCACTGCGACCTAATAATATCTATTGTGCCCCGCTGACAGAGTTATCAACTGTGGCCCCTCCCTAGTCCATTCAGTGGTATCCTGATTTGCTGGGGATTCTGATGGTTGTACTATATCCTTCTAGAGGACATCAGCCAAGCCTATCTCAGTACGAAACCTAATTATTTCGATTGGCTTCATTTCCCTGATATCAGTATGGCTTGGTTGAGTGAATCCAAGAATTTTCTTCCTTGTGCGTATAAGGGCTGGACAAGTTCCCAGAATATGCTCTGGGTTTTCATCCTTCTCCAGACAGTATGTACGTTCGGATTGTATACCAATTCTTGTGAGCTGCTCTCTCAGTCTGCAGTGTCCTGTGAGAAGTACAGTCAAGATTCTTAAGTTGTTCTTTGTTAACTTAATACATTCTTTGAATCTTTTGAGGCAATATGTCCCAATAAGTTTCTTTGATTGTCGTAGCTTTGGTAGCCCCAACCATAATTCTTCTCTTGTTGTTGATTTTTCTTCTCGCAGTATCTTTTTGATCATACTGTCGCCAATCCCACAGAAAGATTCTGGGCCTATGAGCTTTGTCGCGGCACCTTTCCTGGCTAGCTGATCAGCTTCTTCATTGCCTTCTATTGTGACCTTGTTTGTCATTCCTAGTTTGTTTATTTTACCTAAGCATTCCCATACTAGTTCAGAGGTAATCTCATAAGATTCTAATGCCATAATGGCGGCCTGGCCGTCTGATAGGACTGCTATGTTCTTATTGTGGTAATTTCTGTCGAGATTGAATTGTATGCATCTGTCAATAGCGTATATTTGCGCTTGAAAGATGCTGGGCCCGAATACTCCTGCTCCAGTTCCTTCATCAGTTAGTGACCCATCTGTAAACCATGTGATCATATGCTTTTTATGTCATATGTATCAGATATGTTCTTAAATCGCTTTTTGTTGCTGACTTTGGTCGTGAATTTCTTCACGAAATTGAATCTTTTAATCCTGTGATTATTCAAAGTTGGGATTGAGAGATGTTTGGCTAGAAGACTAGCATCCCTGACTCCCATAACTCTTTCATTGTCTGCGTTTCCCATGCGATACAGTTCTCCTTTTACTAACCCCTGTAAGAACAGGTAAAGTGGTTCTAGTTCCAGGAGTACCTCCAGTTCCGCAGTGGGACATGTTCTCATGGCTCCTGTTACTCACACACAGGCCAGTCTTTGTACTTTCTCTAAAGATTTCTTTGTCGTACTGAGATCTATTCTCTTTGACCATATTACCACTCCGTACTTTATGATAGGTCGAATCATCATCCTGTACATCCATCGCATTATCTTGGGTGTACATCCCCAATTTTTCCAAGCTATGGATCTACTTTGCTTTCCGTATAACTTCTTGTTCCTGTTTCTTCCATAAGAATTTCCTATCTAGAATTTATCCTAGAAATTTTACCTCATCTTTCCGATCTATTTCAGTTCCTTCTAATCTGATTGGTTTTAGATTTAGGATTCTCTTTCTGGTAAAGGGTATTATGGTAGTCTTTGCAGGATTAATATTTAGTCCTACGGAGGCACACCACTCCTTTGTCATTTTCAGACCCAGTTTTATTCTATCGCACAGAGTATCTTCAAATTTTCCTCTGCATATAATTATAATATCATCGGCGTACCCCTGACAATCTAATCCTGTGTTCGTGAGTTTCCACAGGAGCTCATCTACAACTAGGCTCCACATTAGTGGTGATAGTACTCCACCTTGTGGACAACCTCTTGTGGTTCTAATTTGTATTTTTGTCTGACCCAAATTGACTTCTGCTATTCTGCAATTAAGCATTTCACTCATCAAATTTGCCATGGTATGATTTACTCCTTTTATTTTCAGTGAGTTCCTTATACCCTCATGAGAGGTATTATCAAAGGCACCTTCTATGTCTAGGAATGCACATAGAGCGGTTTCTTTATCCTCTAAAGTTTTCCGTATAATGTTTGTCAGTTGATACAGCGCAGTTTCCGTGGACCTGCCTGCTCTGTACGCATGTTGACAGGCATATAGCGGAATGATTTTTAAAGGATTTTCTCTGATGTAGTTATCTGTGACCTTTTTCATTGTTTTAAGGACAAAAGAGGTCACGCTAATAGGTCGGAAGGATTTTGGATGAGTGGGATCCTTTTTCCCAACCTTTGGTATAAATACCACCTTGGCCCTCCTCCAACTTCTTGGTATATAACCAAGTGCTAAACTGCTTCTTGTTATTCTTATCAGGTGTATCATTAGATCACTCCTGCCCTGTTGGAGTAGAGCTGGAAATATTCCATCTACACCCGGAGATTTAAAGGGTTGAAAGGTATGTATTGCCCAATCTATTCTTTGCTCCGTGAAAATCTTATTAGCTATTTCCTACTCATCTCTCCTGGGTTCAGTGCTATTTCCTGGTTCTTGTTCTCGGGTATTCTCTATGCTTCCAGGAAAATGAGTTTTGAGCAAAAGTAACATGTTTTGCTCCTCATTCTCGGTATAGCTGCCATCTTCTCTTTTTAATTAGAGCGATGTTTCTGTTTTTACTTTTGCCATTGCCATTGCCTTATACAGTCTTGCCGCAGCTGATATACTTGCAAAAGTTTTGGAAGCTTTTCCTTTTTGCATTCCTTATTTCTTTATTATATGTGGTCAGTAAGGTAGTATAGTAATATGTGGTCAGTAAGGTTGGCAGTTCCCAGTACGTTTCTAAGTTTGGCCAGTTTACTGCTCCACCACGGAGTTTCCCGCTGTCTGGATACCCTTTCCTGTACACAGCTGGATGTATATGCATCGTTATAGCATGGTTCTTTTCTGTGACCATGTTTTCTAGTTCCAGATGGTGCTTAACTGCTCTGCAGGTACTAATTCGCTCTAGATTGGTTTTGCGGCTAGATTTATATAGTTCCCAGTCTGTTTTTTCTGGGATTTCTAATGCTACATATCGAGGTATAAGACCATCTATGTCAAACAGAATTATTCTGTGATCTGATATAGATTGTTCGATCGATACTCTCCAGTTCTTCACATAGCTGGTCATACATCTGTTCCCGAACGTAATGTCAAAAACTTCTTGCCTAACTCTTGTTACAAATGTTGGTGTGTTACTAATGTTATATATGTCAAGACTACTTCCTACTAGACAATCTAAGAGGTTCTCACCCCTTTTGTTGGTATCCGTACTTCCCATCCGTACGTACATTGTTCGTTATGAGCATTCGCGTCACTCCCGATAAGCAATGGGAGAGTTTTGCGTCTTCAGTGATCTACTAGTCGTTGCACTTCTGCTGGTGGCTCTGTGGACTCTTCTGTAGCGAAATACCCAGCTGCTACTTCTACTTCGCGGTGGTTATCTTTCATCATCAGAGAAACCTAAATGACTACTAGATCCCGCTTTAGGAATTCTGAAAGACAAAGATAGTTAATATCGTTCCTTAATAAGACACAAGTCCGGGGATTTTCTTCTCTAATATCCCAAATTACCTTCATATCCTTACTCGCCAGACCTTTGATCTGACCCCCGAGGACCCAGGGTTCTTGGATCAGCCCTGCCATCTCGATCACCTCCATTGACTGACCATCTTTCCCAATATGAAGTAGTTGACCGTTGGCGTCTTCCTTCACCCGGTATACCTTCCATACGCCAGTCTTCAATCCATCAGTTTGGTTGTCTAGAAGGTTTATTAGATTGCCGGTTTTTTTGCCTACGCTTCTAGGGAAGTAGATATCGATGATGTGCATATGTGGTATATCATCACCCAGACATGCCATCAAATCTACACCCTTCCACGTATTCCACTTTCTAGCCGCCTGCTTAAGCCAGTCTGCATTATCCTGGTTAGAGCACTGGTTAGAGGCTTGAAGGATATGCCCTCGAATTTCAGTTTGCACTTCCATCCGAGATCCATTTCATCCACGATCGCCTCCTCCAGAGTTGAGAGATCCTCATTGGTGAGTACAAGATCGGGATAGTCCTTCGCCGTCACAGCCACCCTGACAGATTTTACGGCACCAGCATCCGCACTTCCATCCGAGATCCATTTCATCCACGATCGCCTCCTCCAGAGTTGAGAGATCCTCCTCAGCCACCCTGACAGATTTTACGGCACCAGCATAGCTTTTGCTCGGTTTAGATGCTTTGCTGTATGCTACTTTTGCAGGGCATTTACCCCCTGCATTGGCGTTTGAGGCTTCTTCCGTTCGGGCTTTCTTTTGGCGGTTTTCAGGCGGCGTTATGGCCTCACTGGCTCTTTTCCAGACTTCCTCCGTTGATGGAGTGCCCTTATTGCCTTGGCGATGCTCTAGAGCCTCTTCGGGTTCAAACCCCTTCTCAATATATCGTTGATAGCATTTTCTGCCTGAACCACTCAGTTCTTTCTTCATGGGATCTTCATGCCATCTTGGTTTTCCCTGTGGCGGTATAACGGGTGTGGAGCGGTTTTGCAGGTGGCACTTTTCCCCCTGTCGGCCCTACTTGCTTGACAGTCACAGCCTGTTTCGCGGTAGTTTTTGCCTTGGGCGATTCTGTTTTTGTAGTCCTCATTGACGCCTGAGAACTATCTTCATGGAGATGAGCCTCCATTATGTCCTTCAGTTCTGTTGCAGTAGATCTCTGCTGTTTCCGTAGAATATTTTTTAATTTTTTTTATCCATCTGTAAGTAAAGTAAATGGGGAACTAAACTCGACCATGGCATAGCCCCTTACCATGGAAGGGCCTCCACTACTCGCTGAGGCGACCAGGTATCAGCGAGGCTCCATTCTATCACAGTCCTTTACCCTTGACTGCAAACGTCCATGGACACGGTTCGCCTTACATCGTGGACAAGGGGAATTTAGAACTTTATATTCTTCTAAATAATGCATTGAGCCATAATTCTCCACAAATCGTTCATTTACGCCCGACTATGCTAGCCAGCTCTCAGCAGAGACATGACCTAACTGAGAATGTTTCCAGCGGTCACCACTTGGAAGTCATAACCGCACTTCCAGTCTACCCTTGCAGTTACGACACGTATCTCTGTTGTCAGAAGATTACATGTTATTCCCCCTACTCCGAATAGAGTGGCTGACCGCCTTTCTGTATATTAAAATGTTTACATTTTTTTATATAAACAAAAACATGTTCGAAATACAGTCAACGAACTCAGTCATTGTTTTCATTTTTAGTTTTTTTTAATAAAAATTTTTTGACATCAAAAATAAAAACAAACAAACGCTCTTAAATCGGGTGAAATTCAGTATTGTCGGAACCACTCAACCGATTTTAAAAATTTAAAAAGTGTTGTACAGAGAGAACTTGAGAGAACATAGGTTTAAAGTTTATATCTTTAATAGTTATGGAGATAAAAATATTTCAAAAATTGTAAAAAATCCAAAAGTTATCCGATTTTTAAAATTCTTTTGTTTAGGGAAAGCTTACATTGAGGTCTGAAAAAATGTGCATACATGAGAAAATATCTTGTTCAGTTTTAAAGATATAGACTTGAACATGATTTTTTTTTAAATTTTTGAAGACTTTACTTTACATATTTTTACATAGATTGTACATTTTATCATGAAATCAAAATATGTATAAGGGACTTTTATAAACAATTAACACATAAATCATAAACTGAAAACCGTTTTAAAACATCTCAAGTGGTTTAGTAAACATAAAATTGTAAAGTCGAACATTTTTTTATTTCCTATTTTTTCTTTTTTTTTTTGGAAAATTTGACTTTTACAGAAATCTCCGCAAGTATTTTTTTCAGTAACATGTACTTTTGTTAAATTTTGTTGATAGATAACATTACTGAAAATCTTTTAAATGATAAAACTTATCCAAAATGTATATAACCAATAAGGCAACACTGGTCAAAGTTCAAGTTTTTTAATTTTTTTTTTACTTTGACCCTCTGCAGAAGTTTTCAAAGTCGAAAGTCAAATTTTAAGTAAGCAGTTTTAAGTGCTTATGCTTTATTAAAACATTTTTAGAAATATATTTATTATAAAGTGCGATTTACCGGTTTTAATCTAAGTCTCTTCAAAAAATGAGTATTTTGGGAAAAAATAATGTCCTGCACATATACTTCGCAGGGAAAAAAATAAGTAAGGGTCAAAAATACGTAAACATAACTGCTTACTTAAAATTTGACTTTCGACTTTGAAAACTTCTGCAGGGGGTCAAAGTAAAAAAAAAATTTAAAAACTTGAACTTTGACCAGTGTTGCCAGATTGGTTAAATACATTTTGGATAAGTTTTATCATTTAAAAGATTCTCAGTAATGTTATCTATCAAAAAAATATAAGAAAAGTACATGTTACTGAAGAAAAAAAATACTTACGGAGATTTCCGTAAAAGTCAAAATTTCCAAAAAAAAATGAAAAAAATGGGAAATAAAAAAAAATGTTCGAATTTACAATTTATATTTACTAAACCACCTGAGATATTTTAAAACGGTTTTCAGTTTATGATTTATGTGTTAATTGTTTATAAAAGTCCCTTACACATATTTTGATTTCATGATAAAATGTACAATCTGTAAAAATATGTAAAGTAAAGTCTTCAAAAATAAAAAAAGAAATCATGTTCAAGTCTTTAAAACTAAACAAGAAATTTTCTCATGTAAGCACATTTTTTTTAAACGTCAATGTAAGCTTTCCATAAACAAAAGAATTTTAAAAATCGGATAACTTTTAGATTTTTCACAATTTTTGAAATATTTTTCATGAAAAAATGTTCAACTTTACTGATTTTGATCTCAATTATTATTAAATATATAAACTTTAAATTTCAAAACTTAAGTTCTCTCAAGTTCTCTCTGTACAACACTTTTTCGGTTGAGTGGTTCCGACAATACTGAATTTCACCCGATTTAAGAGCGTTTGGGCACGCTGTGCTACGTTTTGAAATTTATTTTATTAAAATGTTTAAATTTTATATAAACAAAAATCTGTTCGAAATACAGTTAACGAAATCAGTCATTGTTTTCATTTTTAGTTTTTTTAATAAAAATTTTTTGACATCAAAAATAAAAATAAATAAAAACAAACAAACGAAGGCACACTACGTTTTGAAATTTATTTTAAATAAAATAAAGTGAAATAAAACCAAATATATTTTCAAATCAATTGCATAAATGTAGATCAAATTATGACAATATTTTCTATAAGCCATAGCTGTTTTTTAAGATCTTGTCAAGAGGATTTCTATTAATTATAACGTTAAATAATTGATGTTTCTAAGTAATTGTAATATTTTCTTGCCACAGAAGGAAATAATTAAAGTTAACTTCACTTTACAAAAAATTAAATATATCGGACGAGTACCCTCATGTCCTGTAAGTACACAGACAAAATTTTGTTTATAAACGACATCGTTCATAATATATATAAAAAGAATCGCTCAATTAGCGCGAAATTGATATAATAAACGCGTTCATAGTTGTTATGAATTGCGTTCATTGAGGAACACATATTGATTTTTTGAGGCAAAGCAGCGCAACCTCCACGTCACGTGCAATTCAGCCGATCATAAAGCCGATACTGAAAAATTAAAAACCAGTCCACCAAAAGGAGAATAGAAAATACAACACAAAGTAGGTAGGTATTTGAGTATGTGTGTATGATCGTATGAATGACATGACAATTCTATAAATAGATATTTTTATTTTAATGACGCGTCATGCCGCATGACGCGCAGTGGATATGTCGGATGACGCGCAGTGGTTATGCCGCATGATGCGCAGTGATTATTTTGACAACTCGTCGCGACCCGTCGATAGTCGATGATAGCTGATACAGTTCTTAGTTCTTATTATTCCTATGTCATTTCGTACAAATAGACCGAATCGTTTCCTTTGTTGTTTACAACTCCAAAGAAACGTGCACCGCTGGTACTTAACATCACGCAACAACAATCAGCAGCAATAGGTAGCATCAGTAAGAGTAGATATAAAATAAAATGTAAGTAGTTAAAAAAATAAATAAATTAAAAGAATAAAATAAAATGAAAAACTAATATAATAAAATAAAAAAAAATAATACAAAGAAATAAAATAAATAGTTTTAATTTTATTTTTAAATTGTTTAAAGTTCATAAATACCATGATTTTTTTCATAAATATTATGAAAGCGTTCATCAATATTATGAACTTTTTCATTACGGTTTTATGAACGATTCATAAATTGGATGAATTTGTTCATTGGTTGAGTAATAATGAAAAATTCATAAAATTTATGAACAAATTCATAAATAGTATGAACTTTTTTTTCTGTGTAGGTGCACAGAATTTTTGAGCTTACAATATATTAGGCAAAATTTGGGTGGCAGTTTTCGTTTTGGCGGGCAAAATACACCATAAACCCGATATATAGTCGGTTTCATAACTGTTGGTACAAAGGGAAATGTCTTCATTTTTTTACTGTCCATATTGAAGACATTTGCAAATATTCTGCATTTGTTATAGACATTTTTGTACTATATTGCTTCGAAATAATATTGCTATATCGAATTGAAAAATGTACAAATATCGTAACTTGTCATTAAATTTGATTGCACGAGAAATTTTAAAAATTAGTTGCGATAAAGAAACGAGATTGAACTTTTTATCGTAGTTAGTACGAGAAAGCTTCGAGGTGTCGAAGTGCTCCGAGACGTGGCAGACTGGGTATAGCCAAAACACATAGAAAGCAGCTTATGCGCACAGTCGTTTGAACAAAATAATTGTTCTTATGTAGATGAGCACAAATGACCACTCAAGAAAAGAATGTTTTTTATATAGAATTTAACGAGGAAAATCATGGTCATACTATTAAAAATAACTCTTATTTAGTAAAATGTCCTTTAAAATTGTAATTGCTTATACTAGTTACATGCTAATGAAAAATATATTAAATTTGTATAGGGTAATAAAGAACATTCTATTACCTTCATAATGAGACTAAACTTGACGCTATACGATACATACTTAAAGTTATATAAGTTATAATGTTCTATGCATCATATTTTCATTTTTTAAAAACCCTGTATTTTCAAACCTATTGACAAAATTTAAAAAAAATATGGGTGGGCTTATATTCAATAAGCAATCCATAAAAAAAATTAAAGCAAATCCAGAGTGTCAAAATTGTTACGCGTTCAATTTGAAAAAGAATGCCTCACATGGAGATGAATTACTAGACAATTATCTACTGAATGCTGCGGCTGCACAGCAAAGTCAAACAACTCATGCTACTGCAGCTGTTGTTACTGAAGCAAATGTAGCTACAGCAACAACAATAACCGAATCAACGTCATCTTTTGTCGGATGGGGTGGCCGGCCAAAGTCCGGTTTACAGCAGCTTGATAAATTTGAGTTTCCGAATTTAGACTGATTAAATTTAGCCTCATTTTAAACTGGCGTGAAAATAGCCCACAAGGCAAATTGGAAGATAGACCACAATTTGAATTCGCCTCATTTTTTTTTGCTTTAAAGTACAAAATATCATTGCTTTATTGATAAATTCCATTATTTATGCAATCAAATGATTATAAATGCTTTTAAAATACCAAAAATTATACATTTTTAACGAATTAATTAACTTTCAGTACACTTCAAGTGGCCATAGTATTTCAATGCAGATTTCGTTGCAATAATAAAATTTCGCATCCTAAAATAACGCAATAGTATAGCAAAGGCATTAGAAGATATTTTTGGGGCTGGGCCACCTCAGATTTAGGTGAAATCCTATGTAAAATCAAGGTACTCATATTGAAATGATTTTCCGAGACTTTAAGAAAAAACCTCATCAGTATTTTTTTTTATCGAAAGCTAATAGTATAAGAAAACATATTCCATATTCGATATATAAGATTTCAGGGGAATTATAGTTTTATGATGCAAAATATAGGGTGTTACATTTGAATAAATATTTTAAGAGTTATGAATATTTTCTCACCGTGTATTTATTTTTACAAATACCGAATACCAATACAAAACTTTTCTCAAAACAACATATCTCCGATTTAGGGGAGATCATATTGAAATCGGGTGTTGAACATAACATGTGTTTATTACACTTATTATTTTTTTAAACCATATATTTGAAGATGAAAAAGTATAGAAAACGTAAACGGATGTTTAATATTTTTGATTCTAAAAGATTGTTTATTTACCTTACTTTATTTTTTTAAAAGTACCAGCCCACAATTTATTTTGAGTCCTTCATCGTTAAAATTGATGTTAAAAAAAAGTAAAAAAAAATGTTATTTTTCCCAAAATTAACACCAATATTGATGTAGTATTTTTGTAATTTAAATAATTTTTTCACTGTGTATTTAATTTTAAACAATCGACAATGGTATTCTACAACTTTTGTGGAGTCCCACCAGTTCATGGGACATAACTTCTATATTTGAGATGAAGTTTTTATACCAATTTATAGATTTAGAGTCAGTGAGAAAATTTCTCACCGTGTAGTTTTTTCATGAAATAGCTAGTGACAGTTTTTAAATCGTTTTACGTCAGATTTAGGGGAAAAAATATTTTAGAAAAAAAAAATAGTAATAACTGTAAAATATGTGACTTTGTCATAAGATACTCATATTGAAATCCAATTTCCGAGACTTTAAGAAAAAACGTCATCGGGATTTTTTTTGTAGAAATGTAATAGTATAAAGAAACATATTCTATATTCGATATATATGATTTCAGGGGACATCGTAGCGAAATCGAGTACTGAATTTGAAATATTAGTTTAATTAGTTTTATGATACAATATATAGCCGGTTACAATGGAATGGATATTTTAAAAGTTATGAATATTTTCACACCCTGTATTTTTTTTAAATGCCTAATACCAATACAATACTTTTGTGTAACCAACATATCTCCGATTTAGGGAACATCATATAGAAATATTTTTTTTTTAATTCACATATTTGAAGATGAAAAAGTATAGAAAGCGTAAACGGATTTTAATATTTTGCATTTTAATGGAGGATTGTTTAATTACCCAAATTGATTTTTTTAAAAGTAGTAGTCTACATTTTATTTTAAGTTCTTAATGATAAAAATTGATTTTAATTATAAGTTCTAAATTTGAATTTATATAATTTCAAATATATTTCATTATAACGTACAGATTTGAGCTTTATTTTTTTTTTATTAAAAAGCAAAGTTCTGTAAGATACTCACACCCTGTGGTTTTTTTTGAAGATCATAATATAAAGGTGCGTGTATTTTCTATATATAGAGTTTGGGTAATAACAAATGTCGCAACAATTTCGCCAAAAGCTTACTGTAAATTCAAGTGGTGAACGGGTTGGTAATTTGACGGATTTAAATATAACAAAGATTTGTACCTGTTTGTCCGAGTGGTGGATTACTTAATGTAAATGGGTGTTGTCTTCGGTTGAAGTGTGTTGTAGATTCCCTGTTGTTATTGATGGGTTTGTGTTGATTGTTCATTTAATTGTTTGTTAGTTAAATGTCGCGGACCAAATGTCGCGTTGACGAGTTTTTATGTGTGTTGTCGCGGTGACGGGTTTATAATTAAAGTTTTTAAACTTTAAAATAACTTTAATTGTCCGGAGACGGGTGGGTCTGGCGGTCGTGTTCACGAACATTGTGTTTACGTTCTACGTAAATATTCTGCCCGCCTTGCTGAAACTGCAAAACATAGGGTCTCTAGGTACAAATCTTAGGGTCCAGCATAAATACTATACTGTGGGTCAGCCAAGAACATGCGATACAGCAGTCTAAGTTAGCCCATCGACATAATTCTATTTGGTTCAAAATATGGGTCTCATTAGTTGCTTAATCGGGGGCCGTGTGAATTGCTTTAATTCTTCTCTGCTAAATGGGCGCAGACTCGTGTCGTGTCTCTCATGACACACGACACATGTGTTGTTGCTAGAGAATTTTTCTTTTCTGTGAGATCGGGCCAAGCAATTTAAGCAGTAGTGAAAATTCTTCACTACGTTATATTTCTCATACAGGTTCTTCTTCTTGAACCTAGAGCAAGTTGCTAAGCTATGGTCCAGATGGCAAAGTTTACATGCCATTGGACGGGTCGATGCCCCATACTGTCGTCCATGACAATAAGGTCGTTGGGACTGGCAATCTTCACATTTTGGGATTCAACACTATTGTCATTACTGCAATTGTTGGAGAGTTTGGTCTCAGCAAGTTGCACCTTGTTGTACATTGAAACAATACACAGAAAAAAATTTGTTCATAAATGGAATGAACGCCGTTAATTGCGACATCGTTCATAATATGTATGGAAAAAAACATTCTATTTATGAACTATTCTTCGTATATACGAACCGCACAATTTGAGCGAAATTGATATAATAAACGCGTTCATAATTGTTATGAATTGCTTTCATTAAGGTATTCATATGATTCAAAGCAGCGCAGTCTCCACGTCACGTGCAATTCAGCCGAGCATAAAGGCGATACTAAAAATAAAAAAAAAAAAACAAGTCCACAAAACGGAGCATAGAAAATACAACATAAAGTAGATAGGTAGGCATTTGAGTATTTGTGAACTGCAGCCATGTTGAGAATTCTATAAGTAGATATTTTTATTTTCCTGACGCGTCATGCCGCAAGATGGGCAGTGATTAGAACTCGTCGCAGTACTCGTCGTTACGCGTCGATAGTCGATGATAACATATACAGTTCTTAGTTTTTATTATTCCTATGTCATTTCGTACAAATAGACCGAATCGTTTTATATGTTGTTTACAACTCCAAAGATATAAAATAAAATGTAAGTAGTTAAAAAAATAAATGAATTAAAATAATAAAATGAAATAAACCAAAATTTATATAATAAAATAAAAAAAATAATAAAGAAAAAATAGGGTATTTTTTATTTTTAAATAATTTAATAGTTCATATCATGCATTTTTTCATAAATATTATGAATGCGTTCATCAATATTATGAATTTTACGATTTTATGAACGATTCATAAATTCAATGAATTTGGTCATTGGTTGAGTAACAATGAAAAATTCATAAAATTGATGAACAAATTTATAAATAGTATGAACTTTTTTTTTTATGTGTGTGTTTTAACTTTAAAGTCTTGGTCAGTTGAAGAACCCAGTGTGAACTCACAAGATTTTGATGGGTGCACAGAAATCGTTTGGTTAAGACCACTCACTTTGGCATTAACTGTACGGGTTGGAAGCCCTATCCGCTTACTCAATTCTTCTGTCATAAATGTGGCTTCAGATCCTGGATCAATCAAGGCAAATTGGTTTCCTCTGTGTTCAACGTTGACCATTGATGTACTTAGAAACATTTTCTTTCCATACGAGATAAATCAATGAGATTAAAAAATTAGGTACAAGATACCAATAATTTTGACATTGCATTATTATACGTTTTATTTGATTCGATTTATTATAAATTTTTTAAAAATAAAAACTTTTAACCCAAATGTTATTTTACTGTGTAGAAAAATTTTAATATATACAGAAATGCTAAAATTCTAATAAGTTTTTAAATACATATTTGGAAATAAATTCGAACATTTTTAGACAATTTTTGAAATATTTTGTTTGTATTTAGGACATCATAATATAAATAGTTTATTGGGGTTTGAACATAGTCAAACTCACAACAAACTTTTTTATCGGTTGTACTTTTAAATATTCGGTCCCTTTACCTAATTTGTGTTCTGTTTTTTTTTTATAAACATAATGCAACAAAATTATTATTAATTATAATGGCATACTAATTGTTTCTTTTTCGTAACTTTTTGAGAAGAAATCTGATGAAAGACTATTTTGTGTATAAAACTCACAATATGTAATTTATTTTGTTTTTCGACGAAAAATGGTTAAAATAGCAAATTTCAAAATATAGAAAACTACCAGAAGTTTAGTTATTTTTATCGTTAGTTTAGACAATATCTATTATCTTTAAACTAAGTTCCTGTTAATCAATAGTTGTGTTCCCGTGGCGTGTGATCTAGAGCCAAAGCTCTATTTTCTATAAAAAAAAAAACACCAAGAAACAACTAGAACCAGATCAAAAGCTAGTTCTACCCAGTTCAATCGAATGCTGTCAAGTTTTCTCAAAATAGAACCGTTGGCGTTCCAGCTATTATATCTTAAATGCTTTAAAAATAACAAAAAAAAAGTCAAATTATGGTTCGAGTATGGAGTAAAACATATATTTTTCAAAATTACTTGAATTTTGAACTAATCCCGGGATCCCGGGATTGAAAAGTGTTCAATCCTGAAATCCCGGGATTACGAAAACAGGTACAAATTGTATTCCCTAGTCTAGGGTCAGCGGACTGTATTTGGGTCGTAAATTCTTGGGTTATAGCAGCTGCATTTGTACTGGGTCTTGTACAAGGTTTGAGTTCAGGTTTGAGTTCAGATGTAGTAGTGAATGATGCCTTTTTCAACATGTCTGACACTTACGCTCACTTCTACAATTTTTAATTCCGTGAGTGATTGATGAGCAATTGTAGCACAATTATACTTTTCTCACGAAATCGATTCTATGAATCTCGAGCACTCGAGGAAAGTGTGCTGGGCTTTGCATAATCGGCAAAGGTCCTCTTCAAATTCGCATTGGGTTGGCTTTGCAAATTTGGGCCTTGGATATGTATTATGTGTGGGTTCAAATGCGCAATGGGAAACATTAATGTATTTTCTTCCCAAGATTCGAGTCCAGAACTATCTCGGCTATGATTTGAAGTCTATGGCTTCATATCATTGACAGCATCGAGTGTCCTATATCTTTGGATCAGAAACTCATTCAAAGTTTTCCATGATGGAACAACTGATATATCCGTTAGAGATTTCTCAAAGTTCTCTAAGGTAATCTTAGGGAGATGGGTCGAGCACAAATAGACTAGGATTGGATCCCCGCTCTTTGTGTCAATTTGCAAATTTTGTAGGGTTATTACACAGTAATTTATAGATCTTTGTAGGTTCCTAATGGAGCTACCTGATTCTAATGTAACTGTTTGCAAATTGAAAAGGGTCTTTAATTGCGCATTAATTTACATCTGTTTATTATCATATTGTTCTACGAGATTAGACCATGCTAATTAGAATCTATCATGAGCAGAGCATTTTTTACAATAGCCTTTGCTTCCTCGGGTCTTTTGATTAAAGAAGAATAATTTTTCTACATCACTTAATCGGGAATTGTTAATGTACATAAGGGTGTCCCGTTCTTATATGGAGAGTTTTTATTTTTCGAAAATCTTCTCACAATAGGTATCAAAATTTGCGTATGGATGAGTAGATTCATTATATATAATTAGTTATTAACTCCAATACTACTTTTAGACCTCTACCGAAGCTGAAAGCTTATTTTTATTTACGTATCATATGATGCATTTAATAAACATTATAATATATAAATTAAGAATTATGTATTCACAAGGTATTAGTTCAACCTAGTTAAAATAGTTAATTAATGAAAAATAAAAATAATTAAAACAATTAAAAACCAAAAAATATATTTACTTCAAAAACCAAAATCAGATAGGACTATTTTTTTTTCTTTAAATAAAAATATTAATAACGATTATTTAAGAAAAATTTACTCTTATAATTAAAAGAAGGAATCTGAGATCTTGATGACAAAGTGTCCATATTTTTCATTGCATTTTAAATGCGTTCATGTGCATGTTTTCTAGAATCGAACCACATGGAAATCACCAAATTCTCAGGATAAGCGAAAATAGCGTTCCTTTCTCATCTCAAATTTTCCGGTGTATACCGCGAGAAAAACAGCATTTTAAAAAGGTGTAGATGTCCGTATTTAAAAGATGACTACTGCCGCATATCGATCTGATAATCCATACCGGTCACAAATGTATTTTTAATAACAATTTATCTGCTATTTATTTGGTCCAATAAAAAATGTATTTCGTTAACAGAAACTTTTCAATCTTTAAAACAACAGCAACTATCACACTTACAGGACGCAATATGAAATAATCTGGAATTGCCAAATGGTATAAAAGATTTTTACTAAAGCTCATAATTTTGTTTTTGTACTCGGATATCTTTTTAAAGTCAAATTTATATTAGAATTGGTTTTTAGTAATTGAATTATCCGATCATGAGAGACAATCGGAAGTGACGTCTTTTTCCAAAATTATTCAATTTTACGACTAACAATATTAAAAACTTCGGAATTAAATGGGTGTTATCCAGGTCGTCCGTTTGACATTTGCCTAATAATCGTTATATTCATCCAATTATATATCCAAATATACACGGTAGAAGTATTTAAGTTCTTGTTCTCGTAGGCTTCCCTTGCTTCTGTCAAACGTCCCGTGCTTATGTCAAAATGTTGTATGGGATAAGGCAATTTTGTGAGAGGCGTTCTGGGATACTTCTACCTTGTTATTGTGTCATGGTAATTTCAAAGAATTTAGTTTCCTTGAAATATGTATTTGAAAACAATAACAAAAATTTTGGTTGAACAAAAAATTAATTTTTATTGCGATTAGTTCTGTAGTTGCCGATTTGTCGGAATGGTATCTTTGTCAGAGTTCCAACGTCGAAAATAAGTTTTTAAATTTCGTGTAAATAATCCTCTTCAAATAAACTCTGAAATGCAATTCACAAAAACGTTTATTTATAAAACAATAAAGGAGTACAAAATCGTATGAAAGAAACCGCGTATCGTATGAAAGAAACATGGCTAAATTGAATGCAGACATTGTAAAGAATTGTGAAAAATGTGTAGTCAGAAAAATGTGCAATAAAGAGGTCGAAAATATAAATGTCGATTGAAAATGTTGAATTGGGAATTTTATTAAAAATATCGGGGAGAAAGAATATCGAATAAGAATATCGTCGTTGTAGAATGAAAAGTCACCACGTTGTAGAATGAAAAGTCACATTTTCATAAAAAACTTAATTTTCGAGTTTGTTGATTAATATTATAAAAAGCAATTGATGCATTTTAATACTAATAGATTTACATTTTCTTATCATGTGGTAAAAAATTGAGAGGATCGATTAAAAATTGACAAAGTTTTAAATATTTTTGTAAATGAATATTTAGAATTTTGAAAATGTATTTGGTGACTTTTCGTTCTACAACGTATTACTGATTCAATATAGTGGGCCATGCACAGTGTGCCCAAAAGCACTCAACCGATTTTAAAAATTTAAAAAGTGTTGTACAGAGAGAACTTAAGTTTTAAAATTGGAGTTTGTATCTTTAATGGTTATGGAGATAAAAATCAGTAAAGTTGAGATTTTTTTCATGAAAAATTTTTCAAAAATTGTAAAAAATCCAAAAGTTATCCTATTTTTAAAATTCTTTTGTTTATGAAAATCTTACATTGAGATCTAAAGAAAATGTGCTTACATGAGAAAATATCTTGATTAGTTTTAAAGATATAGACTAGAACATGATTTTTTTTTAATTTTTGAAGACTTTACATTACATATTTATACATAGATTGTACATTTTATCATGAAATCAAAATATTTATATGGAACTTTTATTAACAATTAATACATAAATCATAAACTAAAACCGTTTTTAAATATCTCATGTGATTTAGTAAATATAAAATTGTAAATTCGATTTTTTTTTTTTATTTTCCATTTTTTATTTTTTATTTTTGGAAAAATGGACTCTTACGCAAATCTCCGTCTTCTTCAGTAACATGTATTTTTTTGATAGATAACATTACTGGAAATCTTTTAAATGATAAAACTTGACCAATCTGGCAACACTGGTCAAAGTTTACATTTTTTTTTTTTACTTTGACACCCTGCAGAAGAGTTTTAAAAGTTGAAAGCCAGTTTTGAGGATGAGCTATTTTTACGTATTTTTGACCCTTACTTATTTTTTGCCACATATGTATGGCAGCAATTTTTCCAAAAATACTAATTTTTTAATGGGACTTAGGTTAAAACTGTTATATCTCACATTATAATACTAAAAATGTTTTAATAAAGCATAATTACATAAAACTATTGTATATTAAGTAAAAGTATCATGATGATAAGGGTAATACTTATTTTTTTTGTATATTGGTTACTTCAATAAAATTATTGATGAAAAGTTGTTTTTTTCACGCTTCATGCGCCTTAGCAACACTTGACTTAGAAAACGGGATTACTCCCGTTAACTATAATTGACAACGCCGAACAGGACCAGTCGAGAGGACAACCGACCAGTTCGAGTACAAGAAGGCGAGTGTGGTAATACTTTTTTAGAAATATTCACTTAAATTTTATGTTTTTTTTCTAATTTTTTATTTTTTATTTTTCTTCATTTCCAAAAAAAAAAAGTATTCAGGTACTATATACACATTTTGTCTTTATATTTGCCGCATAGATTCCTTGAAATCTCTTCTTTTCAATGATACCAAACCCTTATATATCTACTTTACATATGTGTGCAAAATGACATATTAATTAACATCATGCTTCATCAAAATTTCGTATTTTTTAATTATACCCTACACTAAGAGTGAAAGGGTATATTCAGTTTGGTACGCCGTTTGTAACACCCAGAAGGAAGCATCTCCGGTATGGAAAAGTATATATATTCTTGATCAGCATGACCTCCTGAGTCGATTTAGCGATGTCCGTCTGTCCGTCTGTCTGTCCGTCTGTCCGTCTGTCCGTCTGTCTGTCTGTCTGTCTGTCTGTCTGTCTGTTGAAATCCCTAAGACTTTTAAAATTGAAGAGCTAGATAAATGAAACTTATAACTTAGATTACTAATATACCTACGCTGTATGTGCGAGATCGGTCCATGGTGACCTATGATCCGACCACTTATGTTCAAATACCACATATAAAATGTACATATAAAGATCAATTTTTATGTATACGTGCTTAGGTAAACTTTGTTGGTCAAATATATATTGACATCATGCTCAAATACACGATAATAATGTTTTCCGGCGAAAAGACTTGTGGTTCACAAAAAAAAAATCGAAATTCGGTACACCTACCCATTTGTAAATATGGGTATCAAATGAATGGAAATTCTTCAGCGATTGAATGTTTGTAGTTATTTTCAGGATTCGTATACCCTGGTGACCTATATATCACTTTGAATGGTAACCACACATATGTGTAGGGTATTTATAGTCGGCTTATACCGACTATAATTTTGATAATCCTAACTATCATAATTACACCTACTTTAAAATTTCCCATGTGATCTAACCTTCCCAACTGGTTTTATATTGATTTTGCACACCGGCAGAAGAGTTTTCAAAGCCCAACGTAAAAATGCATTTAAACTAATTAGTTCTTAACATTTTTCAACCTTACTTATTTTTTGCCCGTCGAACTATATATGCAGGACAACATTATTTCAGAAAATTATTATGTATTCGGTAAAATTTTATGATGATAGCTTTATCATAGCGTTAATTATGTTCAATCAAATTAGTAGTAGGGATTCGCCGGTTCTGTTGTTGTTAGTGTAAATGAGTTTTTAACAGAGATGTTGTATTGTTTTCAATAGGGATCATTTTTTAACATAGTTGTTGTTAGTGTAGTTCAATAGGGATCATTTTTTAACATAGTTATTGTTGGTATAGTTCAATAGGGATCATTTTTTAACATAGTTGTTGTTAGTGTAATTCAATAGGGATTATTTTTTAACATAATTGTTGTTAGTGTAGTTTAATAGGGATCATTTTTTAACAGAGTTGTTGGTAGTGTAGTTGATTTGAGATCATATTTATACCCTACACTAAGAGTGAAAGGGTATATTCAGTTTGGTACGCCGTTTGTAACACCCTGAAAAAAGCATCTCCGGTATGGAAAAGTATATATTGTTACGAAAATTCAGTGTACGAAAAACTGTTCTACGAGTTCGTATCGCTGGATTGTGTACAAAATAAAAACACACTAATATTTGGTTTTAACTAGTATTATTTCAACTAGTATTAATTAACTTTATTTATTTAAATAACAACTTTAAGAATAATCACTTGTATCAACTGCTGAATTACTACAATTTATCTTTACAATGTTCACTCACGAGACGCACTAGTTCACTATTAAATCACAACTGAAGTACAGTGCCTCAGATGCGCGGCCTTATATACTGCATGCATCTGTTCGACACGTTTCGACAAGCTTCGACTTGTTTCGAGAACCTTCTACTCGTTTCGTGAATGAGGCATGCTATTGGCATCTCATTCGCACTCATGTGTTTTAATGCGGTGATCTTCCATCTCTTTCTCACACACTGCCTCAGTGCGCTGAATGATCTTCCGTCTCTTTCTAACACATGCTTAGTGCGCTGAATTGTCTTGCGTCTCATTAATTATTGTTGATTACTTGCACTATGGGGAAAATTACATCTTTTCGTAACACTGCCCTACACCTAAATCTGTTCGTCCCGAACAGATGTTAATCCTCTCTCTCTATATGGCGCCAACCTTTCTAAATGTACTACTTTCATTTTTCGTCTAACACCCGCAGTATTCTGAATCCGATACACTACATCATTAATTCTTTTAATTATCTCATATGGTCCTTCCCAGTGTGTTTGTAGCTTAGGGAATAAGCCTTTCTTCCTTTGTGGGTTATAGAGCAAAACAAGATCTCCTTCCGTAAATCCCTTTGAATTTGTGCGCAAGTCGTATCTGGCCTTCATCTTGTCAATCGCAAATTGTGTACGCTGTCTTACAAATTGATGCATTTCGTTCATTTCTTCACTTTTTCTGGAAACATAATTGTGTATAGGAATTCCAGCTGAAGGACTCGCACTTTAAATCCGCAGGTAATCTTAAGTCTGTTCCAAAAACAATTTTAGATGGTGAAGCTGCTCTGGTATCATGAACCTCCGTTCGATAAGCCATGAGGAATAGTGGTATGTGTGTATCCCAACCATGCCGTGTGATTGCAGGTGCAAAGGCGTTGTTGGTGTTTTGTGTATGTTGAGGACTTTGCATACTTCTTTAAATACAGCAGACTCAAAATTTCTTCCTTGATCTGAATGCAATTCTAACGGTACTCCAAAACGGCTTACCCAGTTGTTAACTAATGCCTCCGCAAAGGTTGTGGCTTCTTGATTTGGCATGGGATACACTTCGGGCCACTTGCTGAAGTAGTTGATGACGACAAGGACATACTTATTACCCGCATCACTGATTGGAAACGGCCCGGCGACATCCATGACAATACGCTCGAATGGTGCTCCCACGTTGTACTGATGCATCCTGCCGCGACTTCTGACTGTTGGTCCTTTTGCTGGTACACATTGCCCGCAACTGCGAATCCAATCGGCGACTGACTCTTGGCATCCAGTCCAATAAAAACGTTTCTTCACCTTCTCGACCGTTTTATTAATGCCCAAATGACCACCACTAGATCCACCACGCTAATATTTCTTTTATTTTTGACTTATACACGATGGTTTTTTTTGCTGTTCCTTGAACATCATGATTTTTGTGACTTCGGGATCACTCTTTTGATCAATTTGAATTTGTTCCGGAGTCCATTTTTCATCGGGCAAAACATTTAGCAAACGAATGTCAGTTATGTTTACTTTTCCTTCCGCTCTTGAACAATGTCTGCATTCTAGTTTACATGGGCGTCGTGACAAAGCATCTGCATTTCCATGATTTCCTCATTTACGATGTTCGATTGAGAAATCGTAGCTCTGTAATCGTTCTATCCAACGCGCAATTTGGCCTTCCGGATCTTTGAACTGAAGTAACCATCGTAGTGCTGCGTGATTGATTCTCAAGTGAAAATGTTGTCCGTACAGATACTTATGGAAATTTTTCACACTTTCAATTACAGCAAGAAGCTCCCTCCTGGTGACACAGTAATTTCGCTCGGGCTTGGACAATGTTTTACTGTAGTATGCGATCACTTTTTCTTGCCCATTGATCACTTGAGAGAGAACTCCGCTTATTCCGTATCCACTTGCATCCGTATCAAGTATAAATTTCTCACCTGGAATTGGATACGCAAGAATTGGTGCCGAGCACAGTAGATCTTTTAATTTCAAAAATGCCCTTTCTTGACCATCGCTCTATTGAAATGCGCGGTTCTTTCTTGTCAACTCATTCAGACTGCTAGCAACATTAGGAAAACCTGGAACAAATTGCCTGTAGTATGTACATAGCCCCAAGAAACTTCGTAGGTCATGTAGATTTTTCGGTCTGGGCCACTCCTTTACTGCAACTTTACTGCCCGAAATGACCACCACTAGATCCACCCTGGTATTCCGCTCATATTTCTTTTATTTTTGACTTGGGAACAACAATCAAACTTCGAGCGGACGTGCCACCTTCATTTTCCCATACACGATATAAGCAACCATCTTGTAGCTTTAAGCTCTGCCACTGTGCCCAGTAAGCTTTAGTTATTGGACTGTCGGCCGCTATATCTTCCCACGATGGTTTTTTTTTGCTGTTCCTTGAACATCAAGATTTTTGTGACTTCGGGATCACTCTTTTGATCAATTTGAATTTGTTCCGGAGACCATTTTTCATCGGACAAAACATTTAGCAAACGAATGTCAGTGATGTTTTCTTTTCCTTCCGCTCTTGAACAATGACTGCATTTTAGTTTACATGTGCGTCGTGACAGAGCATCTGCATTTCCATGATTTCCTCCTTTACGATGTTCGATTGAGAAATCGTAGCTCTGTAATCGTTCTATCCAACGCGCAATTTGGCCTTCCGGATCTTTGAACTGAAGTAACCATCGTAGTGCTGCGTGATCGGTTCTCAAGTGAAAATGTTGTCCGTACAGATACTTATGGAAATTTTTCACACTTTCAAATACAGCAAGAAGCTCCCTCCTGGTGACACAGTAATTTCGCTCGGGCTTGGACAATGTTTTACTGTAGTATGCGATCACTTTTTCTTGCCCATTGATCACATGAGAGAGAACTCTGCCTATTCCGTATCCACTTGCATCCGTATCAAGTATAAATTTCTCACCTGGAATTGGATACGCAAGAATTGGTGCTGAGCACAGTAGATCTTTTAATTTCAAAAATGCCCTTTCTTGATCATCGCTTCATTAAAATGCGCGGTTCTTTCTTGTCAACTCATGAAGACTGCTTGCAACATTGGCAAAACCTGGAACAAATCGCCTGTAGTATGTACATAGCCCCAAGAAACATTGTAGGTCATGTAGATTTTTCGGTCTGGGCCACTCCTTTACTGCAACTATTTTATCTTCATCGGTATGCACTCCTTCCGTGGTAACTCGATGACCCAGATACTTGACTTCTTTCTTGAAAAATTAGCATTTCTTTGGGCTAAGTTGTAGACACGCATTTTTCAATCGAAGGAATACTTCCACTAGATTTCTGTCTTTCTCCTCCTCAACAAGTGTTCTTCCTACCACTATGTTACTTTTATACAGCTCTTCGTTTGCTTCAATAACCCACAACTTGCTTATCCCACAATCTCCATTTAATTTCGCCCAAACAATTGCTTCTGAATTAGGTGGTATTTTTATACCCTACACTAAGAGTGAAAGGGTATATTCAGTTTGGTACGCCGTTTGTAACACCCAGAAGGAAGCATCTCCGGTATGGAAAAGTATATATATTCTTGATCAGCATGACCTCCTGAGTCGATTTAGCGATGTCCGCCTGTCCGTCTGTCTGTCTGTCTGTCCGTTTGTTGAAATCCCTACTACTTTTAAAATTGAAAAGCTAGATAAATGAAACTTAGAACTTAGATTACTAATATACCTACGCTGTATGTGCGAAAAAATTGGCGAGATCGGTCCATTGTGACCTATGATCCGACCACTTATGTTCAAATACGTCATATAAAATGTACATATAAAGATCAATTTTTATCTATACGTGCTTACGAAAACTTTTTTGGTCAAATATATATTGATATCATGCTCAAATACATAATAATAATGTTTTCCGGCGAAAAGACTTGTGGTTCACATACAAAAAATCGAAATTCGGTATACCTACCCATTTGTAAATATGGGTATCAAATGAAAGAAAAATCTTCAGGGATGGAAAGTTTGTTGTTATTTTCAGGATTCGTATACCATGGTGACATATATATCACTTTGAATGGTAACCACACATATGTGTAGGGTATTTATAGTCGGCTTAGACCGACTATAATTTTGATAATCCTAACTATCATAATTACACCTACTTTAAAATTTCCCATGTGATCTATCCTTCCCAACTGGTTTAAATTTGGAATTTTCTAAAATATTTTAAATTTTATGTTATTTTTATCTGAATTGGCAATTAAAATGTTATTTTGAATGTTCTAAATATTTAAAATTTTATTTTATTTTTATCTGAATTTGCAATTAAAATGTTATTTAGAATATTCTAAATATTTAAAATTTTATTTTATGTTCATTTAAATTTGCAGTTAGAATGTTATTTGAAATGTTCTAAATATATTAAGTTTTATTTTATTTTTAAATATTTTAAATATATTAAATACTAGATGGACCCGTGCACGATTTGTGCAAAGATTTTGTGAATGCAAGGATATGGAGCAATTTTATTAATATTTGTAAACAAAACAAAATAATTCTCCGCTAAAACAGCTTTTCTCATAAACAATTTTTTCTCAGACTGTGATTCCCCGTAGAATTTCCCCAGTAGAAATCTTCCCCGTAAATTTAACCCTATAGAACGTAGAATTCTTCCCGGGAAAATCATCCCGGTGGAATTATTTCCCGTAGAATTCTTCCCCGTAGAGTTTTTCCCAGTAGTTACGGTGTAGTGAGTTTAGGTGTGGTAAATGTTGGTGTGGTGAGTATTAGTGTGGTGAATTTAAGTGTAGTGATTTTTAATGTGGTGAATTTTAGTGTGGTGAGTTTTAGTGTGGTGTATTTTGTATATATATTGTATTATATATGTATATATATTGTTGCACTTGACTCTTTTCTTTGGCAGTCAAATCTTTCGTCCACTCATTTATAAACCTGTGAGTAGATTGTTTGTTTATTTGCGATGTGCCGTAGTCTCTTGATGGATTTGACTCACAATTTATTATCGCTGATGCCTTTTGACACTGGCCTATTACTGTTCCTTTTTTAATTAATTTGGACGAGTTTTCCATGTTGAGAACTCTTATTGGAACAACTTTGTCTTTTGTCGCTTCTACTAATGTTCTTCCGACAACAATATTACTTCTGCTCATTTGCTCATAATTCGCTTCTATAACCCACAACTTGCTTATCCCACAATCTCCATTTAATTTCGCCCAAAAATTTGCTTCTGACTTAGGTGGTATTTTTCTATTTTTATGAGCAATAACTTGTTTCATTTTCGGGCTCTGGTCACAATCAATATTTAGTTGGATCTCCGTGTTGGCATAATTTAAAATTTTTCTTGATAAATCAAGTGTGAAACCGTTCTTTATCATGAAGTCCATGCCAAGTATTATTTCGTCTACTATTTCTGCCACAATAAAATCATGCTTAACTGTCGTAGTACCAATCGTTATTTCATGGTAATCTATCCTCTGATAGGGGCCTCTTCACCTGTAGCTGTTTGTAATCTTATTCCTACAAGCGGCTCTACTTTATCCTTAACAAGGTTACTTCTTGTTATTGAGTGTGAAGCTCCCGTATCCAATGTTACCATATATGCTGTACAATCAATGAGTCCTTCGACAGTTAAGCTATTTGGCTTTCGAGCAATTTGTGACATGGAGATTCTGGGGCAATCGGTTATGGGAGTCAGATCGTGCCCCGCAGAACTGACTCGTTTTAGTTTAAAGATTGATTAAAATTTACGATATTTTGGACAGGATCCTGGGTTTCTTCATATCGGGGTTCATTTGCCAATGGATTCATTGAGCGCTTGCGTTTTTTACGACAATCACGTGCCATATGCCCATATGTATCACAGTTGTAGCATTTACCTTTAAATTGGGTGTCTCGGTTGGCAGCAGTGTAATCTGGTTTAGCTCCACTTTTTAACGCTTGGCAAATTACCTGAAGGAGGTCTTCATTCTCCACATCTAGTTTACGGACCTTTGGCGCTGGGCCGCACAACGTAGTTGCTGTCTCCTGTGTTAGCGCTGTGGTTACAGTTTCCGTAAATGTCACTTTCGGCATTGTCACTGTGGCACGTCTTGTTTCCGTCAACGAAGGCTTCGATCTTGCACTTTTCTATGAAATCACTCATTGAATCTGCATACGACAAATGCGCAAGCCTCTCGACGTCCGCTGCATACGCCTGCAATGTTTCACCATTTCTTTGCATTCGGCACTTTAGTTCCATTCTGTAGATTTGCTTCATGTGATCACTGCCGTATTTTCGTTGCAGTGCAGACATAACCGCTAAATAACAGTTTCGAACACTTTCTGGAACAGTCTGCAATACTTCGGCTGCGCCTCCTTTAAGCGCCACGATAAGTGCGGCTACGCTGTCCTCATTATTCCATCGATTACTTACAGCCGTGGTCTCAAATTGCAGCTTGAAAATGTTGAACGCTGTGGTTCTATCGTAAATCGGCGATTTTAGCCTCGTACCACTAAAAATATGCTGTGTAGGTCCATTTATCTGCAACACGTGCAAATTTTTTTTATTTCTTGGATTTACTTGTCTATACCATTTTCTAATTTTTGAATTTTATCATCAATGTTCACTTCCATGTCATTTACATGTGTTTTAAGCTCCGTCACTTTGCTATGGAGTGTATTAGAAACTTCCAAAAGCTGCTTAGAATGCTCCTGCATCTGCTGCATAATTTCAGTTTGAAGTTGATTAGAACTTTCTAGTTGCTGTTTCGAATTTTCTTTCTGGTCGAATTTTCTTGGAGCTGTTTTGAATTTTCTAGAAGTTTCTATTCCATTTTGCTGGAATTTTCTTGGAGCTGTTGTAGTATTGCTCTGAGCAACTGGCTCATATCAAAACTTTGGGACTGTACTTTTTGCTCCGTGTGAATACTTTTCGATGACGCTGTTGCAGCTTCCACTTCAAACTCGTGATCTGCGAGGTCAATGCCTTGGTTCTCTAATTCTTCCATTAGACGCTTTTGTAGTTCTACTTTCGTACCTACAGTTGGAAGATTATGAATCGACAGCTCCTTCTTTAGCTGGTCGACTTTAAGTTGTTCGAATTTAATCATTTTGTATCACAATCCCACTTCTGACAAAAATTCAGTCTACGGAAAACTGTTGTACGAGTTCGTATCGCTGGATTGTGTACAAAATAAAAACACATTAATATTTAGTTTTAACAAGTATTATTTCAACTAGTATTAATTAACTTTATTTATTTAAATAACAAATTAAAGAATAATCACTTGTATCAACTGCTGAATTTATACAATTTAGCTTAGCAATGTTCACCCATGAGACGCACTAGTTCACTATAAAATCACAACTGAAGTGCTGATGCGGCTCCCTTATATACTACATGCATCAGTTCGACACGTTTCGACAAGCTTCGACTTGTTTCGAGAACCTTCTACTCGTTTCGTGAATGACGCATGCTATTGGCATCTCATTCGCACTCATGTGTTTTAATGCGGTGATCTTCCATCTCTTTCTCACACACTGCCTCAGTGCGCTGAATGATCTTCCGTCTCTTTCTAACACATGCTTAGTGCGCTGAATTGTCTTGCGTCTCATTAATTATTGTTGATTGCTTGCACTACATCTTTTCGTAACAATATATTCTTGATCAGCATGACCTCCTGAATCGATTTAGCGATGTCCGTCTGTCCGTCTGTCCTTCTGTCTGTCTGTTGAAATCACGATTACAGAAAAAGTTGAAAAGCTAGAGCGATTACTTATATATCTAAGCTGTCTGAGCAAGAAAATTGGCATAATCGGTCTATTGTGACCTGAGAACCGACCACTTATGTTCAAATACCTCAAATAAAATTTACATCTACGAATCAATTTTACTGTATACGTGCTTAGGTAAACTTTTTTGGTCAAATATATATTGACATTATGCTCAAATAAATGAAAAAATGTTTTCCCACGAAATGACTTGTGGTTCCCAAAAAAAAAAATCGAAATTCGATACTCCTACCCATTTGTAAATATGGGTAGCAAATGAAAGAAATTTCTTCAGGGATGGAAAGTTTGTAGTTATTTTCAGGATTCGAATACCCTGGTGACCTATATACCACTTTGAATAATAACCACACATATGTGTAGGGTATTTATAGTCGGCTTAGACCGAATATAATTTTGATAATCCTAACTATCATAATAACACCTACTTTAAAATTTCCCATGTGATCTAACCTTCCCAACTGGTTTAACCGTATAGTTGTTATTGTTTTTTCAATGGGGATCATATTTTAACAGAATATTTGTTATTGTTTTTCATAGGAAGTATTTTTAACATAGGTGTATATGTATATTATATATAGATGTATACTGTATATTTTATAATGGCATGGAGCCAGTGGGATGTCTTTTTAACATAATTTGTTAATGTTGATACATACATATATATTTTATGCATGTTATGAAGTCATGCAGCCGTAAAGAGTAAATGTTGTTGTTGTGATAATTATATCGGAGTAAGCATTTTTAGTAAATGAGAATATTTACAAACGTATTAATGTTGTTGTTGTAAAATATTATAGTTGCAATTAAATTTCAGTTAACGCAGTTATAATGTATACTATAGTTATACTTGTATGTTTTATTTTGCATGATAATCAAGAGAGTTGAGGAGCAAAGTGTTCAATTTTAAACTTTGTTGAGGAACGATGATTGTAATTTAAAACTTCGATATATGAATGAATGTTATTATTAGATGTTTATTTTATTTTGGTGGATAATTTTTTTGTTGTACACATGTTAAAGCACTTCTGTGTTAATGCATTGACATATATTTAATTCAAGCCCAATTTTACTATACGGTTTCTTGTACTGGATTTTATATTACAAAGTCATGGTCGTTTAATTTGGTTATATGAATAAATGGAGCCATAAGGTTCCATTGGGATCATTTTTTTACATCATTTTCTATACTATAAGTTTAAATGATTGAGCATGTTAGAACATGTTTATTTTTATAGAGTTTTTTGTCTTGAGATTTATTTTATTTACTCTCTTTAAAATTTTAATTGAGTATATTTATACTAATGGAATTCACTTTTTAACTCATTTTAAAGTGATATCCATTATATATAAATGGATCGAAATTTGAATTAAATTTATTCATCGTCTACATTACAATTATATTGGAATAAAAAAATATTATGGAAGTTAAAAAAGTAACAAAGTTTTTAAAAGAATATAATAATATTTTATTGCATGATCATAAAAAACAGTTTAATAAGTTTATCCCTTATTGTAAGCATTATCAATATATGGAAAAAAATATTAACTATTCACGGAGTACATTATAAAAGCTGACTTAACGGAGAGACCAGATACATGTGGTTGCTATTATTATGACAAGGAATGCAAAGACATTGATACAATAATAAAATTATATTATAGAATAAAATATACAAAATAATTGTTTAATACATATAATTTCCCATGTGATCTAACCTTCCCAACTGGTTTAACCGTATAGTTGTTATTGTTTTTTCAATGGGGATCATATTTTAACAGAATATTTGTTATTGTTTTTCATAGGAAGTATTTTTAACATAGGTGTATATGTATATTATATATAGATGTATACTGTATATTTTATAATGGCATGGAGCCAGTGGGATGTCTTTTTAACATAATTTGTTAATGTTGATACATACATATATATTTTATGCATGTTATGAAGTCATGCAGCCGTAAAGAGTAAATGTTGTTGTTGTGATAATTATATCGGAGTAAGCATTTTTTGTAAATGAGAATATTTACAAACGTATTAATGTTGTTGTTGTAAAATATTATAGTTGCTATTAAATTTCAGTTAACGCAGTTATAATGTATACTATAGTTATACTTGTATGTTTTATTTTGCATGATAATCAAGAGAGTTGAGGAGCAAAGTGTTCAATTTTAAACTTTGTTGAGGAACGATGATTGTAATTTAAAACTTCGATATATGAATGAATGTTATTATTAGATGTTTATTTTATTTTGGTGGATAATTTTTTTGTTGTACACATGTTAAAGCACTTCTGTGTTAATGCATTGACATATATTTAATTCAAGCCCAATTTTACTATACGGTTTCTTGTACTGGATTTTATATTACAAAGTCATGGTCGTTTAATTTGGTTATATGAATAAATGGAGCCATAAGGTTCCATTGGGATCATTTTTTTACATCATTTTCTATACTATAAGTTTAAATGATTGAGCATGTTAGAACATGTTTATTTTTATAGAGTTTTTTGTCTTGAGATTTATTTTATTTACTCTCTTTAAAATTTTAATTGAGTATATTTATACTAATGGAATTCACTTTTTAACTCATTTTAAAGTGATATCCATTATATATAAATGGATCGAAATTTGAATTAAATTTATTCATCGTCTACATTACAATTATATTGGAATAAAAAAATATTATGGAAGTTAAAAAAGTAACAAAGTTTTTAAAAGAATATAATAATATTTTATTGCATGATCATAAAAAACAGTTTAATAAGTTTATCCCTTATTGTAAGCATTATCAATATATGGAAAAAAATATTAACTATTCACGGAGTACATTATAAAAGCTGACTTAACGGAGAGACCAGATACATGTGGTTGTTATTATTATGACAAGGAATGCAAAGACATTGATACAATAATAAAATTATATTATAGAATAAAATATACAAAATAATTGTTTAATACATATAATTTTTTTTTTTATTATACTATATTCAATGAATTAGTAAAATTTTAAATAATAGAAATAAAAAGACAAATTTATAAATTATTTTCATTAAATTGTTTTATTTATTTTTTATTATAGGAAACTTAAAAATACTTTTAAAATAATGCACAGCTAAAATATCATTAATATATAAATTATATATATCAACATAATTAAAAAACTTATTGAAATATTTTTACTTCTTAAATATATAAATATACAGCAATAAACACCGCATAACATTGAAATTTCTCTTGGTAATCGGAAATTGCTTTTAATAAATGTGGATGCATTTGTTTGAATAAAATTTACAAATGGTTTAATAGGAGAACTCCCTGCAGAACAAAAATACTCAGCCGGCCCATTTCGAGGAAAGTATATTACAATCCAATGTGATCCTGGTTTAAGTGATGAATCCATATTTACAATATAAAATTTCTATTTCTAGGTAGCTGATTTGATGCAAAAACTCCTTTAAAATTTTTCTTAGTTACTAAATTTTTATATACAAAATTTTCTATATTATTTGTATTCATAATGATTGTAATACAGTACAATTTTGTGCTAAACAAGTAATTACTTCGGAAAGTGCTTCACTGAAACGACCTTCAATTCGTATTGTACCCTGATTTATTAAGTTTCCGCAGTGTGAGTTATTGTTATGATCTGGTGTTAAATCAAACGCAATTAAGAAATATCTGTTATCAAATACTTCTTTTGTAATTTGATGTCCCTTATCAAAGTAATGAATGCCAGTACCTTTAAATAAGGTTTGATATCCCCTTGTACTTGTACGTCCATGTTTATAATCAAATTCAATCGGTTGTTCTGATACTTGTACTCCATTTACAACTAAATTAAATCTTTGTAAATTGAAATGGCGAAAGTTATATGGATTTTCTGAACGATCACCAGTATATATGTTTTATTTGTTACCATACCAAACATTAAGAAATTTGGAAGTTGTCCAATTATAACATTATCTAACGGTAGAGAATGATTGCCGGGGTGAATAGTGAATGTCTTGATTTCAACTTTATATATATGGATAAATAGCATTTCTACTTTGTAAAAAATTATGATGTGCCATTAAAATATTACTATTAATGGTAAGATGATTAATGTATAAGTTAGCTTCATGAATTTTAATAGATGACTCTCCAGATTTTGAATCTTCTAGTATATAAAAAGAAGGTTTCTCCATATTAAGGGTTACTTTAAGATCCACATTATTAAGGAGATATTTAGCTTGATTAAAAATATATCTGCATGTAGTTTTCCAATCAATTCTATTCGCTCACCATTTTTAAATGTTTTCTTTCGCCTAGCTAAACCTGGATTTTCATTCCCAACTATTGATTTAATTTTTTTTAAGTCTAATGACCATCCGCATGATTCAAGATGTGTATATTTAGCATCATTTCCATAGTTTAACAAGGTTTCAATATAAGATCTATAGTGATAATTATTATCAGATTGAGATACATTTCTATTATTTAAATGAACATTACAGTGAAATAATTTGTTTACAACTGCTCCACTTCCATTAATTTCTACAATTAATCGTAAATAAACACTACTTAGATCACGATATGTTTCACCATTTCCGAGTGAAAGAAATTCTATTGTAGTAGAGTTGTCAATTGTTGCTATTGGACTATGTGATACCTCCTCTGTTTTAATTGTGCTAGTTTGTACAGGTGGTGACTCAAAAAGATCTTACTCACTTTTCATACATTCAATAAATCCTTCCATCATAAATAAATTAACAGTTGCTAATATCAGTAAATTTCCTTCTTCTAGAACGTTTAGTTTTCATATGATTTTTTTCTTTAGTCGTTTGAATTTTATACGTTTTCCATTCCCACTTGTCTATTTCTAATTTTGCCAATAACTTTTTCTTTTAAATTTCGAAACGCCTTTTTCCCCTGTTCAGTTAATATAGTTTTTGTAGGTTTAGTACCTAACTCTTTCAAAACTGATTTTCCAATTTCGAGTGAATCCAGTTTTCATTAGAGGTTTTAGATGTGTATCCAAGGCCGAAAAATGAACCAATTCCACGACCATATTGAACAATTCTAGGAGAATCGTATATATCTCCCATATTATCAAATTTGATCCAGATTGATTAAGATAGTACTCAGAATAAATCTTGTCCATGGTTTGCATATAAATGATATCAGTACAACTTATGAAGCTTCTTTTATATTACGAAAACGTAACGTACAGTAAACGGAGTATTCATTCGACACAATATTTATTTTCTTTCCTTCATCATCTCGTATCATTATAGAAATATTATTTATATTTGAAGATTCCAATTTGATTCAAATTTGTTTTATTTAAACATGAAAATATTTTAATACACTTTGTTTTTTGATCGCCTACATATCTTGGTTTAAAAATATCTGTGTGCACAAACACTAGGTTGTATAGCTGACTAGATCTTAATTTATAATTTGTATGTGAATTAAATTTTTCATAAGAATTCGATATAACATCTAGCATTTTAAGTATTGTATTCTCCGAAACAAAGTGTCTATTAATACTGCTTTTTACGCCAACCAATTCAGGGTTTTAATTTTTACTATCTTCAATGTCTAATTTTTCAGTTACTAATTTTAAACTTGTATCTTTTTTATTATCTATATTCAACTCTTCTTTATTTTTATTTTTTTTTTTTATTACAACTGTCTCTGGATTAGAATTAGCATTGAATTGATTTTCTACATTTTGTGGATTTTCTTCTCTATTTGTGATAGCCTGATTTATTTTGTCCATAAAATTTAAATATGTGATAGGGACAGTATTTATTTTTTTAACTACTTTTAGATCGCTATTTACATCTTTTATTCAAATTACGGGCTTCTTCAAATGTAGATGGGCTATTGACAAGTTGAAATGAAATTTCTGTTAAATCTACATCCCAGTTTTCATTTAAAACCAAAGATTCTTTTAATAAATTTGTAAATGTAGATTTAGTGTTTTCATAAATATGTGTGGAATTGTTACTTAATAAAGTAATATAAAAACTAGAATCTCCCATCTTGTAATTTCAAATGTTTAAATAATAATGATCGTTTTTTTTTTTAAATAACTTTATTTATATTAATATTGGAACAATACAATTTCAGTTGACTTTGTCTCTTTGTCAGTGCAGGTCGTTGTTACAAGTGCATGTAGTGATTTCTGTGATTTAAATAGTGTATTTATTGAATATTAAATATACTTATAGTGAGTTTTCGTCAAAGTTCTGTTTCTTGTCGTTAAGTGTCGTTGTTTTTATAAAATATTAAATATTTGTTATAATACATTTATATTTAAATCAATTTAAGTAAATATTTGTCTATTTCTGTGTAATATTACTGCGGCATGCATTGTTATTGTTATCTGTGATTTTCTATTCTTCTTTATGCGATATTTGTTTACGTCGTTTTTCTATTGTGTTGTTAGTGCGTATTTTAATTTGTAACAGCTGTAAGCATTTAACCCTTGAGTGATCCAATTTTTTTATTCGGCACTAAATTTTTAAATTTTTAAAATTTATAAATTTTTTTAATTTTGTACTTTTGTTATTTTCAAAAGTTATAATAAATGGAATTCTTATCAGTAGAAAATTTTGCTGCCTGTTCTTTGAGGGATAAGTGCAAGAGTCAAAACATATTTAATTCTATGTTTTCTTGTTCCGGTCCCTGCGGACAGCTTTATCATGCTCCATGTGCCAATATTTCTATGGCGTGTATAGAATTTTTAAGTTCAGTGCACTCAGGTTTGCAATGGTATTGTCCTACTTGCAGACCTCTCTCTCCATCAGTTTTTATACCCTACACTAAGAGTGAAAGGGTATATTCAGTTTGGTACGCCGTTTGTAACACCCAGAAGGAAGCATCTCCGGTATGGAAAAGTATATATATTCTTGATCAGCATGACCTCCTGAGTCGATTTAGCGATGTCCGTCTGTCCGTCTGTCCGTCTGTCTGTCCGTCTGTCTGTCTGTTGAAATCCCTACTACTTTTAAAATTGAGGAGCTAGATAAATGAAACTTATAACTTTGATTACTAATATACCTACGCTGTATGTGCGAAAAAATTGGCGAGATCGGTTCATTGTGACCTATGATCCGACCACTTATGTTCAAATACCACATATAAAATGTACATATAAAGATCAATTTTTATGTATACGTGCTTAGGTAAACTTTTTTGGTCAAATATATATTGACATCATGCTCAAGTACGTGATAATAATGTTTTCCATCGAAAAGACCTGTAGTTCATTAAAATTCGGTACACCTACCCATTTGTAAATATGGGTATCAAATGAATGGAAATTCTTCAGCGATTGAATGTTTGTAGTTATTTTCAGGATTCGTATACCCTGGTGACCTATATATCACTTTGAATGGTAACCACACATATGTGTAGGGTATTTATAGTCGGCTTAGACCGACTATAATTTTGATAATCCTAACTATCATAATTACACCTACTTTAAAATTTCCCATGTGATCTAACCTTCCCAACTGGTTTTTGTTAAAATAAAAAACTTTGGAGATAGGCTAAATACTTTAAACATCAATTATATAGAAATTTTAAATTCATTAAATGAATTTAATTCATTGGTACATGCAAGTGATACTGAGCATTTGGCGGATTGTATTGATAATCATACAGCAATTATCGACGATTCTGCCTCATCTGATATTGTTCCTCCACCCAAAAAAGTGGTCAAAAAGCGCAAACGAGTTAATAGTAATAACTCACTGAACCCTCCTCGGGCAAAGCGCATTTCACATAAAACTTCTATCACTCCTCCCCCTCAACCACCTAATGCAGCGCCTTTACTAGTAGCAGTAAGCCTGCCCGAAAATATCACTAATAATATTATCAATATTAATAATGAAAATTCTGGATTGAAGGCAATACCTAAATTAAAAAGAATTTTTATTTCTAGATTAATGCCTGACACGACTACTAACAATATTATCAGCTTTTTAAAAACAAATAATCTAGTACCTGCTGACACCTACATACCATGTTAGAAAATTGGTAACAGGCCATCTTATGCATCATTCACTGTATCAATCGCTACAGAATATGCTGCGGATGTTATTCGCTCAAATCTTTGGGCAGACAATATTTTTGTTTCCGAATTCAAACAAAAAAAAGTCAACAAACCAACTGCACACCAAAATTCAAAAAACTAGAGCGAATCACCCTTTACTATCAAAACGTAAGGGGTTTGCGCTCAAAGACTCGAGATATTTTTTTAGCTACTCAAACTTTTGAATATGATCTCATAGCATTAACTGAGACTTGGTTAAATAATAGCTATTTAAGTATTGAAATATTTGATAATAGTTTCAATATCTTTAGAAAAGATCGGTTTGAGTGAAAATTCTCCAGTCGGTGGTGGTGTTTTAATTGCAGTAAAGAATACTTTTATAAGTTCCTTAGTAGAAATACCTGTTGCTTCTACATTAGAGCTTATTTTTGTAAATATTGTATTACACAATTCCTGTGTATATATCTTAAATGCATATATACCTCCTAAAAGTAATGTTGAAGCCTTTGAGACTTTATCGAAGTCAGTTTATTTTGTACTAGATTTACTTAATAGTTCTGACGATATTTTAATGATGGGAGATTTTAATCTACCTGATTTAAAATGGGATAGATCTGACGATGATACATATTATTGTGCATCTAACTCTAAAACCCGACAAGAACAAATTTTTGTTGACACTATCTCATCTGACTTACAACAAGTAAGTTGTATTACTAACTGTCTAGATAGACAACTTGACCTGGTTTTTACTACTGACAGTAATAATTCGGTTGTTAAACGGTCTATTCATGCTCTAACAGGCATTGATAATTATCATCCACCTTTAACAATTTATTACCAATCTGATAGAGATAATATAATTAATTCTCGCTCTTCAGATAAAGTATATGAATTTAATTTTGCTAAAGCAGATTATGCTAAAATGAATGAATTGTTATTTGCAAAACGTGATTTTTTATCAAACTATATTGACAATAATCAACTCGATTGTTCCATAAATTTCTTTTACTTTGAACTATTTTCTTGCATTGCACTATCGGTACCTTACAGTCTGAAATTTTCTAAGCAATCATCGTATCCATGGTACACCAAAGAATTAAAGAATTTACGTAATTCTAGGAATAGAGCATGGAATAGATATGTCAATAGTCAAAATCCTAATGACCTAGAAACATACACTATCATGTTTCTGGAATTTAAAAGTAAATCAGCTTCACTTTATTCTGATTATGTTGAAAAAATGAAGCTTATAATATTATCAGACCCTAAGAAGTTTTGGGGTTTTATTAATACTAAAAAGAAAAGTGATGGTTTTCCAGCATCATTTAAAAATAACGAGGAGTTCACGAGTGACCCTGATATTATATGTGGCTTATTTGCTAGCCTTTTTAAGCAGTCGTTTAGTAGTGATCCGTTCATTATTGATAATAACTATTTTCAATACATGCACTCAGCACCCAAAACTTCACTAGATTCTATGTCCTTTACACCGGATTTAATCTTGCAATACATTTCGTCAATTGATGATGATTATAGCTCTGGGCCAGACGGTATTCCTGCTACAGTTTTAAAGAACTGTGGTGCGTCGTTATGTATGCCCCTTAGTATCATATTTAATAAATCAATTAATGAAGGTAATTTTCCACAATTTTGGAAAAACTCATTTATAAGTCCAATTTTTAAAAAAGGGTGCAAAAACGATGTTACCAATTATAGACCAATTGCTAAACTCTCATCTATCCCAAAATTGTTTGAACGCATTGTGTATGATCAAGTAAAAATTCATTGTAAACATGTAATTACAACACGTCAGCATGGATTTGTTACCGGTAGATCCACGGTATCAAACCTACTGGATTTCACCTCATTCACAACTGACGAAATCGAGTCAGGAAATCAAGTTGATTGCATATATACTGAATTCAGTAAAGCTTTCGACAAACTTCCTCACAATTTAATTTTGTTCAAATTAAAGATACTTGGTTTTCCAGAATTCTTTGTGAAATGGATACAATCTTATTTATTTGATCGGTCATATCTAATACGTTTCAGAAAAGTTTCATCTTCACCTTTTATTGCAACATCCGGGGTACCTCAGGGTAGCCATCTTGGACCTCTTTTATTTATTTTGGCGATTAATGATGTCATATACAATATAAAGTACTCCAATCTATTAATTTATGCCGATGACATGAAAATTTATAAAGCTATCAAGGATGAGAGGACGCTAAATTACTGCAGACAGATTTAAATTTTTTTGAGATTTGGTGTTTTAAGAACCATTTGGTACTTAATCCAGATAAGTGTCAGTCTATGATATTTTCTCGAAAGAGAAACAATATAGAGTATAACTATATGTTAAAAGAGGAAAATGTTAGTCGAGTACATATAGTAAAGGATCTAGGTCAGTTTGTTGATCCCACTTTATCGTTCAAACTTCATATTGAACATATATGTAAAAAAGCCTCTTCATTGCTTGGTTTTATAAAGCGTTGGTCTAAAGAGTTTAATAGTCCTTTGACTACATTAACTCTATATAATACTCTAGTACGTTGTCATCTAGAATATGCAAGTCAAGTATGGTCTCCTTTTTATAAAGTGCACACTGATCGTATCGAACGTATACAAAAAAACTTTGTACGATTCGCTCTCAATGGTTTAAATTGGGTTGATAATTACAATCTTCCACCATACGAGGATCGGCTGAAGCTATTAAACTTGAAATCACTTGAAGATCGCAGAAAAAATGCTGATGTAATCTATATACATTCATTACTGGTAAATTGGATTCACCAGAGCTTCTACGATATATAACCTTTAACCAAAATCGTAGAAGTAGTAGAAATGGTAATACATTATTCTATCTTCCATTTAGTAGAACAAATTATGTTGTATCATCACCTTTTAACCGTATGTGTAATATAGTTAATAATTGCAGACATTTTAATGTTAATCTGTCAAAAAGTCAACTCAAATGTAGATTGAAGCTTTAATAACAAAAATAATATTGTAGATATTTTAACAACTGCATGCGTTTGTTACGAGCCCAACTACTATTAGTGGGTAAATTTTTTCAAGCATTTATGCTTTGAAAGTGCAAGCTAGCTGTATTAGCTAAAACTCGATTATAATAAGTTACATTTAGTTTACTTAGTTAATAAATCGTTTTTGTTAATCCATGAATTATGTTCACTTCACTTCTTTTTTTTAACCTTTTCAACTAGATACGTATTTGATGTTTCTGTTTTAAGTAATTCTTCTTCATAATATCCACCTTTTATTATTTCTCCTTAATAATAAATAAATTGATAAGTAATTGGATATGTGATCTTTATTTTATTTATCTTGAATACCGCATTGGACCAATTGGATTCATATGCTTTGTAGAAAGTACCTTTATATTTACTAATTCGAACATCATCTCCAATTTTTAATTTACTCATCTTAAATGTTTTAATATGATTGTAAACTGTATTTAAAAGTAGTTGTTGATTAGATTTATCGACATTTTTTGGAGACATTTTAATACTACGATGATATCTATTATTATATATATTTATATTTTTTGTAATCAAGTTCAAACATTTATAATTTCCTAGAAGACTATAGTATTTCCACATTAAATTTTTAACAGTTCTATTAAAACTTTCAATTATTGAAGCCTTCATATCAGAAAATGTATGATAATGGTTTATTTCAAAATTTTTCATTAATTTTTTTAAACTTAGAAAAATTCTTTACCTTGATCAGATTGAATATTATTGGGAGTTTTTTTCCTATTTTTTACTACAATATTTTGCATAGCTAAGGTTACATCGATCCCACTTTTCGTTTTAACAGGTAAAGCATATGCGTATTTAGAAAAAACATCTATAACAGTCAGTAAATATTTATATCCTTTATTAATCTTTGCAAAGGGTATCATTTTAATACTACGATGATATCTATTATTATATATATTTATATTTTTTGTAATCAAGTTCAACCATTTATATTTCCCTTGAAGACTATAGTATTTCCACATTAAATTTTTAAAAGTTCTATTAAACCTTTCAATTATTGAAGCCTTCATATCAGAAAATGTATGATAATGGTTTATTTCAAAATTTTTCATTAATTTTTTTTAAATTAGAATTGAAAAATTCTTTACCTTGATCAGATTGAATATTATTGGGAGTTTTTTTCCTATTTTTTACTACAATATTTTGCATAGCTAAGGTTACATCGATCCCACTTTTCGTTTTAACAGGTAAAGCATATGCGTATTTAGAAAAACATCTATAACAGTCAGTAAATATTTATATCCTTTATTAATCTTTGCAAAGGGTATCATTTCTACAAGATCGATTTGCCAAGTATCTCAAATACCCTTTTGAATAAATCTACGCCGTTTAAAATTTCTTCTTGCTTGTCGATGCAATTCATTTACAAGAACTTCTTTACTCATTGTGAGTTCAACCAATAATGTAAATGATTGTTTTTTTATAATTTATATTTATATAAAAAAAACTTGTTTACAATATTTATATTTTTTAGAAGTTCATCATTGCATAGAGAACAATGTTTCATCAATTTGTGTATCCATTTACAATGTTAGTTTGTGGACCATCAGGGTGTGGCAAATCAACATTTATTATAAATCTTATTAACAATAAACATATAATTAGTTCACCTATTACAAAAGTAATTTGGTGTTATGCTGAAAAAAACTCTTTACCGGAACTTGATAATGTAAATTTTATTGAAGGCATTTCAGATGACTTTGAGAATACAGCTAATGAATCTACATTAATAATTTTAGATGATTTAATGTTAGACTCATTTAACAAAAAAGTTTGTGAACTATTTACTAAAGGTTCGCATCACCGCAATTTATCAGTTGTTTTAGTAACTCAAAATATTTTTCATAAGGGGACATATACAAGAGATATATCATTGAATTCAAAATATATAGTTATGTTTAAAAATCCTAGAGAAAAACTACAATTTCAAGGCTTGGCAAGACAAATTTATCCTGAAAATTATAAAGAATTAGTTAGAGTATATAACACTTGTACTGAGAGTGCTCATGGTTATTTATTAATAGATCTTACACAACAAGCACATAACGCATTAAGATTCAGATCTAACATTTTCAATAAAGAATATTGTTACTGCTTTGTTTTACTCCAAAATGACCTGCAAACTGAAAGGATTGAAGGAGAACAAATATATTCTATATGTTCTTAAAAATGCAAAACTTAATTGCAAAATGCAATTCTAAAAAACGCGGATGATAATCATATAAAAGGTATTAATGAAATTGCATTTAATGTTTTACATAAAAATCATAATGTAAAGAAAAACGATCTAGTAAAGTTAAAATCATATAAAAATGTCATTAGAAAACTTTGCTGCTCAAAAACTGTTTTACGATCGAAGAGAAAACATCTAATCCAAAGAGGAGGATTTATACCAATTTTTGATTTCTTGTGTTTTAAGCGGTGTTATAGGAAAAATTTTAGAAAATGTCTAATAGTTTATCCAAGCTTATATTTTTAAACCCTTCTACATATGAACGCTATTTTAACGATATGTCAGATTCAATTTTTTTAAAACGAAAACTTCTTCCAATATATGCCTCTCATACACTTAAAGATATAAATAAATGGTATGGAATAAAACAGGAACTCGCAAAATATTTGATTACCAAACAAGAAATAAATATTAAGAAAGAGAATAAATCGGTTAAGTCGTATTAATCAATAAGGGATAAAGATACTCAAACAAAATGGATATTTAAAAACGATAATGAAACTCAAACAAAAGATATTGGAAAAAAAGATTTTTCTTCGCAGGCTGACTTGAATGCTAATGAACATATATTTAGCAATATTAACGAAGATGAAGAAAATTCTATGGATGTGGATACAACAATTAATAAAATAAACCATACCTCTGCAAGTTCTGCAGCTAAACGTTTAAAAAACTTTTCAAATCATGGATTACCTAAAGTATGGATTTTGTCAAGTGAGGGAAGTAAAAATATCAATACTCACCTCGCTTAACTCGTCAAAAAAGTAAAACATTACTATATGATTATGATGATGTTAATTGGTATAATATTAAATAAACAACACATTTTTAAATATATAAAAATTGAATTTTTATTTTATTATTAATTTAATACATTATAAATTTATATAATATAAATCTACTAATTAAAATAATATAATTTATATCTATATATCTATATTCATATAAATATCTAAATCATTATTTAAAGCTTTAATATAATCAATTTTGTAATGTCCCCAAGCAGGTGTGTTTATACCATCACCTAGTATATATCGTTTATCATCTATAAAATTAAGTGATAATTTATTTACACATGGTGTATATAAAATATGGGCTTTAGATCTTATTATATACATTTCTCTCATTATAACTTTCTTATTGTAAAGACATGTTTTATAATCATGAATAGTAAATGTTTTACTAACTGATTTGTTACACCCTTGGCTTTTGATGTTGGTATAACATTTTCAACAGTGAAAAAGTATGTTTTGGGTTTAAGACATATTATTTTTTTCATTATTTTGTCATTATTTTCGTCTTTCATCAAAACCACAACTTTACAATTATTTTGATTATAACCATATATATTAGGATACTCATAACTAGAAGTGTCAAAAATATAATTTGATGGATCAGTTTTTTCAACATCTTCATAAATGTCTTTATAGAAATCATTTGTTTTATATCAACTATAAGAGAATCTGTGTCCGTATAAGCTAATCTTACATTAGTATTAAATTTAGTTTTTAAGTAATTATAATAGAAGTCGTACATTTTTCATTTCGATAAATCTAATACACAAAATCCTGTATAAATGTGTTTATTTAACTTAACTTTAAGAACTTTTGATTCTATTACTATCATATTTTCATTAATATTAGTTCTGCTATGGAATGCTGGATTTGCTATTATTGATCTGACTCTCCCAATGGCAACAAATGTTTAGATTTCTTCTATTTTCAACATTTTCCATAGTTTTGCCATAAACTGAATTATTCATTAATTTATAAAAAAAATGTCTCCAACTCATTAGTAGCTTTAGACCTCATTAATGTATTCAGATGTATTCAGATCTCTTTTTAAGCCAATAACTTTGAGAAAACTCTAAAATTCTATATACTTTTTTTTTAAATTAGACCATTTTTAATACATTCTTGAAGCATTTTATAATGTATTTTTTACCTATTCTTATTATTAAGATCTGCTATAAGTTTTTTAGAATTAGAATTGCAAGAAGGTGGTGTTTTGTTTTCGGGACAAAACGGAAAATCATTATATAAATTATGAATTGAAGAAGGATATTCTAAGTCTACTTCAAAAGTCTACTTTAGAAGAATGTTCATTAATAGATTTAAGCTTTTCAATAGTAAACTCGGTAATTTCATATGGCTCTAAAAATCTAAATTCCTTAAAAGGTAATGGCTGTAACATCGCATAATCATATAAATTATTTGCGTCATAATACATGAAATATGATGATCATTTAGATTTATTAAAGTTATGCATATATTTATTATTGGCTTTTACATTTCTAATCGAGCAGTGTTAAACCTCCACGTATACCGTCTTGAATAAAAGTATACATTTCTATATCGGTAATTAGTTCGAGGTTAATTTTAGTCATTTTGAGCATAGCATCCCAAGATAATCCGGGAGCATAATCCGGGAGCATCCGGAATTTATGACACGGATCAAGGTCATAAATTTTTAGACAAATTATTCTAAAATTCTCAAAAACATCCTTCTAAATAATCTTTTAAAGATTTACAATTTAAAATGTTCCATACATTCAGAGCATAAGCATAGTCATCTTCAGAACACTCTTCATTAATTAATCTATTAAAAAACTATTCTTTAGCAGGTAATTGATTTTATTTTAACCTATTAAATAATCATAAAGAAAAACACCTTTTCTATTAAATATCTTATAAGAATTATTGTTAAATACCTTTTTAGTTATATGGATTGAGTCGTCATTTAGAGTTTTCACCAATTTCTCAAGGCTGCTAGGTAAAAATCAAAATAAATCTATAAATCTAAGTTGAAAACTATGATCTTTAGTCAAATTTATAGTTTTTGTTATAGATATAAGTACCTCTTTATTAAGAGGTATAATATCTATATCTCCTTCGACTTCGTTTAAATTTTTTATAAATAAATGTAGATCATATTTGGATAAATTATGAAAGAATTTAGTTCTTTTTGCTTTCAAACTACATTCTGTATGAGCAGATCCTAAATACTTTCCGGTAAAATGACAATGGTGCCGTACTTTTATACTAATATTATTACTTAAATTACTTGTACATATACAGCAGATTGTTGATTGATGGAACTCCTTCATTTCCTGGTCAGTTATCTTCATTGCCTTCATCGTGGAGTAAACGTTCCAATATATTTGCGTCGCTTTCGCAACTAAAGATTTTATCATAACTCTCGAACATTCAGGACCTATAAACAAAAGATTAAATATTATTCATATATCGTTTTTTATTTTTATTATTATTTTTTTTTTTTTAATTATTATTTTTTGTATTTTGTATTCACCTGTACAATTTTGTAGCTTATCAAAACGATCATCATATGACCCTTTCAAATACCTTTCAAATACGCACGCTTCTGAATATTTGTTGTATACGTATTTTCTGGGTTTTTGTACAGACGGCCATTAATCGGTTCCAGAATCGATTCAGAATCCATATAAAAAGTATATCCAACTGGGATAGTTTTTTTTTTTTGGGCAAATAAGTAATTTTTTATTTACATGATGATTTGTGTGCCTCCAGAGACTTTATAGATGTAAATTGTAGAATACATTCATTACCAATAAACATTTTGTGGGCTCTTTTTCGTCCCTGACCGCGTATCAATCTACTCAGATCTTTTATCCAGACATAGTCAGTATTTTCTTCACTGTCACAAAATAGTAAATTGATATGTGTACTCTTTTCTGTGTGATAAATAGGCCCCAAAATTTCGCAAAATTCGTTTTCCATCTGACTTTTCATTATACATGAAAATATTGATGCTAATGGAGTTGTTTAGCTCAAATATTTGTGTATTCGTTATAGAATGAGGGAAGTCTAATCCTCTAAATATCAAATTTATACCATTCACATAAATTTCATCTGCTGTTATGTCGAAAATATTATATGTATTAATGCGATAGGAATCATTTATTTTTATTTTTGTATTAACTATTGCAGCAATAATAGCCCACTTAAAGCAGAAAATATCACTGTTTTATATATTTATACATGCCTTTCTATTTTCTATGTATGCTGGCAATTTCTGATATGATAAACCATTTAAGGGGCTATATTCACTTATATTAAGCTCAATTTTATTGATTTTTATCAAAACCGATGGGCTATCCCGTTCTTGAAAGTTCTCAATTTTATTTATTAACAATTCTTCAATATTTTACATGACATCTTCAATATTATCTTTGGTTAATATTGTTAGTGGTAGAAGGTTTTGAAGTACATATGTAGAAAGCAGAGATCTCCGCATTCAATTTTAAAGATATTTTCTTATTTAATTCTCTTTCCAGTAAATTTTTAATTTTATTTCTTATTTGATCGAAATATTCATGTGGATTAATTAGACTTTCATCATCATTATGTAATATGTAATCACATATTTTATTTTTAAATGCTTTTCGTACCAATTTAAATTCATCTCTATCTGCAATCTCTGATGCTCTCTGATGCTCTCTTATGCGCTGTAGATCTTAAATGGCCTCTCCAGAGAGATTTGTGAACTGTAACATTACAGTTCTCGCAGTAACGGCTCACCGATGATGATGTTGATGCGATTTCATATTCATTATTCAGCAAATCCTCATATTTTCCTTGTTTTGAAGGAATTTCCTCTTGGAAATGTTGACAGGAATGATGTTTTAAAGTATTTGCTCTGCTAAAAGATTTACTACACTTTAAGCAGCTAAACTTTGTATTCTCATGTATTGTGGATACATATCTCTTTAAATTATAGTTTTTCGCGAAGGACTTTGAACACAATGCAAAGATAAACTTTATTAATTTTTAAAGAAGTTCTCGAAGTTGCAAACAAACGACCACTAACTTAAATTATTATTTTGAATATCAAGAAACTTCAACTTCAAATTTCACAGGAATTATTGAATAGAAAAAAAGTGCAGTGTTGCAATAAAGATGTGTTACTGCAGTTTTAATTTGCTGACTTCCGGTGTATTAAACTACTACTACACCAACAACGAGTCGAAATTATTAAAATTTACTACTGAAATTCGAATTCGTATATCTTTTTATCTTGAAATGGCAAACCTTACTGAAGAGAAATGTCAAAAGAGCGGCAAGAAATATGTCGTCGTATGCTGTCCCTGTCGCTCTACTTTTGTAGCGTCCCATTTGAAAAACCCTTTACAATAAATTTTGCTGAATTTAAATTTTTATATTAAGTTAAATATATAATATATATTTAATTTATTTAATTATATATCATATTACATAATTTGATATATAAAGGTGTTCTACACAATGGATATAATAATAAATTTTACTCGTTTTCACACTTTTAATTTTTGCGAAAACAATTTTTCGTATAAAAAGGCTAACACTTATACTTGTAAGTAAATAATTAAATATATTTTCAAAATTAGTTTATATTAATAATAATAATTTTAATAACAGCAAATCCTCAAATTGAAATATCGTAACATCCCGCCAGTAAATTTAATAGATGTTGGAATTAGGGAAGGTTTGTTAGATGATGGACTAGATGATATATTTCTTAACTTGGACGATCCGAAGATGTTAAATGCGGATTGTCATTATTGTAATTTAATGGAAGATGATGATGTTATTATTTTATTAAACGCTCTACTCAGTTTACAGCAGATAATGCAAACATAAGTTTTATTAATTATTTGTTATATTGTTTCAAATCGTTTTTAGAATAAATAAATAAAACAATATGTATATATATGAATATTTTTAAAAGTAAGTATATTGATACGTTTTTTTTATTCATAACGTAAATCAAATAGAGCCATCCCCATTACTTCTGATTGTCGTCCTCGAATTTATATTATATAAATATGGATCATCGGTTTCAACTTTTCTAGAAATTTTTGCTTGTAGGTAAAACCATCTATTGCCTGTTAGATGTACAATTAATTTTGTTCCATTAATTGTGTTTTTCCATTCAAATTTAGAAATCCTGAATTGCTGATCAATGGGCAAGTCATCTACTCTAATGTATGTAGAGAGGTTTCCTTTTGCTAAACTAATAATTTCAGCGAAATCCTTAAAATAATAAAAAAAAATAAAAAAACAATCTTACCATATTTTTCTGTTCCTATCAAATTGTAATGTAGACGATGAATAAATTTAATTCAAATTTCGATCCATTTATATGTAATGGATATCACTTTAAAATGAGTTAAAAAGTGAATTCCATTAGTACAAATATACTCAATTAAAATTTTAAAGAGAGAAAATAAAATAAATCTCAAGACAAAAAACTCTATAAAAATAAACATGTTCTAAGATGCTCAACTTTAAACTTATAGTATAGAAAATGATTTAAAAAATGGTCCCAATGGAACCTTATGGCTCCATTCATTCATATAACAAAATTAAACGACCACGACTTTGTAGAATATAATCCAGTACAATAACCCGTATAGTTAAATTGGTCTTGAATTAAATATATGTCAATGCATTAATACAAAAGTGCCTTAACATGTTTACGACAAAAAAATTATCCACCAAAAAAAATAAGCATCTAATAATAACATTCATTCATATATCGATGTTTTAAATTACAATCATCGTGCCTCAACAAAGTTTCAAATTGAACCCTTCACTCCTCAACTCTCTTGATGATCTTGCAAAATATAACAAACAAGTATAACTATAGTATACATTATAACTACGTTAACTGAAATTTAATTGCAACTAAAATATTTTACAACTACAACATTAATACGTTTGTAAATATTCTCATTCACAAAAAATGCTTACTCCGATATAATTATCCTAACAACAACATTTACTCTTTACGGCTGCATGCCTTCAAACATTCATAAAAAGTCATCCCACTGGCTCCATGCCATTATAAAATAAATAGTATACATATAATACACCTATGTTAAAAATACTTCCTATGAAAACCAATAACAAATATTCTGTTAAAATATGATCCCCATTGAAAAAAACAATAATAACTATACTGTTAAAATATGATCTCCAATGAACTACACTACCAACAATTCTGTTAAAAAATGATCCCTATTGAACTACACTAACAACAACTATGTTAAAAAATGATCCCTATTGAATTACACTAACAACATCTCTGTTAAAAATTCATTTACACTAACAACAATGTGCTCCATGGAGCCCAGTGGGGCCAGAACCGACGAATCCCTACTACTAATTTGATTGAACATAATTAACGCTGTGATAAAGCTATCATCATACAACTTTTACCGAATATATAATAAATTTATATACTTCAAAATTAATAAAAATAATTTGTAAATATATACATTATAAGGGTAGATATAACGGTTTTATTACAAGTCCATTTAAAATTTTTTTCTTTTCTGAAATAATGTAGTCCTGCATATATAGTTCTACGGGCAAAAAATAAGGTAGGGTCAAAAATACGTACAAATAGCTCGTCCCCAAAACTGTCTTTCAACTTTGAAAACTTTTCTGCAGGGGGTCAAAGTCAAAAAAAAATTTAAAACATGAACTTTGACCAGTGTTGCCAGATTGGTGAAATATATTTTGGATAAGTTTTGTCATTTAAAAGATTTCCAGTAATGTTATCTATCAAAAAAAAATACATGTTACTGAAGAAAAAAAAATACTTACGGAGATTTGCATAAAAGTCAATTTATTCAAAAAAAAAATAAAAAATGGAAAATAAAAAAAAAATCGAATTTACAATTTTATATTTACTAAACCACTTGAGATATTTAAAAACGGTTTTCAGTTTATGATTTACGTGTTAATTGTTTATACAAATATTTTGATTTCATTGTCAAATATACAATCTATGTATAAATATGTAAAGTAAAGTCTTTACCACAGATGCGGTCTGGAAGGAATGATAGGCTATATATGGGCGGGATTGGACAAAGAGGCGTAGCACCTCCCGTACATTCTAAACTTTCCATTCGATATAACTTGGCACTTTCACCAGCTACGAACATGAAACAAAAAACTCGAATACAAAAAAAAAAATTTAAAAGTAAAAGCACAAAACAAAAACAGAAATACAAAAACAAAACCAATCACATAAAACTACAATCCAAACTGAAGGAAAAACAAATAAAGGAAAGAAAAAGAAAAACAAACTCAGCACACTAAAACTCAACACACTAAAACTCACCACAATAAACTATACCACACTAAAATTCACCACACTAAAACTCACCACACTAAAACTCACCACACTAAAATTCACCACACTAAAACTCACAACACTAAAACTCACCACACTAAAACTCATCACACTAAAACTCACCACACTAAAATTCACCATACTATAATTCACCCCAATAAACTCGCCACACTAAAATTCACCACATTAAAACTCACCACACTAAAACTCACCACACTAAAACTCACCACACTAAAACTCGCCACACTAAAACTCGCCACACTAAAACTCACCACACCAAAATTCACCACACCTAAACTTACCACACCGAAAGTCACCACATTAAAACCCACCACACTAAAACTTCTACTGGGAAAAACTCTACGGGAAAGAATTCTACCGGGAACAATTCTACCGGGATGAATTCTACGGGAAGAATTCTACGGGAAGAATTCTACGGGAAAGCGTTCTATGGGGAAAAAAATGGAAAAAAAATATCTACATATATATAAATGAACTCTCGAAAAAATATGTGCATCATCCATCCAGGGATCGAACCATAAACCTTTAGACCGCGAGCAAAGTGTGCATCAACGAAGCCATTCAACTGACGGTAGATTTGTTGACAGACCATTAATACAAACAAATCAACATAGGTAAATTTAATACAAAATTTGTCCATACAAATTATTAGACAAATTTCCCTCTATTTTTGAGTATATGTTCTTTTTCAGTTATTTACAAAATTGTTGCCAGTTAGTGATTTTTATTTAAATCAGTGAAGGGCATTTGCACGAACGCGTGCATTTGAACTTTTATGCAAAACTTTCACAGCAAAACAGAATACCAATGATTCAATATACGACATTGAAATGTATATGGTCTCATTAGGCGTTCAGACCAATGGGGTAGAGCACAAACTGTCAACATTTTTATTTTTATTTGGTCGGAGCAGTTAGTGCTTTAAATTCGAGTTTTTATTGACACAGAGCGCTTGCTGAACGTGCTCGACGTGCACCGAATTAATTATTCGAACAGACCGAGCACAAGCAAAATACATCCCTGCCATTTATTTTTTTTTTCGCAAATGACAGATGAAAATTGAAACTAAAAAGTGATAAAATTATAAAATGAAGCCATTGGCCAAAAAAGTGCCATTATAAGATATAAAGTATATTATTTAGTAATCAGTAGGGATCATTAGTTTTAAATAGTTTTATTTATATACAGTTGCAAAAATTAGAAATGACAAATGTTATTAGAGAGCTGCCCTACTCAAAGTGTAACAAAATTAACACAGAAAAAACATAATAGCTCGGCGAATGCACTGTTCAGTGAAGAATCAGTATGCATAGTATGCACTGAACGTACTGCACTGAACTAATAAAAAAAAACGCCTATTAATGCCTTACTCAACTGTTCGAGAAAATAATTTTTGGTTAAAGGTTTACTGAAAAATTTCATATATTTAACATAAACTCAGCACAGGATCGTTTTCTCAAAACTCTCTGAATAATATGGAAAGGTCTACACAAATTTCATATATTTAACATAAACTCAGCACGGGATCGATTATCTAAAAACTGGCTGAATAATATGGAACGGAACTAGGTTCTATGGAGAGAGTGGTTCATTGGCCTTAAATCGTATATGGTCTCATTAAATGTGTTACTCAACTGTTCGAGAAAATAATGTTTGTCTAAACGTCTACTGATAAATTTCATATATTTAACATAAACTCAGCACGGGATCGATTTTCTCAAAACTGGCTGAATAATATGGAACGGGACTAAGTTCTATGGAGAGAGTGGTTCATTGGCCTTAAATCGTATATGGTCTCATTAAATACGTTACTCAACTGTTCGAGAAAATAATGTTTGCCTAAAGGTCTACTGAAAAATTTCATATATTTAACATAAACTCAGCACGGTATCGATTTTCTCAAAACTGCACTCTAAAACAGGAATGTTTATAAAATACTTGTGGGAAGCTTTCGGTTACTTCTGGTAAATACATATTGGCTGCCAGAAATACTTATTGTTAGTCGTAAATAACAATGGCTTATTGCAAACAATTACACAATTCTAGTGTTTGAACAAAACAATATCTAATTTCTTAAAAGCATTTAAAATGTTTCCTAAGAACACTTTATAAAAGCCACTTCAATTATTACTTCAAATACTCATTTGTTACCAGTAAGTAATGAAAGTGTTTAAGATAAGTAATAAATACATGATATTTCTTTGAGGCAAACACTAAGTGTTTCCCAGAACGCAATCTATTTAAAAAGTGTTTGCCCTAAATACTAATCGGAAAAAAATGCTACATTGAAAGTGTTTGCAACAAAAACCGTACAGCTTGTCACAAAAGATGCATCACTTGAAGAATTGAACTTATCCATGTCATTGAACCCTTGCACGAATAAACGTGAAGAAGCTTCTTTTGTCGAATAAGAAGCAACAATTTCTTATTGTCATCTGAAGCTAATTATTATCATCTATAGCCGATCAATTCATAATAATCGGTCTTCACATCATCCAGAACAGATGACTGCAGAAACACTGCCGCAATTCCGTGCAAATCATCTGACGAAAACTCAGTCTGTTTAGACGAAATTTTAAAACGCGTCTAATGTATGAGACACCTGTCCCAGGCATAATGCATCGATGTGTTGTAGTGTTTCCTTAGTGTCCATAAGTATCAGTCGAAATAAAAGGTATATTTTCGGCAGTCACTCTTTTACGCGACTTGTCGAATAATCTAACATGGAATTCTGCATTATTCAACATGTCGCAAAAATAAGTGGCTGCCGCAATAAAAAAAAAACATTTTGCTTTGACTGAAATAGGCGAACACTACAAATATTTGCCGAAAACACATCAAGTATTTTTGGCAAACACCACCAAACTTTAAAATATTTGTGGGAAACACTTTTCGTGCTTGTGGAAAACACTTTTGTGTTTGTGGGAAACTCTTCAAATATTTGTAGGAAACACTTTTCGTATTTGTGGGTAACACTTTTCGTGTTTGTAAGAAACACTAAAAGTTTTTGTGGGAAACACTACTGATCATTTGTGAGAAACACTTCGATTATTTCCTACAAATGAGTTTGCAAACACTTTAGTGTTTGTTTGAGAAAGTGTTTACAGGAAACGATATTTTTTTTTGTGTGTGTGGAAAACTGCAATCGTAATTTTAAGTTTTTCTCACCCACTACTTTGAAAAAATATATAATAATAATAATTGTTTGGCACTACAGTCCTATAAGAACTTAAGCCGAGCACTCTCACCATTTTGAGTGTTATATTTTCACTCAAAGTGGTGGGACCCACAGTTTATTGCCGAATCTAAACGGCGGGTGAGAGCTTTTCATAGGAAATGTTTACTCTCGTAGGTTTGCCATTTACTGCCGAGAGGTAGCGCGGTATAGATAAATGTTTCTATGCAAAGATGTTGTTAGCCCAGGCTTGATTCGGGGACCTTTCGGCTCGCAGTCCAACGCACTAACCACTGAGCGACCGCGGCTTCTGAAAAAATATATAGTACTATTTAAAAATAGTTTTACAAAAAACCTTAACGCAATTTTTCTTTCAATTGACAATTTTAATGTACTAATGACTGATATGATTCCAATATTTTTTTTGATAATTGGATGTAAATTCGGAAATTTTTGATTTGTTAGTGAATGTTTCATATATATTTTTAGCATTTAGGATTTAATGATAAATATGAAAATGATTTACGGTTATTTACAGCATAGTCCAAGTTAACTATCAAAATTTGCCAAGTGAATTGTTTTTGTATAAATTGTTTTGTATAAGTTGTCTAGCAACGTGGAACTTCATCGGAGATGGAAGATGGGTGGTTTTCTTATTTTTAAATTTATATTTAGAATAATTCGTGTGATAAATCAAATAGTGACTTATATAATTGTGAAATTTTAAAATGCGAAAACAAAGTTTTAAAGTAACATTTATTTAATAGCAAATTAGAGTAAAATTACAAATATCCATTGAGTTAATACTCTTAAAAATATAATAATCTATAAAAAAAATATGTTGGCTTAAAAAAAAATTGCTTCAATATATCGATACCTTCCAGGCAGAACATCGTAACCAACATTTTTAGAATTTTTGTTTTATTGCAGCTTTGGAAACCTCTCTGTGAATAGCATGTCCCTGCAAAGTCATATTTTGGAATTTCACTATCCAAATTTGAAATAAAGTCAAATAACACTAATTATTGTAAATACATTTTTGAAAAATGTTGGTTACGATACAATTTTTAATTATTTTTAATCTAATTCTGTGCGCTGTTATAAGGGTTAGCGAAGACATTCGAACTATAAACTCAATATTTAGTTTATGCGTCAGAATGGCCACATAATTTATTTCGTTTTGTGACTACTTCAAGGATTTTTAACTCCTTTTGTGGTAATGGTAGACAAACTAAAAATATGAGTATTTGTAGAGAATATGTCCACATTTAAAATATAAAATTTTATTTTATTTTATTATGTACTTCCAATGCATTTGTCCATCAAATTAAAATACTGACCACTGGCTAGTCTTAATTTTCACTAAACATGTGCCAAAATTCACCTGTACGTGTTATTTCCCTTTTGTCGTTTACAGAAATTTAAAATACCAAACCGTTTGTGCATAAGACTTTCCTACCTTAGCATCGTAAGTAGTACAATTGAAAAAATTTTCGAAATCAATTGAGACAGGAAAAACATCGTAACTACATTTTTCTTCGAATACTTCTGCATGTAATGGATATTTTGGTAATTGGGCCACACTATTATTATTGTCAGTTCATTTAAACGATACTTTATGAAATAAATCAATAGTTCCAGTAGTTCCAACTCGATTTTGAGACGATCTTTTGCTTGTAAGGTATCGATATGCAAAACAAAGTAGTAACTAAACATTAAAATAATTTCAACTGAAAATTATTTGAATGAATTTTAACAAATTTCTACTTATTTCTGAACTGTTCTTTTCCAGTTATTTTTGAGCTTTGGAGTTTTTTGTAGTTTTGCTCAATTTAATTTATTAGTCTATTTCTTGATAGTAAATTACAATTAATTTGGAAGAAATCTTAATAAATTCTAAAGTGAATTAAAAAGTATTTTATAAGCACATTTCTGAACCAATCATTTCATTATAAAAGTGAAAGTTTTGAATAAAAGTGATAAACAACCATATGAATAAAATGGATATGGTAAGTTAAAATATATAAATATAAACGCTATATGTTCCAGAATTAAATTTTAGGCATCCAAAATTATTTTAGAATTATTTTTAATAGATTTTGGGATGCCGAGTTTAATTACACACTCGGTTTTTAAATTCGGTTAATGATAGTTAAAAATCATTATCATGGGTTACTAAAACAAAGTTATTTCATTTTTTTTATTTTTTTAGAGGGTTTTAGGTTCTGTGGATTTGTAGCATACATTCATTCATAAATTCGTATGTCAAATATTAAAATATTTTTTTTTTTTTAAGAAGCGTTCTAAACCACGGATCCGCAAGAATGCGCAAACCAAATCTTTACATAAGAAACCACTGTTAATTATAAGACGTTTAAGTCAAATATAGGACTTGAGTACGAAAATGAGCCAAATCGGTGAATGGACATGCCCACAAGTCACTTTTATATAACTCTCTAGGAACCAATAACTCGAAAAGTATTCTAGATATAGTTATAAAATTAAAAGCGTATTGTTCGAATTCATGTTTAGCATATATATCTATATCAACATAGCATATATGTTTTAAAAATAGGCGTGGTCCACCTACTTTTATTTTTCTACGTTTGTTTTTATATTTTGATATCCATTTTTGGGATATAAGACGTAACTATCAGATATGTGAATAATATTCTAAGGGTGTGGATATTCATCATAATTAATAACTTTAAAATTTATTTATTTAATTAAATATCCCACATGAATATCCCCACCAAATTGTGGTGTATTCCATAGGAGTGCCCGAACGAAAAATATAATAAGTTTATAAAAATATAATATTATTTTTAGTCCACTTTATGAAATTTGTCAGTAGATCTTTTTTTTTCGAACAGTTGAGTAACACATTTAATGAACCCATATACGATTTAAGGCCAATGAACCACTCTCTCCATAGAACCTAGTCCCGTTCCATATTATTCAGACATTTTGAGATAATCGATCCCGTGCTGAGTTTATGTTAAATATATGAAATTTGTCAGTAGACCTTTAGACAAACATTATTTTCTCGAACAGTTGAGTAACGCATTTAATGAGACCATATACGATTTAAGGCCAATGAACCACTTTCACCATAGATCCTAGTCCCGTTCCATATTATTCAGCCAGTTTTGAGATATCGATCCTGTTCTGAGTTTATGTTAAATTTATGAAATTTGTGTAGACCTTTAGACAAACATTATTTTCCAGGGACCGTAAATAACGGTTATTCTTATGTTTTTTAATGACAAAAATCAACGTGTTATAAAATAAGAACGCAAGTTTTGAGAATGCAGAATCAATTATTTTCGCAGGCAGAATTTAAATTTTCAGTGATTTTTTGATTTTTTGCCGTAAAAATCAAAAAATAACGATTATTTTTAATTTTTATGTTTGCTTGCTCAGAAATAAACACCAAATTTTAATTTTTACTTGAAAACATCAAAAATAAAAATTAAAAATTATTTTTTTTTTTGTTCAAGAATAACGATTATTTTTGGATTTATACTTTTTTTTACTCAAAAATAAAAATTAGGATGCGGGGCGTTGTGCTTAATTTGTTGTAAAATAATGTTCCATAATGGAAAAGATTCAAACAAAAAATTTCCATTGACGCACTTGGATGGTTTCGTAATCCCACTTGAACAGAATCACCCCAAAAAGTTACAATGACGCACTCGGGTGCTTTATTAATCCCAATTTAGCAGATTCACCCAAAAAAGTTATGAACCATGACTTGGATGCTCAAGGTTGGCCGAGTCTTGTGCGAAGACTAATTCTCGAAGACTTGGCCGCCCAAGTTTGGCTAAGCATTGGCCACATCGTCAAGTCCGGCAGGTCCTACATGGACTGTTATTGAATGCATCGGTACCTCAACAGTCAATTTACAAAATAACTTAATATTAATAGTATATTAAAATTAGAGTGTTATACATGCATCCATAGATTTCACAAAAGTTAATATCATCACCTTCAAAAATATCCATGTCACATGGTGGTAAATTAATATAGGATGCGAATTCAATTGGGGTCGTTTCTTCTCTTGCCTTAGAAGTTTCTACCGGTTGCTTTGAGGTCTCCATTATTTCCGAGAGGGAAAAAATACATCGTATATACGCGTTGTATTCTTTAGAATATTTATTCTTCAGCTTATTTTAGTCCACATCAGGACTGTCTAGTTCACTTCGTACAGAAGGATAAGAAGTTTGAAAATTATCCCACAGAAAAGTAAGCTGCTTCCGATGAAACTCTACGGCATGAGGTACTAAATCTTAGGTAGGTGTCCCGCAAAATAAACTCCGGATCGCAATACTTTTTCAGAAAATAAATCTGAAAAATTCACAAAAAATTTCTTCCAAACAAATATTTTGGATTATCACGGGTCGTATTTCTTTTTTCAGAAAAAATCTGAAAAAAAAAATGTTAAAACTTTTTTAAAAATAAATAAAATTATTTTTGGGTGTGTATAGGTTAACAGCAAATATTATTACCAAAGAAATGTATTTCAAAACTTAGTTTAGATTTTTTAAATTAACAACAGATCGCAATACTTTTTCAGAAAATAAATCTGAAAAATTCAAAAACAATGTATAGGTAAATTTTATGTTTGGGTCAATGTGATTAATCTTCAAAAAAAATATTTTGGATTATATATTAGATAAAATTTCAAAAAAAATTGAAAATTTTATCTTTGGGTCACAATGGGTTAACTTTAAAATTTTATTTAGTTGTAAACCGGGTCGCAAATAAAATATTATAGCGCAGTTAAACTTTTTTAGTCGCAATTTGTTAAAAATCAAAAATATATTTTATCAAAATTCGATAAAAGAATTAATTTTGTAAAAAAAATTCTTTAACTTTATTTAAAAAATCAATTAAATGATTTTGGGTCACTATGGGTTAAGCTTTTTAAAAAAGCTTTAATATCGGGTTAAATATTGCTCAATAGGCAATTTCCAAAAAATATGGGATAATTTTTTGGTTACCACGGGTAATTTATAAAATCTCACGAAAACACTTTTTTAGTGCACAGCGTGGCAACCCTATATACTCTTGACAGCAGCGTCCTTCGCTGTGAGTGTATTAGTGTTAATATGTTTTATGAGCAAATAAAACACATAAAAAAACGAGTGCAGCAGCCAGTTGCTTGCTGCAAACAATTAAAACATGAATTTTGGCAAACTTGTCAAGCAAAATATATTTTTATATGTTAGAAATTTATAATAATTACCATTTGTAAAAACTGTGATTTTTAGTTTTGATTAAAAATTATTTGGCGCACTATTATTTTAATGAAACGATCGTGTCATAATTCGTGTAACTCTTTTGTTTGAGTTCGGGTCGGGTCGCAAAAAACTACAATTTTTGCCAAAAAAAAAAAAAATCGCCAAATTATCTAAATTTAATCACTTTTTGTTTTTGTGTGTGGGTCGGGTATCGCTGCAACGAGTGGGTCTGGCGGGCGTGTTCAAACACATTGTTGTAGGGTGTGAACTGAAAAGAAAATAAAAAAATATATTAAATCACAATAACCAGTAACAAATTCACAATAAAATAAATAAATCGATACATAGATATAAAACGCTGAAAATATAAAGGAAATGAATAAAGAAAATAGTAATACCTGAAAACAAAAAAATAATAAAAAAAGATAACAATTATAGAAAAAAATGATACATTATACTTACCCTCGAAATCCTATAAGAAAAAAAACGGACCCTGAAAAGAAAAAAAAAATATAGTAGGTAAAAATAGTACTCACATGACAGCACGACAACCCTCAGTAAGTTCCCTGAAAGAAAAAAAAATATACTAAAGGAAAATATTAAATTTTGCGCCATGGCTAAACGAAAGCCATCTTTATTCACTGTAACGTCATGTCAGAAGAATCAACTGATGTGTGCGCTAGAGCGAGATGCCTTTCAAATTATATGGACAGAGAGAGAGAACAGAAGTGTGGGTAAAAGCTCTTTTTCCTATGTGGTTTACAGGTTGTGGTGTAGATAGGAGAATGTAAGTGTCAGGAGGTATAGGGGTAAATTGAGGTGGATGTATTGGTGGGTGACGAAAAGACTGACGATGAGTTGAAATCATTCATTTCAAATAATTTATTGAACGACCTGCAACTCGGACGGACAGCAGACAGCATCTAAAGATTGCTTCATGTGAGTTATTTGGAAAAATTCAAATTGGATTAATCCAGGGAAGGACAATAAGAATAGTATACTAATTTCATCCAGGTAAATTTTCTTTTCGTATAATGGGTAGATATACTAAGATTATTTTATTGGATAGGAACACTAAACTCACCGTAGCAGACGATCCCATAGCAAGCCGCACTGACGGAGTTCTGCGCGAAGACACTGAGTACCACTCGAGGCGCGAAAATGACGGCTGCCGCAAAATACCCAGGAACTGGTGAACATTTTCCAATAATAATGATTATGTCTCCTTTTGTTCTTGTGCCCATTTCTATGAAAATAAATAAGTAAACGAAATTAAATCTGTGAACGAATATAAAACCAGTTGGGAAGGTTAGATCACATTAAAGTAGGTTTTAGTATAATAGTTAGGATTATCAAAATTATAGTCGGTATAAGCCGACACTAAGCCCTACACATATGTGTGGTTACCATTAAAAGTGGTATATAGGTTACCAGGGTATACGAATCCTGAAAATAACTACAAAATTTCAATCGTTGAAGAATTTCCATTCATTTGATACCCATATTTACAAATGGGTAGGTGTACCGAATTTCACTTATTTTTTTGGAACCACAAGTCGTTTCGCCGGAAACCATTATTTTCATGTATTTGAGCATGAGTCAATATATATTTGACCAAAAAAAGTTTTCCTAAGCACGTATACAGCAAAATTGATCTTTAGATATAAATTTTATACGAGGTATTTGAACATAAGTGGTCGGTTCTCAGGTCACAATAGTTTCATTGCTCTAGCTCTTCATTTTTTTTCTGTAATCGTGATTTCAACAGACAGACGGACATCGCTAAATCGACTCAGGAGGTCATGTTGATCAAGAATATATATATATACTTTTCCATACCGGAGATGCTTCCTTATGGGTGTAACAAATGGCGTACCAAACTGAACCCTTTCACTTTTAGTGTAGGGTATAAAAAGGAATAAGTGGCATCCTAAAAGAAACAAAGCCTGAAAATAGAAACCTGAAAATAGAAATCTGAAAAAGAAATGACCATACCTGCAGCCGTACGTGATAAGAGAAATATAAACCTGAAAAAGAAATAACCATACCTGCATCCATATGTGATAATAGAAAGAAAACCTGCGAAAATAGAGTAAATTTAAAAAAAATGAAAAAATATTAAAACTGAAAAGAAAACTAGAAAGAAAGAAGGATTATAATGTTTGAAACCTGAAAAAAATTTAAGATTAGTCGGAAAAAAAGGGTTTAAAGTTAAGTGAATATAAAAATAAAAAGTTAAAAGAAAAAAAAAGGAATTTGAAGAAAACAAAAAAAAAATTTAAACATATTTAGTGGTTATAGAAAAAAAGGAATATTAAAAATTTTTTTTTTTTGTAAAAATATCAAGAGAGTAATTCATAGAATAAAAAAAAATAATAATTTTATAGTACTTACCTTGTCATTCCTAAGTCTCTCATCCATCGCGCGTTTGATGAACCATTTTCAAAAATCAAAACTGCCCCTTAACAGAGCTCTATAGGGAATGCCCGCCTCGCAAACCCTGGGTGAAAGATTCTCGAAATCCATTTAGGACCTGGTCGAATAAAATAGAAAAATAAGTAATAATAATTGATTGAATATATATAGAAATTCGTTTAGAAATTGTTGGCAAATAATTTCTAAACCACTTACATAATACAGTTGCACATATTTGTGTTTCCATGTCACTTCTTGGTTTTTGTTTGAAATTGTAAAGTATCCTATAAAAAAAAAGAGAGAAAAAATGTTAGTTTTTTTTTGTCACATAGTGTGAATAAAGATTGTATAAAACAAAACGTTTTTTTTTTTTGTTAAAAGATTAGAGATATATATATATCAAATAAATTGTGGACAGACATGATTTAACTAAATCTGCACGAACACGCATACACACACCATACTCTTTGAGTCTTGTTTCTTTTTTGGGATAAATATTTTGTTTTATAGTCACCATTGGTTCACCCTTAGTATCACTATCACTTAAAATTAGTCACTTAGGTGACTAATTTAGAGTTTGGTTTATTTCGCACTGTATTTCACTCGGTTTTTTTTTTTGTTTATATTCGAATTGTTTTTTTTTTTGTTAAACACTTTTGTATTTTTATTTTTTGCAGTGCCATACCGCGGCGAATTACTGCAAGGAATCCATTTTGTTATTTTTTTTTTTGTAATTCCAAATTATCACTATTCAGTACACCCATTACTTTTTACGATATATTCTTACCGCCATTTTATTTCACCACACTGTTTATTTATTTATTTACATGCACTTTTTTGTTAATTTTTTTTTGCACTCCACCCGCGACTTTTTTTTTGTTTTGAGGATATCGGCACTAAGTGGAACCATTTTCGTTTTTTTTGCGGTTTGACATAGTTGCCACCATTCATTTTTTTTTTACATCAGTCTAAAATCTATTACAATATGGCTTTGTATAAAGGTCCGTTTACAAGAACCAATCGCGTTGATATTCGATTCCGGTGGTTCGTTCGAATACCTATATATAATTGGTTGAAACTAACTGGAAATGAATAGACAGTGCTAACTGCACATTAGGGGTAAGATGTCGTGGGCGATACTTGTGGTTCAAGAAGGCGATGGGTGAACCACCTTCTGACCGTTTTATTTTCGTTTATAGGAGTTTTCTTATTCAAACAGATTATACTTATATATGTAGAATGCTTTATGTATATATGTACAATTATGTTTTTTTTTTGTCTACTTTTCAGCGGAAGTTGGAAATCGGACTAATGTTAAGCCCTCGACCTGTCATGGCCGGTTAAGAACCGCACTCTAGTCCGTGCACGCCGTGACAGGTACGATAACCTGGGGGTAGGTAACATTGTGTTTACGTTCTACGTAAACACTGTAGACGGCACTTTTGGAAGTGGATGATGATTATTTTCAACAGGGATTGTAACCGTTACCATTACTGCTATCCGTTTCCTACCGTTTCATATTTAGTACCGTTCCAGTTACCGAATTGATTGAATTGCACCATTCCGTTTACCGTTACCGATATAAAGTGTTACCGGTAAAATACCGGTATTATGCCTGTAAAAAATGGCTCACTTTTTGGAATGTTAAATACCTAAATTTTTATTTTAGTATGAAAAAATACAAAAAATCATAATCTGTCTACTCTCTACGAAAGTAGCCAGGTTTTAAAATTATATTCAAACTAGTAAAAACCATCCAGCTAGCTGAAAATTTGTTTCTAAATATTGTAACGAACCTTTTTTGTCGATGCCGAGGTATCACTCGTCGTGTCCAGGGTTCGTTACAAAAATTTATATTTTGCAGAGTAACACAACTTTTATTAAAATTTCAAATTCACAGTTTTTATTATTTAATAAACAAAGTTAGATTTACTTAAAAAATATGTTTGTAATAAAATCAAATTCACTTTTTACGCTATGCGAGTATAAGCCGTAATCCGTTGTCGGACTGCACAAAATCCGTATACTCACAACTCTGCGACGGCTCTCCTATGGTTTAACTCCACTCGTCTGCCTCTCCTGCAGTAGGGTGTCTTGACCAGCTGTCACAGTAACGGCCAACTCTCTGTCTGCCTCTCCTGCAGTAGGGTGTTTTGACCAACGGTCACATTCACAGCCTACTCTCTGCCTGCCTCTCCTGCAGTAGGGTGTTTGACCAGCGGTCACAGTCACAGCCTACTCTCAGCCTATCTACGATGGAGTGTCCTGACCAGCGGTCAGAGTCAACTACCCATTTGTTGCGACTTACCCTGATCAGCGATCACTGCCAACTATCTTGATCCGCGACCAGAGATGAACTGCCAATTGCAACTACTGCGACTCCTGTGATCAGCGACCACTAACGAACTGAACGATTGCTGCTGTCGTCATTGAAATGAAACCTCGCTTTGCCAATTCGAACATGTCAGTTGTTCGGTGATTTGTAAATTTCGGTGGCGGTGGTGCATGTGGCCTACTACTATTTTGAAAATAGTAGTAGTTCGTCTTCGAATCATATTATACGGCATTTTATACATTCGAAGTAGTCATTATAACTTAATAATATTCCATTTACATTAGTTAATAAAAATAGCATAATAATTATAATTCAGTTTGTTGCATTAAGAAAAAATGATTTATCAACAAAAAAAAATAATACTTAAATATAGTAATAATAAAAAACAATAAAAAAAATATAAAATATAAAAAAACCCAGCTATGTTGACGAAAATAACGGACTACCGATTTTTGTCGTTATATTTCCTCCGTACCTCGGGGAAGAAAACTATTAGTTGGGCGTGCGATGTTGCGCCCATCTCCTTCGACGTCGACGTGTGTGCAAATGTGCGTGTGCCGACATTCGGTGGGACTTCGGAATTCCCGGTGATGACGCCTGTGTTGGTGTGTGCCGCTAAGTGCGCGACAAAGCCACCGGAGAAGGATTATGCGGCGCCGATGCATGCGGCGACGTGTCGAGATAGGACGCGTTGGTGTACTTGGGGAAAGCGACGTCCGAGCCGATGGAGGCGTGCGCTGCCGTCGTACCATACTCTCAGTCGCGCGATATGGGTTGGCGCATTTCGGGGTATGCTGCAGTGTTTTTGGAGGTGTGTTCGGTGATGACCGATTCAACGACGGTAGATGTTCTGGTGACAAACGTCGAGGTGGGGAGTTTAGCGAACTACCATGTGACGGACATCACTACGTTGTTGTTTTTCTCACTTGTGTAGCCTGATCAGCGAGAAGAAAGAAAGATATTATTAGAAGGGTTTTGTGCAGGAAGGGGTCTCTGTCGTGCGCCCGTATTGTGACACGTCATGAGATCTAAAGTCCTGAGAAGTGTAGAATGTTTTAAGTTCGCTTAAATGCGCCCTCCGGGTTCTTGTTTCAACGGGTCGTTTTAATTGTACAATAACCGGGGAACTAAATCCAAAGACCGTAAACGGCCCATAAAATTTTGGGGCCAGTTTAGCTGCAAAACTGTCGGCTGCTTTTGACAACGGATGCTGTCCAACCAGCACCTGTTGGCCAATCGACGGTCGCCAAGGACGTCTACGCAAATTATAGTGACGTGCTTGGTTCTGAGCAGCTCGCGTCATGTTCTTGCGTATTATCTTGAATATCTCCTGCAGCTGCTTCACACGTTCATCAGGTTCTCGCGGCTCCATTCCAGTTCCTGTGGTAGCTTCATCAAAAAGCGTACTAGGCAATCGAGGCTGGTCTTCACTGTCCTTTTTGCCCTTTCAGTAGGGTTCTCCTGCGGTATGGCGCAGTAAACTGCTGACGAACGCCAATACTCGCGAAGTAGCGTTTGACGGTCCTACTGGTGAAGTGTGTGCCATTGTCAGTGATGATAACCTTGGGTATCCCGTACCTGGAGAGAATTCGGTCGCGGAAGGCCTTCACGAAACCATCCGAAGTGGCCTTGCGTAGGGGCACCAGTTCCGTCCATTTGGAAAATCGGTCAAAGAAGACGAGTAGCATTGTGTGCCCATGCTTCGATCTTGGCAGCGGGCCCACGTAGTCTGCGCAGACGGTTGCCATTGGTTCCTCAGGAATCCGAGTTAGCATTTCCCCTGCTGTCGGTAGCTGGCTAACCTAGTAGCGCTGACAAGATTGGCAGCTTCGTACGTATCTGCTTACGTCTCTGAACATCCCGGTTGGCTACCCGGCACTTTTGGAAGAGGATGATGGTTATTTTCACCAGGGATTGTAACCGTTACCTTTACTGTTATCCGTTTCATATTCAGTACCGTTACTGTTACAGTTACCGAATTGATGGAATTGCCCCATACCGTTTACCGTTACCGATATAAAGTGTTACCGGTAAAATACCGGTATGAAACGGTATTATGCCTGTAAAAAAATGGCTCACTTTTTGGAATGTTAAATACCTAAACTTTTATTTTAGTATGAAAAAATACAAAAAATCATAATCTGGCTACTCTCAACGAAAAACTACTAGCTGGACCCGCTTACATCTTTGCGCGGGTTTTTAGAAATGCAACACTTTATAAATACATCACTAAATCGTTTTTAAAGTGCGAATACAATCCCGCCCATGTTTTCAGTTTTAGTGTATATCTATGTCGACATTTCTCGCCCACATTGAACGTAGTGCTTAGAAAAGTAAAAATGTATAGCTGAGGTTGTATGAAAGTGCCACGCATTTTTACCCAATATTTCCTACTTTTACAACACTGCTCTTAATAGGTAAGGAGCAGAGCTATAAATGTAATGGCTAGTAAACGATTACGGTTCTTTAGTAGTCGTAATCCGTAGGCGTAAAAAAAATTAAATTTTTAGATTATTTGAAAATAATCAAAAAATGTAATGAGATTCATTTTTTTGATTATTCATATTTTTTAGATTATTTTTTGATCATTTGAAAACAATCAAAACCAAGAGGAAAGGTTTGTTCACATAGGAAATTTTGATTTTTAAAAAATTATGATAGTGGGTGTGATGAAGTTAGTAAGAATTATGGAAGTTATAGTCGGTCTAAGACGACTATAAATACATATGAGACAATATGCTATGCTTCGTTCTGGGTGTTACAAACGGGGTTTAAAATTATATTCAAACTAGTAAAAACCATCCACCTAGCTGAAAATTTGTAACGAACCTTTTTGGCCGATGCCGAGGTATCAATCGTCGTGTCCAGGGTTCGTTACATAAATTTATATTTTGCAGAGTAACACAACTTTTATTAATATTTTAAATTCACAGTTTTTATTATTTAATAAACAAAGTTAGATTTACTTAGAAAATATGTTTGTAATAAAATTAAATTCACTTTTCACGCTATTCGTCGCACTCCCGTCGTGCAGGGGGGTGCGAGTATAAGCCGTAATCCGTTGCCGGACTGCACAAAATCCGTATACTCACAACTCTGCGACGGCTCTCCTATGGTTTAACTACACTCGTCTGCCTCTCCTGCAGCAGGGTGTCTTGACCAGCGGTCACAGTCACAGCCTATTCTCTGCCTGCCTCTCCTACAGTTGGGTGTCTTGACCAACGGTCACATTCACAGCCTGCTCTCTGCCTGCCTCTCCTGCAGAAGGGTGTCTTGACCAGCGGTCACAGTCACGACCTACTCTCTGTCTGCCTCTCCTGAAGTAGGGTGTTTGACCAGCGGTCACAGTCACAGCCTACTCTCTGCCTATCTACGATGGGGTGTCCTGACTAGCGGTCAGAGTCAACTACCCATTTGTTGCGACTTACTTTAAATTCACATTTCGCCAGAGTTCTTAACCCTGACCGTGAGAAATAACGCAACTCATACAAAAATTCATTGACTCATGATAACCAAATTAAAGTCATCATGAGTTTCTTTGCCTACCAGGTAGTTTTATTGCGTGCATATTTGTTTACAATTCAACTGCTTAACGCTGCCGCTAATTGGGCTCGCAGTCACTATTGCTGACATTGTATATTTTCGCCGTATGTTTTAACAACAACAACAAGTGCGTTGTTAACCCACATTGAAAATGGCATGATTTTGTTTTCAATAACAATTGCACAACATATTATTAAAATATGTCAGCAACCAAAATTAATAAACGGCAAGAGATGCTCATTAGGAAAAATGTATTCAAATGACTGACTGTCATTATATTGCCACTCAACATTCCTCCCCCTTACAAAAATATATTTTTTTTTTTCACTTCAAACCTCGATATACTAACTTACTCTGATCTTACTACATACACATATATACGATCGCCTTTCCGCTTATTAATCATCGTTTTTGTGTACTACTGCCGTTGTTGTCTTATTATTGCCGTTTTTGCCTCATGGTTGTCTTCTATTTCTTTTTGTAATTGCTCCAGTGTCCTCTGTAAGTTGCGTGTGGCCTGTTGAGTTACTGCTTGTTGCCACAGGCTCACCGGTGCCTATATTTTAAAACATTCTTCTTCCTCGTATGCCTTTATAGTTCTCCGGGTGGGCTCAAATAGCACTTTCCCCGCTGGTGCCTTGGATTTGTACCAATACTCTCCGTCGTTGGACTCTATAGGTATTATGGTTGGCTCTGCAGACAGCAAAACCCTTCTCACCATTGGCATGGGTGCAGTGAGTCCCATCTGTGATAGCGGTACTTCTAGTCCTAGAGTTGCCTTCAGATCCTCCTGGTTGTTCTCTGGCTTACTTACTTCTGATTGCCTATCATTAATTTCGAATGAAACGGTCTTGCTTCTCGAAGATCCAGGATCGTTTAGTCGAGCCTCCTTGAAGTCCCCTAGACGTCGACAGCTATGTCAAGGATGCAAACCACGCCACAGGTACCCACGGCTACAACGGACATCTGTTCAGTAAAACCCTTATCAAAAACTGTGCTGCGTCCACGGGCTAATTCCAATCGCAGGTATCAAGGTTTTGATAACCCGCGGCCACATCTTTTCTCAGGTTGGTGTGGTCCATGGCAACAATATGCGCTCCTTCTCCTTCTTTCACTCCTTCTTTCACTCCTTCTTTCGGGTTGGCTGCTATTTCATCCAATCTCAGCGTCTCCTGGAGCTCCCTGTGGTCGAATTGCTGTATCATGAACTCGTGCCACATCACAGGTGTATTTTTGAACGCGATCCGCAACTCGTGGTTTCTCAAGGAACAACCCTGGCTTAGGACGAAATATCCAAAACCAGTTAGCCTTACCACGGCTTCTTCTTCACCGCACTGTAGGACAAATCCCTCATCATGTCCTCTGTATAACCATCGGTTAGGTGTCTCGGTTTTTACCAGATAAAACACGTTTGATGCCACTGCCGAAAATTTACAGCTTGCCCTCAGACTTTCACCTGGTCTCAGCATTCCAACCTGACAGTTTTGACTCCCGCTGGTCAGCTCCACTCCTGGATTTCGACACAATATAGCTTCTTTGTTCATCGCTGACTGCCCTGCAAGATCACACACCGGGACACATCTTCTCCTGACAGCTTTAGGTACCTATCCTTCTTCCTGCTGGCCGCTATGTACTCTCCACCAAGTCCCAGCCCTTTTGGCCTGGAAATGGTACGGCATACTTTTTCAACAAATTGAACGGGGTAGGTTCTGGTAAAGGAATTTTTACTACTACTACTAGTGACCCACTGCTTGCAAATGTCTTCACTTGGGCCGCGATGTGTATTCCAACGAAGCCATCCCTTCTAGTGACTGTGTTTTGGTTTTGGTTAGGTCCATCAGCGTGGCGTTCAATCCAATCTGCAACCCTTATATTTTTTATTTATACTATTTTGTGTTAATTATCGCAGTAATCTACCCATATACAAATAATCTTATTATATATTTTCCAACATTTGCACCAGTACATTTTATTCATTGTATATACATATATTGCTCCAACCAAAACTCTTAAAATTGACCTTAGATTATACTGCAGTATATATACTTATTTGTGTTGCATTAAAATTCTGAAAATTGACCTTAGATGTTATTCTGAGTAATAACATATACTGCAATGTATGAAACTCTATTATATTATAATTGTCTATATACAAAATATTCTTACAAAACAAAATATGCAACTCTATGTGCATTATAATTATCATCTTCTTCATATAAAATATTTTTCCAAAACAAAATATGCAATTCTTGTACATTAAAATTATCTTCTTCTTAATTTAAAGTATCTTCACAAAAAAAAAAAAAAAATATGCAACTGTATATGCGTTATAATTTTCTAAATACAAAATATTTAAAAAAAAAATATGCAACTCTATTTGCATTATAATTATCATCTTCTCCATATAAAATATTTTTACAAAACAAAATATGCAATTCTTTGTGCAATAAAATCACAATTTTCTAAATACAAAATATTTTTGAAAGAAAATATGCAACTCAATGGGCACTATAATTATCATCTTCTTCATATAAAATTTTTTTACATAACAAAATATGCAATTCTTTGTAACAAAATATATGGCTTATATATCTGTTGCAAGACATATTCTAGATATATTTTATCATTTATTTTCTAACATTGTACTAATTTCCTTTCATAAAAATAATTTTCTTAACGATGTCTCCCCCTTTTTTTTCTCATAAGCGGTTCGGCCAGAAAATTTTCAATTTTGCTTACTCAACATTCTGCCCCTGTATATTTCCGTTATTTTCTTTTGGTATCTTGTAATTTATTGTATTTAAATCTGAGCTTATTTATCAAAATTCGTTCAGTATTGTATCACATCTCAATTGTATTATTTCAATTTTGTAATACTTCAATTTCTGTATTTCCTCAATTATGACGACTTCGAGCATATTCGACTTCTGTGAGGGATATGCCCGGCAGTGGTCTTTAAAGTACTGCTGGGACGAGCCCGGACTGGTGGAGTTCCTCAAGGCAACCATCGAGGAAGGCAGGCGTCGAAACACCTTAGAGGAAGCCGTACTATGCATTCAAAGTATAGAACTGATGTTATTCTACTCAAAGACGAGGGGATACACTGTAGAGCCTATCCCCGACATCCTGACATCGTTGCACCTAATGAATCGTAACTCGAAGTAAAAAATAATAAAAGTTGTTTCTGAATATAAAAATAAAAAAAAAATTAATATAAAAAAAAAATTTAAATAAAAATTTTAAAACAAACTATTCTTTTTATTCCAACAAATTTTTCTGTTTAAATATTTCAGCTATTTCGGGGTTTTGGCCATCTTTACGTATTTTCAGCTATTTTTGATTTTAAACCTCTTCAATTATTTTCAGCTATTTTTGATTTTAAACCTCTTTAATTATTATAACCTCTTTAAATATTTATTATCTTCAAATATTTTCAGCTATTTTTGGTTTTAAACATCTTCAATTATTCTCAGAATTTTCAGCAGTTAATATTATGTAAAAGAATATTAAAATAAAATAATAAAAACGAAAATTTAAAATAACGAGTCTTTATTCTAAGAAAAATTGTCTGTTTAAATTTTTTCCGCTATTTTGGGGTTTTGACCAGCTATTTTTGATTTTAACAGCTTCAATTATTCCCAGGTTTTTCAGAAGTTAGTATTATGTGAAGGAATATAAAAATAATAATAAAAACGAAAATGTAAAATAAAAATGTAAAAAAAAAATATCTTTTAACTATGTTTTTGTTTTATATATATATATTCATTTCCTCTACTTCAATTTCTACATTTTTCTCTTTTTATACCCTACACTAAAAGTGAAAGGGTATATTCAGTTTGGTACGCCGTTTGTACCACCCTGAAAAAAGCATCTCCGGTATGGAAAAGTATATATATTCTTGATCAACATGACCTCCTGAGTCGATTTAGCGATGTCAGTCTGTCCGTTTGTCTGTCTGTTCTTCTGCCTGTCTGTTGAAAACACGATTACAGAAAAAGAGCTAGAGCAATGAAACTTTAGATTTAGATTTTTTATATATCTAAGCTGTCTGAACAATTGACTTATGCTCAAATACATGAAAACAATGTTTTCCCACGAAACGACTTGTGGTTCCCAAAAAAAAAATTGAAATTCGGTACACCTACCCATTTGTAAATATGGGTATCAAATAAAAGAAAATTCTTCAGAGATGGAAAGTTTGTAGTTTTTTTCAGAATTCGTATACCCTGGTGACCTATATACCACTTTGAATAATAACCACACATATAGTCGGCTTAGACCGACTATAATTTTGATAATCCTAACTATCATACTAACACCTACTTTAAAATTTCCCATGTGATCTAACCTTCCCAACTGTTATTTTTCTATTCAACATAAACTTATAATTTATTGCATAGGCTAGTAATTTACCCGAAGCAATACTTAGCGGCTTTAATAAAATAAATTTCAATATAACACTTGGAGCATTTGCTAGCTCTTAAAAAATCGTGTATGCATTTTGCCGTAGTAATAATACTTATATACTTTTATAATATTTCTCTAATCAAGTAATTCAATCATAAATTTTTATATCTCTTTTGGATCATATTCTAGCTCTAAAAATCTATTTTTCATTCGTAGTAAACGTATTTATATATTGTTATAATATTATTTCTAATCTTTTAATTTAATCATATTTTTAATTTAATCATATATTAATCGGTAATGTTAACCTTACCATATTCTTAACGAATTTTCTGTAATAATTTACTAAACCTAAGAAGGCTTGTACCTGTTTCTTGGTCCTGGGTACCGGAATATTTTTGACACATTTTATTTTATCGGGATCTGGCATTGCGCCTGACTCCGTGCATTTGTGACCTAAATATACTACTTCACGCCTCAAAAAATTGCATTTTTCCGTATTTAATTTCAAATAATTTTTCCTCAATTCCATTATATTTTTCCATACACTACTATGTCATTCAGATATACGAAACAATCAAGTCCCTGCAATCCTGTTAAAATGTGGTTCATTATTCTTTGAAACGTAGTGGGTGCCCCCGTCGATCCAAATGGCATCCTATTAAACTCAAAATGTCCCAAGTCCATGCTGAAAGCTGTTTTTTCTCTGTGGCGTTCGTCCACTAACACTTGGTGATAACCACTTGCAAGATCCGATGTTGAAAAATACCTATTGTGACCTAATTGATCCAAAATTTCATCAATACGAGGTATTCGAAATACTTGTTCAATCGTTGCGTCGTTCAATTTTCTGAAATCTATTACCAGTCTCCATTTTTCTGTCCATCCTTGCCACTCTTTTTAGGCACCAACAATAGTGGTGAATTCCAAGGCGACGTGCTTGGTGAAATAATATCGTTGTCTAATAATTTCTGCACATGTTTGTTGATTTCCTCTCTGTGAATTTGTGGTAATTTATATTTTTTTCGGTTAATCGGAGGTTGGTCGTCTATTGTGGGGATTTCATGTTTTAAAATTGGTGTTTACGATAGCTCATCCCCCTCTAACAGAAATACATCATGGTATGACGCACATATTTTTTCTATGCATGCCTTCTCTTCAACATTTGCATTAGGATCCAGTTTCAATGAGTCAAATAGTTTGCATATTCTGTGTCGTATGTTTATGCTTTGTACGCTATTCATTGTGCCACTCACTGGTTCTATAAATTTATTATAATTTGAAAATTTGAGCTGTATGTTCTTATTCAATATTATATATTTTTCTGTTGAGTTCAACACTGAAACGTAAACACTATTTTTTCTCACATTTGATATGGTTTCTCCGAGGAAATTTCACCAGGAGTTTGGTGAAATTTCCTGTTTTTGAATTATTACTACGGGGATCTGGGTTCGTAGTGGTAGTCTGGCGACACCTTTAGATCTTGCTACTATTTTTATTTCTTCACTGTATAATATTTTGTTTATTTCATCTAGTGATCTGAGAGGTAGTGTTACAATTTTATTTCTATTCCCATCTATAAATGTTAATCCCTTTTCCACTGCATTTATGATTGCGTGGTTCCATAGATTATCTCGTCCAAGTATACCGTCTGCCGGAACTCCCTGATCCTGCATTACTGTATGTAACATCAAAACTGAGCCTTCTATGTTTCATATTTTTAATTTCTATTGATCCTGCGGTGGTCACATGTCCCCCAAATGTTCCGCTCAGATCTATTATGTCTTTTAAATTTCTCTCTAGTTTATTATCTAATGCACTCCACTTTACCAAGCTAGAGTCTGCACCAGAATCTACGAGTAATATTAGTTTCCCCATTTTCGCTTCCTTACAAGTCATTTCTATAAAGACATCATTTGATTTTGATATCTGTCTGAATTCTCCATGTCTGCTATAAATAATGCGATTTTTCTTTGATTTTTTACATAAATTTAATTTTAATTCCTTAATATTTTCAATATATTTACTCATATTTTTATTTTTACTATCAATTCCTAAAGTAATCAGATCTTTTAATTTCTTCTTATTTTCTTCTATACATATCCTATTTATTATGCAATCATAAACATTATTTTTTGTTGTTAATGCTATTATGCCAAAGACGTTCAACGTTAATACAATTAGTGAACAAAAATTATCTACAATTTTCCTACCATTGTTAGCGAACGTATCCACTGCCGCGCACGGCGTCTGATTCACAATTCCTATCTTCGTTGGCCTGATGTCGCAACTTGTCTTGGGTTCCCAGATAATTGGCCTATTCTGGGCCCCTAACAGTTTCCCTGGTTGCTGGTAAACTCAAAATTTTTCTTCGCGTAACAGTTTTCCAACGTATGTCCGATTCTTGCACACCATTTACATTTATTTAAATCTTTCTTATTATTATTGTTGTTATTATTATTATCACTGTTGTTGTTGTTATTATTGTTGTTATTATTATTATTTCCATTTCTCCTATCGTCATTATTATTATTATTTTGACGACTATTACTATTGGTATTACCATTATTATTGTTATAGTTATTTCCATTGTTGTAATTATTATTTCTATTATTATTGTTATTTTTCGTATTATTGTTGTTATATCTTCTATTATTATTGTTATTATTATAATTCCTACTATTTCCATTATTATTATAATTCCCATTGTTGTGGTTATTATTACCACGAGCTTTATAATTGCTATTATTGGCGTGCGTATTGTTCGTGAAGCCATCATTATAGTTGTTATTTTGCGTTTGTTGTTTACTTGTAAATTGCTGCTCTGGTTCATTTATTTTCTGTGCACATCTTAAGTTCGTTTCGTGCCCATAGGTCTCACTTCCTTGACAGTATGGAGTATTTTTTCGACTGACGCACTCGTCCCGCGTGTGTCCTACTTTACCGCAAAATGATCAAGGGGTTTCCACTTTATTCCTTTCGTTTGTGTTTTTTATACCAATTTCTTCACATGTGGGGTGTGAGGTTCTTCTGAAAAGCACCTCTGCTGCACTATGCGATGTTTCTCTTACACGCCCACTTTATATCGACTCCAACGTTTCTACCGCTTCCTCTATCAGTGAATCTAATGAGTCTGCCTTATTATTTAGAATGTGTTTTTTTAGGGTGCTGTCCTTAAAGTCTACCTTAAAAGTCTTTTGTATGGATTTGTCTAATTCTATTCAAGGATTGAAACCTAAACGAATGACGGTTTCGATTTCGGTTTCGGTTTTTTCCGCGTTTCGGTTTCGGTTACGGTTTCGGTTTTAAGTTTTTATAACGAAACGGTTTCGGTATACCGGTTTCATGTTACGGTTTCGGTTTTGAATTCGGTTTTTGTATAAATTTTCTTTTTTCCATATTTTTCCAATAATTTAACATTGTTTATATGGTGCTAAGTTATGTTCAAATTATGATATTGGGGTAAATTGGAAAACGTAACTTAAACAATGTTTGTTGCTATTGTAGTTAAAATAGTGTGTTATATTATTTATTTAATTGATTACGCCAAGGAAAAATTTTCATTTAAAATTTCGTGATCACAAACCAATGAAAAGCAACTTTTAACATAACCTGAGATATGATCTGAATTGTAAAGAAGAAGAATTTTGTACACTTTCCATCCATAAAAGCCAAAGTAATTAAATTTTAACAATTCAGTGAACTGCAATATATGTAAAATAGTGATGATCATTTGCAAGAGCAAGGCAAGAAATGGTAATCTTGTCTTGGTCTTGTTCATAATAAATATAAGGAATATTTCGTATAGGCATATTTCTGTTTTCGTCAGTGATTAAAAAAAATCCGTATGCTACACGCACCGTATGTAAAGAGAACACAAATAATATCTTTCTGGGTAACATTTTTTTTTGCGAACACAAACTCAAAGGCAAACGCAACAAAGCGAACACTAACAGAAAGAAGAGAATGCAACAATAACGAATTAACGAATTACGATTCGTATATACACACTTTCACAACGACAACTCTTTGTTGCTATCCGGTATCATTGATGGCAACAAACAGACGCATGACAACAGACAGCCGCATGACAACGGACAGACGCATGACAGCAGACAGTCGCATGACACCACACTTCATGTATGTATCTAGTACAGCTATGTAGTTGGCAACAACAACGAGTTTTCTTTGTGGTACAAACAATTTCCCGCCAAAAATTCTATCAAAAGCTTGGATGCTGCTATATTGTCATGCTGCTTTATTTGCATTTCTATTGTTGTTGCACTTTCAGCGGATTTGTGAAAAAAAAACACAAAAAGCAATATATAAGCTAAATGAGGTACACTATGAAAATGTTCATATATTATTATTTTTTTGTTTTATAAGTTGAATAAAATAATGCACATTGAACTTGACTTAAGTAAACTTCATGATTTACAATTAACAAAAAAACTATGTATACAAATAAAACAAAAACAATAATGTGCATATGCACAATCGATGTACGAACTAGCGTAGCGAAGAAAAGCGAAAAAAACATTGTTTTGTCTATTTTATCTTATTGAAGCGACTTTTGAAGCTATTTACCGCTACAAAAGTGCTTCACAGACCTTTTTTTAAGATGCTTATATTCTTTAGCCTTGAAAAAATGTTGGGAACTCAAAATTTTATTAAATGACATTTTACTTATAATCTTCTATATAAAATAAAATATGTTTTTCTGTTTCTATTTATAGGTACTGTTTTAAAAACCGTTTTAAACCGGTATAAAACCGAAACCGTTTATATCGGTTTTGGATATCGGTTTATTTCTGATTTTCGTATAACGGTTTCGGTTACGGTTTCGGTTACGGTTTCGGTTTTAAAAATGAAACGGTTTTAAACGGATATCGGTTTCGGTTTCGGTTACGGTTTCAATCCTTGATTCTATTCAAATAGCTTCGTCCCCTCTGCCATTATATTTTTCTTTTATTAATTCCACCGCCTTTGTTTTTAGTACATTTAGGCGTCTTGCAAAAGGTCGAATTTCTTCGGAAAATCTTTGATATGTCTCCTTTATTTCATTTATCACTGAGTCTAATGTTACGGTTTTAAGATTTGTCATCTTAATTAAAGTATATAATTCATCTAATCTGCTAAATTGAATAACTTTTCTAGGTCGAATGCATCTCCATACATTCTTAGCTTAACACACGATAAAAATTCTTGAAACTCTGTTTCTTTTGTTGACTTTACCGCTAAATCACATCATTGTATGAATTTACATACTTCTGAGGGTAAATCATTGGAGTCCGTGCCTGAGAACATCGGAACCAAATGGTTCACAATTTTTGCAATATGTTCGATACCCATTTTAAATTCCGGGAAATTTATTTTTTCTGTGTGATTTATTTCACTGTTATTTACAGCTTCCTTATGTATCAATGAGTCGTTGGTTACTAACTCTAATTCTTGCTGTAGTAGTCTATTGCTATCTTCTAATTGTACATCTGTGATACTACCATACTCAACCCTGGTGTGTCTATGTAATTCCGGTTTTCAATAATTTCCACTAGTTTTCCTCTATTTTCGTCTAAGTGTTCTGCGTGATCCAAAATTGTTTTAATTTGATCTCTTAAGCAATTATTTCCTTATTCTGTTAACTCTGTCTCCAATTTTTCTTTCTCAGTTATGCTAAAATATGTCTTAGCTTCTATTATTTCTAAAAATGATAAGAATAGAAGAAGCAGACATAAGCTTCTTCTATTCTCGTGACAGCTTTCTCAAACTAGCTGAATGTAGTCTTTTGAACCGTTTATTCTTTTAATCTCTGTCCACAAATGTTCAATGAAAAGTCCAATTTCTCCATTTAATTTTGTTGTTTCATGTTGTGCCTTTTTTAATTCTGATTGAAGAGTTTCCATTAAACGTATCAGTTTAAGATATTTTTCCAACGAAACTATTCTAATTTTCCAAAATTGTTTATATTTTTCCTCTATCTAGAGTGTTTGGTTCTAAAATCGGCTGCGCCAATGTTAAATGTCTCTATTTCATCACCTAAAATAAGACATTTAATAAATAACAACACTTACTTCATTTCCAGTTTATCCTTTTTTTATAACTTTTATTTCTTTTTACTGTTCAACTTTTGAATAACTTCTTAATCTAATAACAACTTACTTAAAAACTAAATAACTAAAGCATATACTAATACTTAAACTAAGTTTCAATGCTACTTTCCCAAACATCTTTTGCTGCATTTATTTAATTTCACATTTCGCCAGAGTTCTTAACCCTGACCGTGAGAAATAACGCAATTCATTGACTCATGATAACCTTAAATTAAAGTCATCATGACTTTCTTTGTCTACCAGGTAGTTTTATTGCGTGCATATTTGTTTACCATTCAACCGCTTAACGCTGCCGCGAATTGGGTTCGCAGTCACTATTGCTGACATTGTATATTTTCGCCGTATGTTTTAACAACAACAACAATTGCGTTGTTAACCCACATTGAAAATGGCATGCTTTTGTTTTCAATAACAATTGCACAACATATTATTAAAATATGTAAGCAACCAAAATTAATAAACAGCAAAAGATGCTCATTAGAAAAAATGTATTCAAATGAGTGACTGTCATTATATTGACACTTAACACCACCAACGAATTGAACGACTGCTGCTGTCGTCGTTCGAATGAAACCTCGCTTTCCCAATTCGAACAAGTCAGCTGTTCGGCCATTTGCAGTTTTCGAACTTCAATCGATCAGAGTGGCGGTGGTGCATACTAAGTATTTTGTAAAAAGTAGAAGTTCGTCTTCGAATCCGAAGTAGTAGTAGTTAATAAAAATAGTTTAATAATTTTAATTCAGTTCGTTGCATTAAGAAAAAATGGTTTATAAAATAAAAATAATACTTAAATATAGTAATAATAAAAAAAAATATAAAAAATATAAAATATAAAACAGCCCAACTGCTATGTTGACGAAAATGAGGCGCCGCCGATTTTCGTCGTTACGATATAAAGGAAAAACATAGTTAATATGAGTTATTTTTTTTAATATTTTAAGTTTTTCCACAAAAATTCCATTAAAAGTTTAAGATATATGAGTCTTCAAAGAGATCACAAACATTGCATTATATATAAAATATATGAAAATACATATTGGATCATAACTAATATAACTTTGCATTTTTTTAGAAAATATTATATATTATTTTTTTTTTAAACTTACTTACTTAAATGGCCCTTACAACCGTGGGTTTTGGCCGTGGGTATTGTCCGCTGAGATGAAGGTGCGCCAGTCGGATCTGTTTTGCGCGCGCTGACGCCAGGTAGAAATACCAAGCGTTGCCAGGTTGTCCTCAACATGGTCTTTCCATGCAGATTTGGACGCCCTCTTCTACGCTGTCCACCTTCGAGTTTTGATTCAAGCACCTTCTTGGCTGGAGTGTTTTCATCCATTCGTTCGACATGACCTAGCCAGCGAAGCCGCTGGATCTTGATGCGCTTGACTATGTCAATGTCGTCGAATAACTCATACAGCTCGTGGTTCATCCTGATTCGATACTCGTTAGCAAAGCAGATAGGGCCAAAGATTTTACGGAGAATCTTTCTCTCGAACGCTTCCAGTACTCTCTCATCGGTGGAGGCCAGCGTCCATGATGAGTGACTTGTAGAGCGTTATTTTTGTCCGGCGAGAGAGGGCTCTACTTCTATATTGCCTACTGAGCCCAAAGTAGCACGTGTTGGCAAGAGTTATTCTCCGTTTGATCTCCAGGCTGACGTCGTTGTTGCTGTTTATGCTGGATCCCAAGTAGACGAAGTCCTTCACAATGTCGAACTTGTGGGTGTCAAAATCAGCTTTTTGTCCAAGACGCACGGATTTTTTTTTGATTTTTGACACAAGGAACTTCGTCTGGTCCTCGTTCACCGCGAGACCCATTTGACGCGACTCTTTCTCCAGTATGGAGAATGCTCCGCTGACTGCTCGTGTGCTCCTGCCAATAATATCAATATCATCGGCATATGCGAGCAGCATGACACTTTTGTTAGTGCCGATTTGACGGTGTTCGGCAACTCGAACTATTTTCTTCATAAATAAGTTAAAAAAGTCGCACGATAGGAAGTCACCCTGTCTGAAACCTCGTTCAGTATAAAATGGATCGGGGAGGTCTTTTCCTACTCTCACTGAGCAAAGTGTGTTGCTCAAGGTCATCCTGCAAAGCCTTATAAGTTTCGCAGGTATACCGAACTCAGACATTTTTTTTTTTTTACATATTAACCAATGCTCAGGGGATGCCCCCTATTAATGCAATGCACAGTGTTGATCGAAGAAAGGATTATAGGTTATTGGGAGGGAGGGAAGATGGAGTAGTGTCGGTGGATGTTTGATTGAACTTGCCAATATCAAAAATGTCGGGAAAAACAGACGCAGGGAGATTGTTCCACAAACGTATCGTGCGACTGAAAAGCGAATTCTCTCTGTAATGCGTGTTTCTATTGAGAGCAGAGTGGACTACGAAGGGGTGGGTTTGGTTCGATGGCCGATTAGAACGAGATAACACACGACCTGATGGGATCAGTTCATGTATTTCCCTAGAACACTTACCATAGTAATACCTATAAAACAGGCTTACACACCCGACGGTCCTTCGGTGCTCAAGAGAACCAATAGATGATGAAATATTATCATCCCCTATTAAATATATCGCACTTTGTTGTATTCGGTCCAGGAAGCCCCTGCCCAAATGTGCGAGTTGTATTCCATCTTAGGTCGAATATAGGTAGTGTAGACAATGCGTAAGTCAGCAGGAGTGAAGTATGTCTTACACCGTTTCAGAAAACCGAGGCACTTGGCCGCTTCTTTCGACACATCAAATATGTGATCATTCCAACGGAGGTCACATAGAATTGATATGCCCAGAACGTCAAGAGAAGCTGACTGTGCAATATCCACAGCACCCATATTGAGCGGATGGAGGGGTGAATCCATTCTTTTGTGAGATTACAGACACATTGGGTCTTGCTTGCATTAAAATCAACTCTGTTTGCAAGACCCCACTCGGAGATTATTTTAATTTCATTATTGAGTGTGTCATTCATAGTGCGTCTTTTACTCTCAATCTCCATAGAGTTTGGGCGCTTGTTGAACGAATATGAATTACAAATGTTGCTATCATCTGCAAAGGAATGAATTGGGTACTGGGTCAATGACAGAAGGTCATTGATAAAAACCAGAAATAGGGACGGAACCCTGCGGAACTCCAGAATTGATGGAATGTTGTTCTGAGAACACACCATCCATCGCAACTCGTATTGAACGTCCCTGGAGAAAACTCGATATTCATCGAATAAAAGAGTTACCGACACCATATGCAATTAGTTTTGATACGAGGGATTTATGCCACACTCGATCAAAAGCCTTGGAAATATCCAGAGCAACAACCTTACTTTCCCCGAAAAGGTGAACACAAAGTTCACCTTTCCGAAAAGTGGAATTTTCGGAGAGGACCGCCATCAAGTCAACTGTGGATTTGGTCCTAGGGAAACCATATTGGCGGTCACTAAGTAATTTGTTTCGCTCTAGATAGTTCACAAAGTGGAAGTTAATTACGCTTTCCATTACCTTGGAGAGCGCAGAGCATACTACAATGGGTCGGTAATTGGCAGGGTTCGTAGCCTCGCCCTTTTTCGGAACTGACTGGACATTAGCAACCTTCCAACAAGATGGAAAAATTTCTGTCGTGTAGGAGATGTTGAAAAGGTTACGCAGCGGACAAGCCAGCGTTGACGCGCACTTCTTCAACACATGGGCAGATATGCCATCTGGCCCGTCATTGTCGGGTGGCGGAATCTCAACGTCATCATCAAGTACTGGGGTTGCCGAGTTTATTTCTCTATCGGTGGAATTGCTGTCATCATCACCGATCAACAATTTAGAGGAGTGATCCTTCCATATCTTCAGTGTGCTCTGGATATCTGTGACTAGATTCCCGTTGTCATCTTTACACGAAGAGGCACGGGATTTTGAACCTCCGGCTAGGCGTCGTATTTTCTCGAAGAATTTTCGAGATCCATTCCTGTCCCCATGCATTTCAATCTCCGTCTTTCTGCCTCTCTTTTTTTACGCCTGAAAAGACGTCACTCTTCCCTTCTCTTCTCTTCGTATCGCTCCTTCCCAGCTCGCGTAGCTACTGACTTCAGGGTGGATTTGTACACAGCGTCTTTCTCTGCACTGGCCGCACAATACTATTGGTCATACTACTGATTCCTCAGGGGGCGTAGGAATCCATGCACCTCTGGGAAGGAGCGATACGAAGAGAAGAGAAGGAAAGAGTGAGCATAAGAGCGCTGCCGAAGGGCAGCGCTCGTATGCGTTGTCTAGGCGCTCGTAGAAGCGCTCTTTTGTCTCGTCATCTTTCTCGTTCATCGGAGCGGGTGCACAGATTAGCGGGTGCACAAATGATGTGGAAATATTAAGCCTTAATGCGGATTGTTGCCAGCCTTTCGTCCACGGGCCTGAACCTAGAGACAAGGTGGAGGAATCTCTTGCCGACCACAAAACCACATCCAGTCTCCGCATGGCAACTGTAGTAGATATCACAGGGCGCTTGTTTAGAGCGGCCCTGTCCCGTCCATCGCATCTCCTGGATAGCGGTAATGTCATCCTTATATTTTTCGAGGACATCTGCCAGCTGGATAGAGGCACCTTCCCTATAAAGGGTCCGGACATTCCAGGTGCATATCCGTAAATCATGGTCCTTAAAACGTTTGCGTGGGTCGTCATCGTGGTAATCGGTCGTTATCCGAGGCTTCTTTTTTGTTTTCATTGGGCGCATAGGTTTTTTCCGTGGTGAGACCCAAACCGAACTCACGAACACTCACTCTGAGGGAGATGCTCGCCACTTTTTTTTTAACAGAAAAACAAAAGTGTACCCACACTTGTATCTATAATTATTCGTGTTTAAAATAAATTCAGTTGTTAAAACTAAAAAGGGTCATGAGTTCACTGAGGTTATGAGACCATGAACATAATTACATATTAATCGTGAGATCAATACCTTTCATTTCAGTACCTACATGTTTATATAGGTAGGTGTATAAGTTTTCGATTTATCTAGAGTTCCATAAGTCCGACCGCGGCCTAATTTAGTCTGGAACCAAAACAGAGGGGATAGTTTGAAGAATAAAATACACACTTCATCCGGTTATGTAAAGTTCAACCAATTTGTTTGTTTAGAGATTTTTTTGGTAGGAGTAACGACTTGTTTCCATATATATCAAAAATAAAAATTATATTTCAGTTTTGAAAATATTTACCAAAAATAATTATTTTTGACTTTGATAAATATTAATCAAACTTTTATTTATATCTCTCAAATATAATTATTTTTATATTTTAAAATTTAACGGTCTTATAATAAAAATAAGGCTATAAATTAAAAATGTTCATCGAATTTTATCTAATGGTACCCTTTTATTTATAGTGCCATCATTGCTTTCAATGACTTCATACATATAAACTTAAAAATAATAATTATTTTTGGTCTCTGATTTTAGGAAGGTATACATATCTCAATACCCTTTGGAAACAAAATTCAATTTGTGTATCATATTAAAGGTGATCAATACCGACATCTCGTTTGTAAACTACTTCAGATGGACACAATGTACTTTTAATGATTATTTTCACTTCAAGTCAACATATTTCTTAACCATAAATCCAAAATATTTTATTTTGATTTTTGATCAGCATGACCTCCTGAGTCGATTTAGCGATGTCCTTCTGTCCGTCTGTCTGTCTGTTGAAATCCCTACTACTTTTAAAATTGAAGAGCTAGATAAATGAAACTTATAACTTAGATTACTAATATACCTACGTTGTATGTGCAAATTGGCGAGTTCGGTCCATTCTGACCTATGATCCGACCACTTATGTTCAAATACCTCATATAAAATGTACATATAAAGATCAATTTTTATGTATACGTGCTTAAGTAAACTTTTTTGGTCAAATATATATTGATATTGTTACGAAAAGAGGTAATTTGCTCCACTGTGCAAGCAATCAACAATAAGAAATGAGACGCAAGACAATTCAGCGCACTAAGCAATGTGATAGAAAGAGACGGAAGATCATTCAGTGCACTGAGGCAGTGTGCGAGAAAGAGATGGAAGATCAGCGCATTAAAACACATGAGTGCGAATGAGATGCCAATAGCATGCGTCATTCACGAAACGAGTAGAAAGTTCTCGAAACAAGTCGAAGCTTGTCGAAACATGTCGAACTGATGCATGCAGTATATAAGACCGCGCATCTAAGGCACTGTACTTCAGTTGTGATTTAATAGTGAACTAGTGCGTCTCGTGAGTGAACATTGTAAAGATAAATTGTAGTAATTCAGCAGTTGATATAAGTGATTATTCTTTAAGTTGTTATTTAAATTAATAAAGTTAATTAATACTAGTTGAAATAATACTAGTTAAAACCAAATATAAGTGCGTTTTTATTTTGTACACAATCCAGCGATACGAACTCGTAGAACAGTTTTCCGTAGACTGAATTTTCGTATCATTGGTGTCACTATGGGGGCGATTATCACAAGCCAACGTGTCTGAGTGCTTCAACATGGCGAAGCCAGCGCAATCCTTGTCGGTGTCGTCTCAAGTCAACTCACTGGTCACCAGAATTGACAAATTGTCAAATGGTGACACCTCCACTTCGGTGGAAGTCCGCCTCGTGGAAGTCCCTGGAAACGGCGCTCTACACCACCCGGTGTAGAAGTCGGCTAAAGTGAGTGGCGAGCATCTCCCTCAGAGAGAGGGTTCGTGCGTTGGGTTTGGGTCCCACCACGGAAAAAAGCTATGCGCCCAATGAAAACAAAAAAGAAGCCTCGGATAACGACCGATTAAAACGATGACGACCCACGCAAACGTTTTATGGACCATGATTTACGGATATGTACCTGGAATGTCCGGACCCTTTATAGGGAAGGTGCCTCTATCCAGCTGGCAGATGTCCTCGAAAAATATAAGGCTGACATCACCGCTATCCAGGAGATGCGATGGACGAGACAGGGCTGTTCGAAACAAGCGTCCTGTGATATCTACTACAGCTGCCATGCGGAGAGACACGAATTTGGATGTGGATTTGTGGTCGGCAAGAGACTCCGCCATCTTGTCTCTAGGTTCACGCCCGTGGACGAAAGGCTGGCAACAATCCGCATCAAGACTAAATATTTCCATATCAGCCTAATTTGTGCACACGCTCCGACGAACGAGAAAGATGACGAGACAAAAGAGCGCTTCTACGAGCGCCTAGACAACGCATACGAGCGCTGCCCCCGCCACGATATCAAAATCGTGCTAGGCGATTTTAACGCCAAGGTGGGCAGAGAAGCCATCTATTGTCCCACAATCGGAAAATTTAGCCTCCATGCCAACACTTCCGATAACGGAACGAGGCTAATCGACTTCGCCGCAGCACGAAACATGGTAGTTAGTAGCACTAGATTCGAACATTTCGATATCCACAAGGCCACATGGTTGTCGCCCGATCAAAAAATTGATTGACGGAAGGCACGCTTCAAGCGTGATGGACGTACGCACTATCCGAGGTGCCAATATGGACTCGGATCATTACCTTGTAGCAGCCAAGGTCCGCACACGCTTAAGCGCTGCGAAGAACGTACGGAACCAAACGCAGAGAAAGCTAGACGTCGGAAAGCTGCAATCACAACAGACAACGCAAGCCTTTTCCACTCGACTCTCACACCTGCTTAGACAAAGCACTCCTCCTCTCGATGATATAAGCGCGCAGTGGAATCATATCTCCTGCTCTATGCGTACGGCTGCCGAAGAGGTGCTTGGATTCCAACGCCCCCTGAGGAATCAGTGGTATGACCAAGAGTGTCGCGCGGCCACTGCAGAGAAAGACGCTGCGTACAAATCCACCCTGCAGTCAGTAGCTACGCGAGCTGCGAAGGAGCGATACAAAGACAAGAGGAGGGAAGAGAGACGTCTTTTCAGGCGTAAAAAAAGTGAGGCAGAAAGACGTGAGTGTGAGGAGATTGAGATGCATGGGGACAGGAATGAGGCTCGAAAATTCTTCGAGAAAATAAGACGCCTAGCCGGAGGTTCAAAATCCGGAGCCTCTTCCTGTAAAGATGAGAACGGAAATCTACTGACAGATATCCAGAGCACACTGAAAATATGGAGGGATCACTTCTCTAAACTGCTGACCGGTGATGATGACCTCAATTCCACCGATAGAGAAGCAAACCCGGCAACCCCAGTACTTGATGACGACGTTGAGATTCCGCCACCCGACCATGACGAGGTCAGAACAGCCATTGCTCGGCTGAAAAACAACAAAGCCGCAGGTGCTGATGGCCTGCCTGCTGAATTGTTTAAGACCGGAGGCGAAGAGCTAATATAGAGCATGCACGAGCTCGTAAGCAGAATATGGTCGGATGAAAGCATGCCAAGTGACTGGAACCTCAGTGTACTCTGCCCAATCCTTAAGAAAGGGATCAGCCTACTCAATATCGCATACAAGGTTCTATCGAGCGTATTATGTGAAAGACTGAAGCCCATCGTCAACAGACTGATTGGACCTTATCAGTGCGGCTTCAGACCTGGAAAGTCCACCATAGACCAGATTTTCACATTGCGCCTAATCCAGGAAAAGACCCTAGAAAAACAGATGGACACCTACCACCTATTAGTCGACTATAAAGCCGCCTTCGACACTCCGATAAGGGAACGATTATACGCCGCAATGTCTGAGTTCGGTATACCTGCGAAACTTATAAGGTTTTGCAGGATGACCCTGAGCAACACACGTTGCTTAGTGAGAATAGGAAAAGACCTCTCCGAGCCATTTCATACCGAACGAGGTTTCAGACAGGGTGACTCCCTATCGTGCGACTTTTTTAACTTATTGATGGAGAAAATAGTTCGAGCTGCCGAACTCCGTCAAAGCGGCACTATCCTCAACAAAAGTGTCATGCTGCTCGCATATGCCGATGATATTGATATCATTGGCAGGAGCACACGAGCAGTCAGCGCAGCATTTTCCAGATTGGAGAAAGAGTCGCGTCGAATGGGTCTAGCGGTGAACGAGGACAAGACGAAGTTCCTTGTGTCAACAAGCAAAAAAGAGTCCGTGCGTCTTGGACAAAAAGCTGTTTTTGACACCCACAAGTTCGACATTGTGAAGGACTTCGTCTATCTGGGATCCAGCGTAAACAGCAACAACGACGTCAGCCTGGAGATCAAACGGAGAATAACTCTTGCCAACAGGTGCTACTTTGGGCTCAGTAGGCAATTGAGAAGCAGAGCCCTCTCTCGCCGGACAAAAATAACGCTCTACAAGTCACTCATCATGCCCGTCCTACTTTATGGTGCAGAAACATGGACGCTGGCCACCACCGATGAGAGAGTACTGGGAGCGTTCGAGAGAAAGATTCTCCGTAAAATCTTTGGCCCTATCTGCTTTGCTAACGAGTATCGAATCAGGATGAACCACGAGCTGTATGAGTTATTCGACGACATTGACATAGTCAAGCGCATCAAGATCCAGCGGCTTCGCTGGCTAGGTCATGTCGAACGAATGGATGAAAACACTCCAGCCAAGAAGGTGCTTGAATCGAAATTCGAAGGTGGACAGCGTAGAAGAGGGCGTCCAACTCTGCGTTGGAAAGACCAAGTTGAGGACAACCTGGCAACGCTTGGTATTTCTAACTGGCGTCAGCGCGCGCAAAGCAGATCCGACTGGCGCGGCTTCATCTCAGCGGCCAAAACCGATCCACGGTTGTAAGGGCCATTTAAGTAAGTAAGTAAGTGTCAGAAGTGGGATTGTGATACAAAATGGTTAAATTCGATCAACTTAAAGTCGACCAGCTAAAGAAGGAGCTGTCGATTCGTAATCTTGAATCTGCTGGTACGAAAGTAGAGCTACAAAAGCGTCTAATGGATTAATTAGAGAACGAAGGCATTGACCTCGCAGAGCATGAGTTTGAAGTAGAAGCTGCGTCATCGAAAAATGTGGACACGGAGCAAAAAGTAAAGTCCCAAAGTTTTGATATGAGCCAGTTGCTCGGAGCAATACAACAACAGCTTCTAGAAAATTCAAAACAGCTCCAAGAAAATTCGACCAGAATGAAACAGAGATTTCAAGAAAATTCGAAACAGCAACTAGAAAGTTCTAATCAACTAAAAACTGAAATTAAGCAGCAGATGCAGGAGCATTCAAAGCAGCTTTTGGAATTTTCTAATACACTCCATAGCAAAGTGACGCAGCTAGAAACGCATGTAAATGACATGGAAGTGAACATTGATGAAAAAATTCAAAGATTAGAAAACGGTATAGACAAAGAAATCCAGGAAATAAAAAAAGATTTGTACGTGTTGCAGATAAATGAACCTACACAGCATGTTGTTAGTGGTACGAGGCTAAAATCGCCGATTTACGATGAAACCACAGCGTTCAACATTTTCAAGCTGCAACTTGAGTGGTCTCAAGCTGTAAGTAATCGATGGAATAATGAGGACACCGTAGCCGCACTTATCGTGGTACTTAAAGGAGGCGCAGCCGAAGTATTGCAGACTGTTCCAGAAAGTGATCGAAACAGTTATTGAGCGGTTATGGCTGCACTGCAGCGAAAATATGGCAGTGATCACATGAAACAGATATACCGAATGGAGCTGAAAGGCAGAATGCAACGAAATGGCGAAACTTTGCAGGCGTATGCAGCGGACGTCGAGAGGCTTGCGCATTTGTCGTATGATTTCATCGAGTGATTTCATAGAAAAGTGCAAGGTCGAAGCTTTTGTTGATGGCATACGCGATCAGGAGACAAAACGTGCAAAAGTGAGTACGCTCAAGGTAACATTTACGGAAACGGTTACCATAGCTCTAACACAGGAGATAACAAATGCGTTGTGCCGATCGGCTCCAAAGGCGCGTAGAATTGATGTGGAGAACGATGATTTATTTCAAGTAGTGTGCCAAGCAGTTAAAGCAGGCGTTAAAACCGAACACACATCAGCCAACAAAGATACGCAATTCAAAGGTAAATGTTACAACTGTGATACATATGGGCATATGGCACGTGATTGTCGTAAAAAAGGCAAGCGCTCAATGAATCCATTTGCAAATGAACCCCGACATGAAGAAACCCAGGATCATGTCCAAAATAGCGTAAATTTCAATCAAGCTTTAAACTAAAACGAGTCTGATCTGCGGGACACGATCTGACTCCATTAACCGATTGCCCCAGAATCTCCATTTCACAAATTGCTTGAAAGTCGAATAGTTTAACTGTCAAGGGGCTAATTGATTGTGTAGCATTTATGGTAACGTTGGATACAGGAGCTTCACACTCAATTATAAGAAGTAACCTAGTTAGGGACGAAATAGAGCCGCTTATCGGAATAAGATTGCAAACAGCGACAGGTGAAGAGGCTCCAATCAGAGGGAAAATTACCAAGGAAATCACTATTGGCACTACGACAGTTAATTCTTGGCATGGACTTCATGATAAGAAACGGTTTCACACTAGATTTAACAAGGAAAATTTTGAGTTATGCCAACACGGAGATCCAACTAAACATTGATTTTGACCAGAACCCGAAAATTAAACAAGTTATTGCTCATAAAAATAGAAAAATACAACCTAAGTCAGAAGCACATTTTTGGGCGAAATTAAATGGAGATTGTGGGATAAGCAAGTTGTGGGTTATAGAAGCGAATTATGAGCAAATGAGCAGAAGTAATATTGTTGTCGGAAGAACATTAGTAGAAGCGACAAAAGACAAAGTTGTTCCAATAAGAGTTCTCAACATGGAAAACTCGTCCAAATTAATTAAAAAAGGAACAGTAATAGGCCAGTGTCAAAAGGCATCAGCGATAATAAATTGTGTGTCAAATCCATCAAGAGACTACGGCACATCGCAAATAAACAAATGAGTGGACGAAGGATTTGACTGCCAAAGAAAAGAGTCAAGTGCAACAGCTAATTGACAAATATCGGTGTATATTTGCTGAAAAGGGCCAAAAGGATGGCAGAACTGCCATTGTAAAACATCGAATAGACACTGGTGATTTGAACCCAATTCGTCAAGCACCAAGAAGGGTACCATTTGCAAAAAGAGACTAAGTATGACATTTGGTTGAAGAAATGCGCACAAATGGCGTGGTGAAACCATCTGAGATTCCATGGAGTTCACCAGTAGTATTGGTGAAAAAGAAGGACGGTAGTACTCGGTTCTGCGTTGATTACCGAAAACTTAATGATGTCACCAAGAAAGATAGTTATCCACTGCCCAGAATCGATGACACCTTGGATACACCATCTAATGCTAAGTGGTTTTCAACGTTGGACTTACAAAGCGGTTACTGGCAAGTAGAAATCGATAAAAAAGATCGAGAGAAGACCGCATTCAGTACGGGAGATGGACTATGGCAATTTTTGGTAATGCCATTTGGACTATGCAATGCCCCAGCAACATTCGAGCGGTTAATGGAGCACGTATTAAAAGGTTTACACTGGAAAACATGCCTAGTATAAGTTGATGACGTCATTGTTATGGGCAAGGATTTCAACGAACATCTAAGAAATCTAGAGGAAGTATTCCTTCGATTGAAAAATGCGGGTCTACAACTTAGTCCAAAGAAATGCTCACTTTTCAAGAAAGAAGTCAAGTATCTGTGCCATCGATTTACCACGGAAGGAGTGCATACCGATGAAGATAAAATAGTTGCAGTGAAGGAGTGGCCCAGACCGAAAAATCTACATGACCTACGAAGTTTCTTGGGGCTATGTACATACTACAGGCGATTTGTTCCAGGTTTTGCCAATGTTGCTAGCAGTCTTCATGAGTTGACAATAAAGAAACGCGCATTTCAATGGAGCGATGATCAAGAAATGGCATTTTTGAAATTAAAAGATCTACTGTGCTCGGCACCAATTCTTGCGTATCCAATTCCAGGTGAGAAATTTATACTTGATACGGATGCAAGTGGATACGGAATAGGCGGAGTTCTCTCTCAAGTGATCAATGGGCAAGAAAAAGTGATCGCATATTACAGTAAAACATTGTCCAAGCCCGAGCGAAATTACTGTGTCACCAGGAGAGAGCTTCTCGCTGTAATTGAAAGTGTGAAAAATTTCCATAAGTATCTGTACGGACAACATTTTCACTTGAGAACCGATCACGCAGCACTACGATGGTTACTTCAGTTCAAAGATCCGGAAGGTCAAATTGCGCGTTGGATAGAGCGATTGCAGAGCTACGATTTCTCAATCGAACATCGTAAAGGAGGAAATCATGGAAATGCAGATGCTCTGTCACGACGCCCATGTAAACTAGAATGCAGACATTGTTCAAGAGCGGAAGGAAAAGAAAACATAATTGACATTCGTTTGCTAAATGTTTTGCCCGATGAAAAATGGACTCCGGAACAAATTCAAATTGATCAAAAGAGTGATCCCGTCCTCACAAAAATCATGATTTTCAAGGATCAGCAAAGAAAACCATCATGGGAAGATATAGCTGCCGACAGTGCCATAACTAAAGCTTACTGGGCACAGTGGCAGAGCTTAAAGCTACAAGATGGTTGCTTATATCGTGTATGGGAAAATGAAGGTGGCACATCCGCTCAAAGTTTGATTGTTGTTCCCAAGTCAAAAATAAAAGAGATATTAGCGGAATATCATGGTGGATCTAGTGGTGGTCATTTGGGCATTAATAAAACGGTCGAGAAGGTAAAGAAACGTTTTTATTGGATTGGATGCCAAGAGTCAGTCGCAGATTGGATTCGCAGTTGCCCACAATGTGTACCAGCAAATGGACAAATAGTCAGAAGTCGCGGCAGAATGCATCAGTACAACGTGGGAGCACCATTCGAGCGTATTGTCATGGATGTCGCCGGGCCATTTCCAATCAGTGATGCGGGTAATAAGTATGTCCTTGTCGTCATCAACTACTTCAGCAAGTGGCCCGAAGTGTATCCCATGCCAAATCAAGAAGCCACAACATTAGTTAACAACTGGGTAAGCCGTTTTGGAGTACCGTTAGAATTGCATTCAGATCAAGGAAGACATTTTGAGTCTGCTGTATTTAAAGAAGTATGCAAAGTCCTCAACATACACAAAACACGAACAACGCCTTTGCACCCGCAATCTGACGGCATGGTGGAAAGATTCAATCGGACTTTGGAAGAGTTTCTCAGAAAATTGGTTGATAAAAATCAAAAAGATTGGGATAAACACATACCATTGTTTCTGATGGCATATCGAACGGCGGTTCATGACACCACAGTTGCTTCACCTGCGAAAATTGTTTTTGGAACAGACTTAAGATCACCTGCGGATTTAAAGTTTGGTGCGAGTCCTTCAGCTGTAATTCCTGTACACAATTATGTTTTCAGAAAAAGTGAAGAAATGAACGAAGTGCATCAGTTTGTAAGACAGCGTACACAATTTGCGAGTGATAAGATGAAGGCCAGATACGACTTGCGCACAAATTCAGAGGGATTTACGGAAGGAGAGCTTGTTTTGCTCTATAACCCGCAAAGGAAGAAAGGCTTATCCCCTAAGCTACAAACACACTGGGAAGGACCATACAAGATAATTAAAAGAATTAACGATGTCGTGTATTGGATTCAGAATACTGCAGACGTTAGAAGAAAAATGAAAGTGGTACATTTAGAAAGGTTGGCGCCGTATAGAGAGAGAGAGGATTAACATCTGTTCGGGACGAACAGATTTAGGTGGAGGGCAGTGTTATGAGAAGAGGTAATTTTCTCCACTGTGCAAGCAATCAACAATAATAAATGAGACGCAAGACAATTCAGCGCACTAAGCAATGTGTTAGAAAGAGACGGAAGATCATTCAGTGCATTGAGGCAGTGTGCGATAAAGAGATGAAAGATCAGCGCATTAAAACACATGAGTGCGAATGAGATGCCAATAGCATGCGTCATTCACGAAACGAGTAGAAGGTACTCGATACAAGTCGAAGCTTGTCGAAACGTGTCGAACTGATGCATGCAGTATATAAGGCCGCGCATCTGAGGCACTGTACTTCAGTTGTGATTTAATAGTGAACTAGTGCGTCTCGTGAGTGAACATTGTAAAGATAAATTGTAGTAATTCAGCAGTTGATATAAGTGATTATTCTTTAAGTTGTTATTTAAATTAATAAAGTTAATTATTACTAGTTGAAATAATACTAGTTAAAACCAAATATAAGTGCGTTTTTATTTTGTACACAATCCAGCGATACGAACTCGTAGAACAGTTTTCCGTAGACTGAATTTTCGTAACAATATCATGCTCAAATACATGATAATAATGCTTTCCGGCGAAAAGACTTGTGGTTCACAAAAAAAAAATCGAAATTCGGTACACCAACCCATTTGTAAATATGGGTATCAAATGAATGGAAATTCTTCTGCGATTGAATTTTTGTAGTTATTTTCAGGATTCGTATACCCTGGTGACCTATATATCACTTTGAATGGTAACCACACATATGTGTAGGGTATTTATAGTCGGCTTAGACCGACTATAATTTTAATAATCCTAACTATCATAATTACACCTACTTTAAAATTTCCCATGTGATCTAACCTTCCCAACTGGTTTTATTTTAATAAGACTGAAAACGTAAAAATCGGATTATAAATCGTCCATTTGTTTCAATATCGATTTTATTGCATTTTAAGCCATATACATTTTGTTACCTTTATAATCGTGGTTTTTAAGCAAAAATCCATAAGCAGCAATCTTTAAATAGAAATTTTAAATTTAATTTTCAGGTGAAAAAATGTAAAATTTTCAGATTATTAAAATCTTCAAAGGGTATCTAAAACAGTACAGAAAACCAAAATGTTGTTGAAGAGGGAAACAAGGATTTCTGGTTAAAAGTTTACTGGTTATTTTTCACGCAAAAACTTTTTTATTGTTGCTAATAACTTCTTCAATTATAATTTGAAACAATCATAACCTTATAGCGCAGTTTGCAGATAATTAAAAACTATATTTTGTGAATATTTGATTTTTAATTATGAAAAATACACCAACACATCTAAAACTATTAATTGTCGAACTTTCAAAAATGCTATTTGGAGTTATAGTTGTACAACGAAGATATACAAAAAAAATAAGTATATTTTCTTAAAACTATGGCGCATTAGTATAGACAACTTAAAGTCAAATATGAATTTAAAAATCATCTTTTTGACAATTTATTCAATACAAATTTTTTTAAAAAAGTCGATTTTTTTTAAGTCGAATTATTAAAGTTGACTTAAAATTGTCTATGGTTATACGCCTGTTTAAATTTAATATTGATACTTTTTCAGGAATGTTTAGGGCATATTTCCGGCCAACACGCAGATAAATGAATTATTTTGGAAAGCAGGTTGTAAAATTTGGTGGAATTTTAATGGAAAATTCACGGCATATTTTGGGATCGGTCAGAAAACAGTCACCTTGTGATACCAATTCCGCCTTTGTCTGTTTAAAATATGTCGAAAAAATGTTTGCAAACTGCCTCGACCCTGCCAAAAATTTTGTCCTAAGACATTTTGATATAGAACTCAAAATATTTAAAACTCGAATATTTAAAACTCGAATCTTTGTCAAAATACAATGGCGCATATTCGTAGACAATTTAAAGGTCAACTTTAAAATAAGATTTACCAGCTATTTAGGATAATTTTAAAAAAGATTAAGCGAGAAAAGCTCCAAAAGGGGTAAACTTTTCAAATAACAATCAAAATTAAAACAACGCAAAATTATCAAAACAAACACAAAATGGAAAAGACGCATATTTACAAAGTGCGAAAAACTTTGTAAATTAAGGTAATTTTTCATTTATTTTTTTTAATTTGACGCCTTTATATATATGTTGCGCTTTTTTAATAAGTCGCAACAATTCTGAATTTGTAGTTTTAATTTTAAATTTTGCGCCATTCTCTATATTTTGAACCCTTCTGTAGAGACGAAAACATTTTGTAAATTAGGCGCATTGCAATTTTGTGCCTTTTGAAAATTTTGCGTCTTTCTCTATATTTTGCGCCCGTCTGTAGAGGCACAAAATGTCTGTTAATGGAATGTTGTTCTGAGAACACACCATCCATCGCAACTCGTATTGAACGTCCCTGGAGAAAACTCGATATTCATCGAATAAAAGAGTTACCGACACCATATGCAATTAGTTTTGATACGAGGGATTTATGCCACACTCGATCAAAAGCCTTGGAAATATCCAGAGCAACAACCTTACTTTCCCCGAAAAGGTGAACACAAAGTTCACCTTTCCGAAAAGTGGAATTTTCGGAGAGGACCGCCATCAAGTCAACTGTGGATTTGGTCCTAGGGAAACCATATTGGCGGTCACTAAGTAATTTGTTTCGCTCTAGATAGTTCACAAAGTGGAAGTTAATTACGCTTTCCATTACCTTGGAGAGCGCAGAGCATACTACAATGGGTCGGTAATTGGCAGGGTTCGTAGCCTCGCCCTTTTTCGGAACTGACTGGACATTAGCAACCTTCCAACAAGATGGAAAAATTTCTGTCGTGTAGGAGATGTTGAAAAGGTTACGCAGCGGACAAGCCAGCGTTGACGCGCACTTCTTCAACACATGGGCAGATATGCCATCTGGCCCGTCATTGTCGGGTGGCGGAATCTCAACGTCATCATCAAGTACTGGGGTTGCCGAGTTTATTTCTCTATCGGTGGAATTGCTGTCATCATCACCGATAAACAATTTAGAGGAGTGATCCTTCCATATCTTCAGTGTGCTCTGGATATCTGTGACTAGATTCCCGTTGTCATCTTTACACGAAGAGGCACGGGATTTTGAACCTCCGGCTAGGCGTCGTATTTTCTCGAAGAATTTTCGAGATCCATTCCTGTCCCCATGCATTTCAATCTCCGTCTTTCTGCCTCTCTTTTTTTACGCCTGAAAAGACGTCACTCTTCCCTTCTCTTCTCTTCGTATCGCTCCTTCCCAGCTCGCGTAGCTACTGACTTCAGGGTGGATTTGTACACAGCGTCTTTCTCTGCACTGGCCGCACAATACTATTGGTCATACTACTGATTCCTCAGGGGGCGTAGGAATCCATGCACCTCTGGGAAGGAGCGATACGAAGAGAAGAGAAGGAAAGAGTGAGCATAAGAGCGCTGCCGAAGGGCAGCGCTCGTATGCGTTGTCTAGGCGCTCGTAGAAGCGCTCTTTTGTCTCGTCATCTTTCTCGTTCATCGGAGCGGGTGCACAGATTAGCGGGTGCACAAATGATGTGGAAATATTAAGCCTTAATGCGGATTGTTGCCAGCCTTTCGTCCACGGGCCTGAACCTAGAGACAAGGTGGAGGAATCTCTTGCCGACCACAAAACCACATCCAGTCTCCGCATGGCAACTGTAGTAGATATCACAGGGCGCTTGTTTAGAGCGGCCCTGTCCCGTCCATCGCATCTCCTGGATAGCGGTAATGTCATCCTTATATTTTTCGAGGACATCTGCCAGCTGGATAGAGGCACCTTCCCTATAAAGGGTCCGGACATTCCAGGTGCATATCCGTAAATCATGGTCCTTAAAACGTTTGCGTGGGTCGTCATCGTGGTAATCGGTCGTTATCCGAGGCTTCTTTTTTGTTTTCATTGGGCGCATAGGTTTTTTCCGTGGTGAGACCCAAACCGAACTCACGAACACTCACTCTGAGGGAGATGCTCGCCACTTTTTTTTAACAGAAAAACAAAAGTGTACCCACACTTGTATCTATAATTATTCGTGTTTAAAATAAATTCAGTTGTTAAAACTAAAAAGGGTCATGAGTTCACTGAGGTTATGAGACCATGAACATAATTACATATTAATCGTGAGATCAATACCTTTCATTTCAGTACCTACATGTTTATATAGGTAGGTGTATAAGTTTTCGATTTATCTAGAGTTCCATAAGTCCGACCGCGGCCTAATTTAGTCTGGAACCAAAACAGAGGGGATAGTTTGAAGAATAAAATACACACTTCATCCGGTTATGTAAAGTTCAACCAATTTGTTTGTTTAGAGATTTTTTTGGTAGGAGTAACGACTTGTTTCCATATATATCAAAAATAAAAATTATATTTCAGTTTTGAAAATATTTACCAAAAATAATTATTTTTGACTTTGATAAATATTAATCAAACTTTTATTTATATCTCTCAAATATAATTATTTTTATATTTTAAAATTTAACGGTCTTATAATAAAAATAAGGCTATAAATTAAAAATGTTCATCGAATTTTATCTAATGGTACCCTTTTATTTATAGTGCCATCATTGCTTTCAATGACTTCATACATATAAACTTAAAAATAATAATTATTTTTGGTCTCTGATTTTAGGAAGGTATACATATCTCAATACCCTTTGGAAACAAAATTCAATTTGTGTATCATATTAAAGGTGATCAATACCGACATCTCGTTTGTAAACTACTTCAGATGGACACAATGTACTTTTAATGATTATTTTCACTTCAAGTCAACATATTTCTTAACCATAAATCCAAAATATTTTATTTTGATTTTTGATCAGCATGACCTCCTGAGTCGATTTAGCGATGTCCTTCTGTCCGTCTGTCTGTCTGTCCGTCTGTCTGTCTGTCTGTCTGTTGAAATCCCTACTACTTTTAAAATTGAAGAGCTAGATAAATGAAACTTATAACTTAGATTACTAATATACCTACGTTGTATGTGCAAATTGGCGAGTTCGGTCCATTCTGACCTATGATCCGACCACTTATGTTCAAATACCTCATATAAAATGTACATATAAAGATCAATTTTTATGTATACGTGCTTAAGTAAACTTTTTTGGTCAAATATATATTGATATTGTTACGAAAAGAGGTAATTTGCTCCACTGTGCAAGCAATCAACAATAAGAAATGAGACGCAAGACAATTCAGCGCACTAAGCAATGTGATAGAAAGAGACGGAAGATCATTCAGTGCACTGAGGCAGTGTGCGAGAAAGAGATGGAAGATCAGCGCATTAAAACACATGAGTGCGAATGAGATGCCAATAGCATGCGTCATTCACGAAACGAGTAGAAAGTTCTCGAAACAAGTCGAAGCTTGTCGAAACATGTCGAACTGATGCATGCAGTATATAAGACCGCGCATCTAAGGCACTGTACTTCAGTTGTGATTTAATAGTGAACTAGTGCGTCTCGTGAGTGAACATTGTAAAGATAAATTGTAGTAATTCAGCAGTTGATATAAGTGATTATTCTTTAAGTTGTTATTTAAATTAATAAAGTTAATTAATACTAGTTGAAATAATACTAGTTAAAACCAAATATAAGTGCGTTTTTATTTTGTACACAATCCAGCGATACGAACTCGTAGAACAGTTTTCCGTAGACTGAATTTTCGTATCATTGGTGTCACTATGGGGGCGATTATCACAAGCCAACGTGTCTGAGTGCTTCAACATGGCGAAGCCAGCGCAATCCTTGTCGGTGTCGTCTCAAGTCAACTCACTGGTCACCAGAATTGACAAATTGTCAAATGGTGACACCTCCACTTCGGTGGAAGTCCTCCTCGTGGAAGTCCCTGGAAACGGCGCTCTACACCACCCGGTGTAGAAGTCGGCTAAAGTGAGTGGCGAGCATCTCCCTCAGAGAGAGGGTTCGTGCGTTGGGTTTGGGTCCCACCACGGAAAAAAGCTATGCGCCCAATGAAAACAAAAAAGAAGCCTCGGATAACGACCGATTAAAACGATGACGACCCACGCAAACGTTTTATGGACCATGATTTACGGATATGTACCTGGAATGTCCGGACCCTTTATAGGGAAGGTGCCTCTATCCAGCTGGCAGATGTCCTCGAAAAATATAAGGCTGACATCACCGCTATCCAGGAGATGCGATGGACGAGACAGGGCTGTTCGAAACAAGCGTCCTGTGATATCTACTACAGCTGCCATGCGGAGAGACACGAATTTGGATGTGGATTTGTGGTCGGCAAGAGACTCCGCCATCTTGTCTCTAGGTTCACGCCCGTGGACGAAAGGCTGGCAACAATCCGCATCAAGACTAAATATTTCCATATCAGCCTAATTTGTGCACACGCTCCGACGAACGAGAAAGATGACGAGACAAAAGAGCGCTTCTACGAGCGCCTAGACAACGCATACGAGCGCCTAGACAACGCATACGAGCGCTGCCCCCGCCACGATATCAAAATCGTGCTAGGCGATTTTAACGCCAAGGTGGGCAGAGAAGCCATCTATTGTCCCACAATCGGAAAATTTAGCCTCCATGCCAACACTTCCGATAACGGAACGAGGCTAATCGACTTCGCCGCAGCACGAAACATGGTAGTTAGTAGCACTAGATTCGAACATTTCGATATCCACAAGGCCACATGGTTGTCGCCCGATCAAAAAATTGATTGACGGAAGGCACGCTTCAAGCGTGATGGACGTACGCACTATCCGAGGTGCCAATATGGACTCGGATCATTACCTTGTAGCAGCCAAGGTCCGCACACGCTTAAGCGCTGCGAAGAACGTACGGAACCAAACGCAGAGAAAGCTAGACGTCGGAAAGCTGCAATCACAACAGACAACGCAAGCCTTTTCCACTCGACTCTCACACCTGCTTAGACAAAGCACTCCTCCTCTCGATGATATAAGCGCGCAGTGGAATCATATCTCCTGCTCTATGCGTACGGCTGCCGAAGAGGTGCTTGGATTCCAACGCCCCCTGAGGAATCAGTGGTATGACCAAGAGTGTCGCGCGGCCACTGCAGAGAAAGACGCTGCGTACAAATCCACCCTGCAGTCAGTAGCTACGCGAGCTGCGAAGGAGCGATACAAAGACAAGAGGAGGGAAGAGAGACGTCTTTTCAGGCGTAAAAAAAGTGAGGCAGAAAGACGTGAGTGTGAGGAGATTGAGATGCATGGGGACAGGAATGAGGCTCGAAAATTCTTCGAGAAAATAAGACGCGTAGCCGGAGGTTCAAAATCCGGAGCCTCTTCCTGTAAAGATGAGAACGGAAATCTACTGACAGATATCCAGAGCACACTGAAAATATGGAGGGATCACTTCTCTAAACTGCTGACCGGTGATGATGACCTCAATTCCACCGATAGAGAAGCAAACCCGGCAACCCCAGTACTTGATGACGACGTTGAGATTCCGCCACCCGACCATGACGAGGTCAGAACAGCCATTGCTCGGCTGAAAAACAACAAAGCCGCAGGTGCTGATGGCCTGCCTGCTGAATTGTTTAAGACCGGAGGCGAAGAGCTAATATAGAGCATGCACGAGCTCGTAAGCAGAATATGGTCGGATGAAAGCATGCCAAGTGACTGGAACCTCAGTGTACTCTGCCCAATCCTTAAGAAAGGGATCAGCCTACTCAATATCGCATACAAGGTTCTATCGAGCGTATTATGTGAAAGACTGAAGCCCATCGTCAACAGACTGATTGGACCTTATCAGTGCGGCTTCAGACCTGGAAAGTCCACCATAGACCAGATTTTCACATTGCGCCTAATCCAGGAAAAGACCCTAGAAAAACAGATGGACACCTACCACCTATTAGTCGACTATAAAGCCGCCTTCGACACTCCGATAAGGGAACGATTATACGCCGCAATGTCTGAGTTCGGTATACCTGCGAAACTTATAAGGTTTTGCAGGATGACCCTGAGCAACACACGTTGCTTAGTGAGAATAGGAAAAGACCTCTCCGGGCCATTTCATACCGAACGAGGTTTCAGACAGGGTGACTCCCTATCGTGCGACTTTTTTAACTTATTGATGGAGAAAATAGTTCGAGCTGCCGAACTCCGTCAAAGCGGCACTATCCTCAACAAAAGTGTCATGCTGCTCGCATATGCCGATGATATTGATATCATTGGCAGGAGCACACGAGCAGTCAGCGCAGCATTTTCCAGATTGGAGAAAGAGTCGCGTCGAATGGGTCTAGCGGTGAACGAGGACAAGACGAAGTTCCTTGTGTCAACAAGCAAAAAAGAGTCCGTGCGTCTTGGACAAAAAGCTGTTTTTGACACCCACAAGTTCGACATTGTGAAGGACTTCGTCTATCTGGGATCCAGCGTAAACAGCAACAACGACGTCAGCCTGGAGATCAAACGGAGAATAACTCTTGCCAACAGGTGCTACTTTGGGCTCAGTAGGCAATTGAGAAGCAGAGCCCTCTCTCGCCGGACAAAAATAACGCTCTACAAGTCACTCATCATGCCCGTCCTACTTTATGGTGCAGAAACATGGACGCTGGCCACCACCGATGAGAGAGTACTGGGAGCGTTCGAGAGAAAGATTCTCCGTAAAATCTTTGGCCCTATCTGCTTTGCTAACGAGTATCGAATCAGGATGAACCACGAGCTGTATGAGTTATTCGACGACATTGACATAGTCAAGCGCATCAAGATCCAGCGGCTTCGCTGGCTAGGTCATGTCGAACGAATGGATGAAAACACTCCAGCCAAGAAGGTGCTTGAATCGAAATTCGAAGGTGGACAGCGTAGAAGAGGGCGTCCAACTCTGCGTTGGAAAGACCAAGTTGAGGACAACCTGGCAACGCTTGGTATTTCTAACTGGCGTCAGCGCGCGCAAAGCAGATCCGACTGGCGCGGCTTCATCTCAGCGGCCAAAACCGATCCACGGTTGTAAGGGCCATTTAAGTAAGTAAGTAAGTGTCAGAAGTGGGATTGTGATACAAAATGGTTAAATTCGATCAACTTAAAGTCGACCAGCTAAAGAAGGAGCTGTCGATTCGTAATCTTGAATCTGCTGGTACGAAAGTAGAGCTACAAAAGCGTCTAATGGATTAATTAGAGAACGAAGGCATTGACCTCGCAGAGCATGAGTTTGAAGTAGAAGCTGCGTCATCGAAAAATGTGGACACGGAGCAAAAAGTAAAGTCCCAAAGTTTTGATATGAGCCAGTTGCTCGGAGCAATACAACAACAGCTTCTAGAAAATTCAAAACAGCTCCAAGAAAATTCGACCAGAATGAAACAGAGATTTCAAGAAAATTCGAAACAGCAACTAGAAAGTTCTAATCAACTACAAACTGAAATTAAGCAGCAGATGCAGGAGCATTCAAAGCAGCTTTTGGAATTTTCTAATACACTCCATAGCAAAGTGACGCAGCTAGAAACGCATGTAAATGACATGGAAGTGAACATTGATGAAAAAATTCAAAGATTAGAAAACGGTATAGACAAAGAAATCCAGGAAATAAAAAAAGATTTGTACGTGTTGCAGATAAATGAACCTACACAGCATGTTGTTAGTGGTACGAGGCTAAAATCGCCGATTTACGATGAAACCACAGCGTTCAACATTTTCAAGCTGCAACTTGAGTGGTCTCAAGCTGTAAGTAATCGATGGAATAATGAGGACACCGTAGCCGCACTTATCGTGGTACTTAAAGGAGGCGCAGCCGAAGTATTGCAGACTGTTCCAGAAAGTGATCGAAACAGTTATTGAGCGGTTATGGCTGCACTGCAGCGAAAATATGGCAGTGATCACATGAAACAGATATACCGAATGGAGCTGAAAGGCAGAATGCAACGAAATGGCGAAACTTTGCAGGCGTATGCAGCGGACGTCGAGAGGCTTGCGCATTTGTCGTATGATTTCATCGAGTGATTTCATAGAAAAGTGCAAGGTCGAAGCTTTTGTTGATGGCATACGCGATCAGGAGACAAAACGTGCAAAAGTGAGTACGCTCAAGGTAACATTTACGGAAACGGTTACCATAGCTCTAACACAGGAGATAACAAATGCGTTGTGCCGATCGGCTCCAAAGGCGCGTAGAATTGATGTGGAGAACGATGATTTATTTCAAGTAGTGTGCCAAGCAGTTAAAGCAGGCGTTAAAACCGAACACACATCAGCCAACAAAGATACGCAATTCAAAGGTAAATGTTACAACTGTGATACATATGGGCATATGGCACGTGATTGTCGTAAAAAAGGCAAGCGCTCAATGAATCCATTTGCAAATGAACCCCGACATGAAGAAACCCAGGATCATGTCCAAAATAGCGTAAATTTCAATCAAGCTTTAAACTAAAACGAGTCTGATCTGCGGGACACGATCTGACTCCATTAACCGATTGCCCCAGAATCTCCATTTCACAAATTGCTTGAAAGTCGAATAGTTTAACTGTCAAGGGGCTAATTGATTGTGTAGCATTTATGGTAACGTTGGATACAGGAGCTTCACACTCAATTATAAGAAGTAACCTAGTTAGGGACGAAATAGAGCCGCTTATCGGAATAAGATTGCAAACAGCGACAGGTGAAGAGGCTCCAATCAGAGGGAAAATTACCAAGGAAATCACTATTGGCACTACGACAGTTAATTCTTGGCATGGACTTCATGATAAGAAACGGTTTCACACTAGATTTAACAAGGAAAATTTTGAGTTATGCCAACACGGAGATCCAACTAAACATTGATTTTGACCAGAACCCGAAAATTAAACAAGTTATTGCTCATAAAAATAGAAAAATACAACCTAAGTCAGAAGCACATTTTTGGGCGAAATTAAATGGAGATTGTGGGATAAGCAAGTTGTGGGTTATAGAAGCGAATTATGAGCAAATGAGCAGAAGTAATATTGTTGTCGGAAGAACATTAGTAGAAGCGACAAAAGACAAAGTTGTTCCAATAAGAGTTCTCAACATGGAAAACTCGTCCAAATTAATTAAAAAAGGAACAGTAATAGGCCAGTGTCAAAAGGCATCAGCGATAATAAATTGTGTGTCAAATCCATCAAGAGACTACGGCACATCGCAAATAAACAAATGAGTGGACGAAGGATTTGACTGCCAAAGAAAAGAGTCAAGTGCAACAGCTAATTGACAAATATCGGTGTATATTTGCTGAAAAGGGCCAAAAGGATGGCAGAACTGCCATTGTAAAACATCGAATAGACACTGGTGATTTGAACCCAATTCGTCAAGCACCAAGAAGGGTACCATTTGCAAAAAGAGACTAAGTATGACATTTGGGTGAAGAAATGCGCACAAATGGCGTGGTGAAACCATCTGAGATTCCATGGAGTTCACCAGTAGTATTGGTGAAAAAGAAGGACGGTAGTACTCGGTTCTGCGTTGATTACCGAAAACTTAATGATGTCACCAAGAAAGATAGTTATCCACTGCCCAGAATCGATGACACCTTGGATACACCATCTAATGCTAAGTGGTTTTCAACGTTGGACTTACAAAGCGGTTACTGGCAAGTAGAAATCGATAAAAAAGATCGAGAGAAGACCGCATTCAGTACGGGAGATGGACTATGGCAATTTTTGGTAATGCCATTTGGACTATGCAATGCCCCAGCAACATTCGAGCGGTTAATGGAGCACGTATTAAAAGGTTTACACTGGAAAACATGCCTAGTATAAGTTGATGACGTCATTGTTATGGGCAAGGATTTCAACGAACATCTAAGAAATCTAGAGGAAGTATTCCTTCGATTGAAAAATGCGGGTCTACAACTTAGTCCAAAGAAATGCTCACTTTTCAAGAAAGAAGTCAAGTATCTGTGCCATCGATTTACCACGGAAGGAGTGCATACCGATGAAGATAAAATAGTTGCAGTGAAGGAGTGGCCCAGACCGAAAAATCTACATGACCTACGAAGTTTCTTGGGGCTATGTACATACTACAGGCGATTTGTTCCAGGTTTTGCCAATGTTGCTAGCAGTCTTCATGAGTTGACAATAAAGAAACGCGCATTTCAATGGAGCGATGATCAAGAAATGGCATTTTTGAAATTAAAAGATCTACTGTGCTCGGCACCAATTCTTGCGTATCCAATTCCAGGTGAGAAATTTATACTTGATACGGATGCAAGTGGATACGGAATAGGCGGAGTTCTCTCTCAAGTGATCAATGGGCAAGAAAAAGTGATCGCATATTACAGTAAAACATTGTCCAAGCCCGAGCGAAATTACTGTGTCACCAGGAGGGAGCTTCTCGCTGTAATTGAAAGTGTGAAAAATTTCCATAAGTATCTGTACGGACAACATTTTCACTTGAGAACCGATCACGCAGCACTACGATGGTTACTTCAGTTCAAAGATCCGGAAGGTCAAATTGCGCGTTGGATAGAGCGATTGCAGAGCTACGATTTCTCAATCGAACATCGTAAAGGAGGAAATCATGGAAATGCAGATGCTCTGTCACGACGCCCATGTAAACTAGAATGCAGACATTGTTCAAGAGCGGAAGGAAAAGAAAACATAATTGACATTCGTTTGCTAAATGTTTTGCCCGATGAAAAATGGACTCCGGAACAAATTCAAATTGATCAAAAGAGTGATCCCGTCCTCACAAAAATCATGATTTTCAAGGATCAGCAAAGAAAACCATCATGGGAAGATATAGCTGCCGACAGTGCCATAACTAAAGCTTACTGGGCACAGTGGCAGAGCTTAAAGCTACAAGATGGTTGCTTATATCGTGTATGGGAAAATGAAGGTGGCACATCCGCTCAAAGTTTGATTGTTGTTCCCAAGTCAAAAATAAAAGAGATATTAGCGGAATATCATGGTGGATCTAGTGGTGGTCATTTGGGCATTAATAAAACGGTCGAGAAGGTAAAGAAACGTTTTTATTGGATTGGATGCCAAGAGTCAGTCGCAGATTGGATTCGCAGTTGCCCACAATGTGTACCAGCAAATGGACAAATAGTCAGAAGTCGCGGCAGAATGCATCAGTACAACGTGGGAGCACCATTCGAGCGTATTGTCATGGATGTCGCCGGGCCATTTCCAATCAGTGATGCGGGTAATAAGTATGTCCTTGTCGTCATCAACTACTTCAGCAAGTGGCCCGAAGTGTATCCCATGCCAAATCAAGAAGCCACAACATTAGTTAACAACTGGGTAAGCCGTTTTGGAGTACCGTTAGAATTGCATTCAGATCAAGGAAGACATTTTGAGTCTGCTGTATTTAAAGAAGTATGCAAAGTCCTCAACATACACAAAACACGAACAACGCCTTTGCACCCGCAATCTGACGGCATGGTGGAAAGATTCAATCGGACTTTGGAAGAGTTTCTCAGAAAATTGGTTGATAAAAATCAAAAAGATTGGGATAAACACATACCATTGTTTCTGATGGCATATCGAACGGCGGTTCATGACACCACAGTTGCTTCACCTGCGAAAATTGTTTTTGGAACAGACTTAAGATCACCTGCGGATTTAAAGTTTGGTGCGAGTCCTTCAGCTGTAATTCCTGTACACAATTATGTTTTCAGAAAAAGTGAAGAAATGAACGAAGTGCATCAGTTTGTAAGACAGCGTACACAATTTGCGAGTGATAAGATGAAGGCCAGATACGACTTGCGCACAAATTCAGAGGGATTTACGGAAGGAGAGCTTGTTTTGCTCTATAACCCGCAAAGGAAGAAAGGCTTATCCCCTAAGCTACAAACACACTGGGAAGGACCATACAAGATAATTAAAAGAATTAACGATGTCGTGTATTGGATTCAGAATACTGCAGACGTTAGAAGAAAAATGAAAGTGGTACATTTAGAAAGGTTGGCGCCGTATAGAGAGAGAGAGGATTAACATCTGTTCGGGACGAACAGATTTAGGTGGAGGGCAGTGTTATGAGAAGAGGTAATTTTCTCCACTGTGCAAGCAATCAACAATAATAAATGAGACGCAAGACAATTCAGCGCACTAAGCAATGTGTTAGAAAGAGACGGAAGATCATTCAGTGCATTGAGGCAGTGTGCGATAAAGAGATGAAAGATCAGCGCATTAAAACACATGAGTGCGAATGAGATGCCAATAGCATGCGTCATTCACGAAACGAGTAGAAGGTACTCGATACAAGTCGAAGCTTGTCGAAACGTGTCGAACTGATGCATGCAGTATATAAGGCCGCGCATCTGAGGCACTGTACTTCAGTTGTGATTTAATAGTGAACTAGTGCGTCTCGTGAGTGAACATTGTAAAGATAAATTGTAGTAATTCAGCAGTTGATATAAGTGATTATTCTTTAAGTTGTTATTTAAATTAATAAAGTTAATTATTACTAGTTGAAATAATACTAGTTAAAACCAAATATAAGTGCGTTTTTATTTTGTACACAATCCAGCGATACGAACTCGTAGAACAGTTTTCCGTAGACTGAATTTTCGTAACAATATCATGCTCAAATACATGATAATAATGCTTTCCGGCGAAAAGACTTGTGGTTCACAAAAAAAAAATCGAAATTCGGTACACCAACCCATTTGTAAATATGGGTATCAAATGAATGGAAATTCTTCTGCGATTGAATTTTTGTAGTTATTTTCAGGATTCGTATACCCTGGTGACCTATATATCACTTTGAATGGTAACCACACATATGTGTAGGGTATTTATAGTCGGCTTAGACCGACTATAATTTTAATAATCCTAACTATCATAATTACACCTACTTTAAAATTTCCCATGTGATCTAACCTTCCCAACTGGTTTTATTTTAATAAGACTGAAAACGTAAAAATCGGATTATAAATCGTCCATTTGTTTCAATATCGATTTTATTGCATTTTAAGCCATATACATTTTGTTACCTTTATAATCGTGGTTTTTAAGCAAAAATCCATAAGCAGCAATCTTTAAATAGAAATTTTAAATTTAATTTTCAGGTGAAAAAATGTAAAATTTTCAGATTATTAAAATCTTCAAAGGGTATCTAAAACAGTACAGAAAACCAAAATGTTGTTGAAGAGGGAAACAAGGATTTCTGGTTAAAAGTTTACTGGTTATTTTTCACGCAAAAACTTTTTTATTGTTGCTAATAACTTCTTCAATTATAATTTGAAACAATCATAACCTTATAGCGCAGTTTGCAGATAATTAAAAACTATATTTTGTGAATATTTGATTTTTAATTATGAAAAATACACCAACACATCTAAAACTATTAATTGTCGAACTTTCAAAAATGCTATTTGGAGTTATAGTTGTACAACGAAGATATACAAAAAAAATAAGTATATTTTCTTAAAACTATGGCGCATTAGTATAGACAACTTAAAGTCAAATATGAATTTAAAAATCATCTTTTTGACAATTTATTCAATACAAATTTTTTTAAAAAAGTCGATTTTTTTTAAGTCGAATTATTAAAGTTGACTTAAAATTGTCTATGGTTATACGCCTGTTTAAATTTAATATTGATACTTTTTCAGGAATGTTTAGGGCATATTTCCGGCCAACACGCAGATAAATGAATTATTTTGGAAAGCAGGTTGTAAAATTTGGTGGAATTTTAATGGAAAATTCACGGCATATTTTGGGATCGGTCAGAAAACAGTCACCTTGTGATACCAATTCCGCCTTTGTCTGTTTAAAATATGTCGAAAAAATGTTTGCAAACTGCCTCGACCCTGCCAAAAATTTTGTCCTAAGACATTTTGATATAGAACTCAAAATATTTAAAACTCGAATATTTAAAACTCGAATCTTTGTCAAAATACAATGGCGCATATTCGTAGACAATTTAAAGGTCAACTTTAAAATAAGATTTACCAGCTATTTAGGATAATTTTAAAAAAGATTAAGCGAGAAAAGCTCCAAAAGGGGTAAACTTTTCAAATAACAATCAAAATTAAAACAACGCATAACTTACAGAATTTTATCGTATTTACAAGCGCAAAATTATCAAAACAAACACAAAATGGAAAAGACGCATATTTACAAAGTGCGAAAAACTTTGTAAATTAAGGTAATTTTTCATTTATTTTTTTTAATTTGACGCCTTTATATATATGTTGCGCTTTTTTAACAAGTCGCAACAATTCTGAATTTGTAGTTTTAATTTTAAATTTTGCGCCATTCTCTATATTTTGAACCCTTCTGTAGAGACGCAAACATTTTGTAAATTAGGCGCATTGCAATTTTGTGCCTTTTGAAAATTTTGCGTCTTTCTCTATATTTTGCGCCCGTCTGTAGAGGCACAAAATGTCTGTTAATTAGGCGCATTTACAATTTTATGCTTTTTTACAAATTTTGCGCCCTTCTATAGAGACGCAAAATTTTTGTTAATTAGGCACATTTGCAATTTTATATTTTTTGTTTAATTTTGCGCCTTTCTCTATATTTTGCGCCCTTCTATAGAGGCGCAAAATTTTTGTTAATTAGGCGCATTTGCAATGTTATGCTTTTTTGAAAATTTGGCGCCTTTCTCTATATTTTGCGCCCTTCCTACCCTGCCAAATTTCTGTTAATTAGGCGCATTTGCAATTTTATGCTTTTTTTTAGAAATTTTGCGCCTTTTTCTATAGTTTCCGCTCTTTTAATAAGGCACAAAATTCTGAATATTAGGCGCATTTTTTTATTTTGTGTTTTTTTAAAATTTGTTTGAAAAATTTAAAAGTGCGGGGGCAATCTCCCCCCTGGATCCGCGCTTGTTTATAATAAAAGAAAAAAATCACTCGACAAGATTTAATAAAATTAATTTTTCATTGAAATTTTATGTATTTTTATATTTGAATCACTGTTCTGTTTTTCCCACAAGTTTAAAATGTTTTTAATTTTTTTCTTGTAAAAAAGTATGCATTTTTAAAATCAGTAAAAACACCTATAATAAGTTTTAAAATTCACTTTACTTAGGGTTTGGTTTTTTTTAACATTTTTATTAATTTTAGTTAAAATTGTTGTTTTTTTCATATCACTTAATAATTTTTTAATATATTTTCTGATCGCAATAATTGAAACTATTTTTCGCAGAGGTTTCTGTTTTTCTTTTTGGAACTCTCCGTTTGCTGTGTAAAACTAGCAACAACAACAAAAACCCATGCGGCAGAGTTGTTGTTGTTCTTTGTGTGCAATACTTTATGCAAGAGTGTGATGCACTGCACTAAACACTGTGAGCGCAGTGAACTGCAGTTCTCTATTTCATATTGTTGTTGTAATTTAATTTTTAGCTTTTTCTGGCGTTATTTGTTTTAAAATTATAAAAACTAAGTATAGCACGCACTACATCTGATTAATACGAATCATTTGATACCAGTTTCATTAAAATCTGTTCAGAATTACGGCCGGTTAGAGCAAGAGAAAAAAACACCTTATGTTTTATTAATATAGATAATCAACAAATAATCTAAAAAATAGAAATAATCAAAAAAAAGTAGTAGGATTACTTATTCAGATTAATGGTAAAATGGTGAAGTTGAGTTTATAGAGATAGAGAAAAAAAATGTAATTAGTGGAAATTCAGTAGATGAATTCACCGTGAATTCGAACATGTCTAATGGATCGGATGGAATACCGGCATTACTGGGACACGACAAGTTAATGATTCAATGGCCGATCAAAAATGCGCGGACACCATTCATGCTCAGCTGCACTCCCTTTTCAAGGAAAAGCGAGTGAAAGACTTTTCTCAGGAGTAAAATTAAAAAAAAAAAACCTCTAAGAATAAGAAGTCGTTTCATGCTAAATTCCATAATGCTTTTAAAACCAAACTACATTTTTAAAAGTAAATAATTGTTCATCTTTTTAAACGTCTCTTTTAAAAAAAAAAAAATCGCTTTAAAGTGATATCTCTACCTTTTCTTTATTTTATATTTCTATTTTACCTTTTCTTTTCTATACCTTCTTTATCTTTACTTTACCTTTTCAAATCAAATACCGTTACCGAAAACAATACCGCTACCGAAACTACTCCAATACCGTTATCCGTTATTCGTATCGGTTACAACCCCTGATTTTCACAAATTTATAAACCCTAATAAAATGATTAATTTATGATTTAATAGTTTATATTTATAGTACATATCAAAATTTATTGCATGAAATATATACTGAAGAAATATGTTTTGCTTTGGTTAGTGCTGCTACTTAACATGTTACATGTAATACTTAACATGTTAGAAGTTTTAAAATACAATCTTCCTAAAACTAAAACTTCTTGTAGTAGTAAAAAAGTAGTAAAAAAACTATTTTGCAGAATGTTGTGAATTAGTTCACACATTTTTCTTTTCTTTATGGTTCTTCACTACTCATTCAGTTTTGAATGTTGCTGTACATATGTTGAGCGCATCAGGTTTTTAGCATGTTGTACTCATGTTGTTCAGCAACATGTTCATAGCATTGTGCCAACGCTTCACGTTGGCAACAATGATAATAAATTGGCAAAGCGCTAAAGCTTTGCTTAGGCCACACCTCTTTCAAGTTAGCTTGCACATTTAACAGAGGATTGCAATACAATTTTTCATTGCATGAAAAGGCTGCTTTGGAGAACCGCAAAGCAGCGGTTCTTCAACAATTGTACTATTTCGCAATTGGTGTCAGCCAAAAACTGCAAGTCGGACTTTCTTCAAAAGTCATGAACAATAAAAGTGTTTTTTCAACTTTAAAATTAATAAAGTGTTTTTTTAATTAAATTATAAAAAAATCGACTCTAAATTTACAACATTTGGCGCAGCCGGTACGTCGGTACCAACCTCTCAAGGACCGAGAGTGGGAAGGAGGACGAAGGACTAAGGAGGATGACGAAAGAAAAATGGTGAGTTTTAAAGTTTAAAATAATTGAAAAAAAATAAAATAAAATATATAAAATTAAATAAACACTGAGATTCCAAACCACGGACACTCTAGTGTGTAATGAAATTATACATTTATTGTTAATAAATTTTAAAATTATATGAGAAAAATAAATAAATAAAATAACACTGAGATTCCGAACTCCGGACCCTCCAGTGTATAATGAAATAATTCATACTATTAATATCCAAATTATAATTTTCGTTAAATATAAAACGATAACACTATAAAAGACAAATATTTATATTCAAAACGTATCAGTTTTTCGCAGCACCGTTAGCTGTTGATAAAGAAAATTAATTTTAAAATCAAATGAAAAAGAAAATGAAATAAGATCAAAAAAATTAATTTATTTTCCGAATGTGTTTTCAGAAATTTCATTTGGAAATATTCAAGAAATATTTATATTTTGTAATATCCTAAATATGAAATTTACACTTAACATTTCTATTCAACGTCTTCTGTACTATTAAAATAATTAAATAATAACAGAGTTTACATACATTTTAATTTAAACTTATTTTCATTAAAAATTATACCGAACGCGTTGCGTCGCAATGAAAGATTTATTTTTTTTTTTAATTAATTAATTAAATTTGAGACGTGTGCTCAAAGCTGAATAAACATTCTTTTGTATAAAACAAATTATTGTTTTTAGAAATTAAATTGCCAAATATAACAGTGGCAAATATAACACTATTAATATACAAATTTAATTATTAACAAAAAATGCGATATTCATTTCATGACAAAATATTTTGAATAAAAATTATCAATTCGATTTTAGAAATTTTGCGAAAAAAAATAATCCTATGATATGTTATATGTTATAACTCATTTACAAAATTTATGAAATTATAATTTACAAAATAATTTATAAATTAACTAATCAAAAATACAAAATGTAATATTTAAATAATATAGGAAACATTATTTTCCAAAAGGTAATGATTTAAATTATAACAATATATGTATTTAGAAACAAAAAAAAAATCACTACTAAAAGTAATTAAAGGTTAAATGTACCACCACGAAACAAATTAAGAAATAGTAAATTACGCTGTCGGCAATCAAAATACGTACGGAAGATATATTGAAACTCGTACGTTATTTGGTTTGCTGTATTTCTGGAACGGATTTAACAATATTAAAAACAGATATATATATATATATATATATATATATATATATATATATATATATATATATATATATATATATATATATATATATATATATATGTATATATGTATATATGTAGCCGCGGTAGCTCAGTGGTTAGTGCGTTGGACTGCGAGCCGAAAGGTCCCCGGTTCAAGACTGGACTGGGGCTAACAACATCTTTTCGTAGAAACATTTTCTATACCGCGCTACCTCTCGTCAGTAAATGGCAAACCTACGAGAGTAAAACCATTGCCTATGAAAAAGCTCTCACCCGCCGTTCGGATTCGGCAATAAACTGTAGGTCCCACCACTTTGAGTACAAATATAACACGCACAGCTCAAAATGGTGAGAGAGCTCGGCCGAAGTTCTATACAGGACTGTAGCGCCAAACTATTATTATTATATATATATATATATATATATATATACATATATATAAATTTATTGAAGGTTGTGAAACCGCTAAGTTAGGAATTCAAGAATCAGAAAATAAAGAATTTATTAAATGCGTTAGGTTGCGATTGAATGGGGATGCTTATGACTTAGTAAGTTATAGAAATTTCGAAAAAATAGAAGATTTATACGATTTGCTAAAAAAAGACATACTTAGAAGTACGTTCCTTAGATTCAGTACTACAAAAGATTAGACAAACGTATCAAAATATTGGAGAAAAGTTGAGGACATTTGCCAGACGGTTATATGGATTGCAATTCATGGCATTGGTGATCGCCAGTAAAAAGTACAGAAAAAACATAGGAAATGATGACGTGTTCAGATTAGAGTTGTTGGATTCAGTTTTGACTTCTTTCAAAGTTGGTTTTCGGGATACAACAATAAAAATTATAATGTTTGGTAGTAAGTCAGACACATTAGAGTCATTGTTAGATGAAGCTCTAAATGTGGAAGCACTTATGCAGCGAAAACCATGGTCGACACAGGACGATTATAATTTTAAGGAAGAAACTTTTTCAAAAAGCAATGAGCAAAGCAAAACGATGAATTTGGACAAATAATTAATATATCATGATATAAATATCGAAATAGGGGGAACATTTCCAATATGTTCCTTTTGTAAAAAATAAGGACATAGGGAAGATTGCTGGAATAGGGAAAATATGCCTTTCTGCAAAGTGTGTCAAACTTATGGACACAAATCTAATTGGAAATGTGGAAATAATAAAATGAAAAATATGAATACACCTGCAAATTATACACAACAAAGTGATAATAATCAAATGATAAAAGAAATATAAATTGCTCATAGTATAATAGAAAAGGGCATACAATAACTAATTGTTATGTGGAAGAAAATATTGAATCAGCTACCGGTAATATAGTTAGGCCGGAAGTTGTAGAAGTATGTAGTATAACACTACAAAAAAGTGAAATAGAGAGTATAAGTAATCAAGAAAATAAAGAACAAAAAGTCAAGATACATATAATGAAGATAGACATCTTCCAACAAAACCATATAATGAACTAAATAATAATAAAACACAACTTGACGCGAAAAATTAACAGAATATAGGAATTAAGGAAATTAAAAATAAACAAATTATAAAGAAAGCAAATAAGGTAAAGAAAGTAAAACCAATTAAATCGGAAGTTAAAAATATTAAAATCAAGAATGGTAAAATCAAAAGTAAATCGAATAAAAAGGAACTTGTAATTAAGGACCCTGAAAATTTGAGAATGGTAGACCAAACGTCTGGCAAGACTGTGGATACATTTCGTACAGAGGCGAGTAATTTCAATATTTCTTTTTATTATTAGCGCTATGTGCGTTTTATCGTCAGTAATCTATAATAAATTCACGATTTGTAAAATTAAATTGTCTTCGATTGCTAATAATTTTAAGAGCAAATTTATGTCGAGGAAAATGAAATTAGCTTGCATCGTAAAATATTTAACCGGCATAGAGAGTGTTTCAAGATATCCGATACGAGTGATGTGTTCATTGAAGTACCTTGCAAGGCAGCAAAGAATGGAAAACTTACTCCGTTAGTGGATTCTGGAGCTGAGGCCAGCCTGATTAAACAAAATAGGTTGGCACATTTGCCGAATTTTAATAAAAATATTCAGAAAGATCTGAATGGTGCTTTTCGTGGATGCGTTAGAACCTTCGGCTCCTCTAAGATTCAGCACACAAACATAGAAAACCTGAGTTTAACGCTACACGTTGTGTCACTTGAACAAGGGGTACCAGCAGATGGAATAGTCGGGCGTGACAATCTCTGGAACATATCTATAATAAATGCGTTAAATAAAATTCAATTTTTTGATGAAGACAAAAATCACGTTGTTAAATTTCCATAAAAATCATTGCAAGACGTAGAAAATATTAATTTTAATCAACAAATAAGGGTACAGCCCAGAACGGCCATGGTTGTATCACTGCCGTTAAAAACAAGAATTCCTATAGTTTTGTTGTGTTGTGTATCATAATTACAGCTTACATATGATCCACTATTGTGTATCATAATTGTAGGCTTACAGCGTACTTATGATCCACAACATAACATAACCAGTATGCTTTTCTTAATGGCATATTTTTAGGGTTAAGAATTATGCATGTTAAACACAAACAACATTTAATTGTCATGGCTCACACTACTTAACATAGCCAGTATGTACGCCCACAGTAAATAGGTCACTCTTAATAGGTCACAAATAGGTCACAAATAAATGCTGACTTAGTTATTTTAGCCTATGAGTCAATTAGTAATGTTGACTTAGGTATTTTAGCATGATGAAAGTACTCAATTTATTGTGAAATTGTAAGAATACGCTGTTTAAGTTATTTTAGCATGATGAAAGTACTCAATTTATTGTGAAATATGTAGAAGTTAAGTATAGACTAAAAATCAATTGTTTCCGATAAGCTGAAGTATCCAGTTCTAAAACCTAGTGATAAGTATAAGTGTAAAAAACCTTTAAAAACGAAATAAAGTGTCTGAAAGTAAAATGACTCGGGTTTTATTAAATAATAAACACATAAAAAAGGGGACTTAGTATGTATAAAAAGGATCAAGGAAGTTAAAGTCCTAGTAGAAGGACGATAACATACAACATTTTGGCGCAGCCGGTTTTCGGACCATACATCAGCTCCCAAGGGACGAGAAGGACTGTATGGAGATTAATATTGGAAGAAATAACTATTTTGGATCATGGAAAATATTTTTTTTTTTGTATTTGTGAGTATTGTGAAAAATAGTGGATAAAATAAATATGTGCGGTAAAAAAAAAATTGTGAATTTGTGTAAAACAAAAGAAATATTTGAGAATTTGAATAAGCAAAAAATAATGGAATTATGAAAATTGACATTTGAAAAAATAAAATAAAAAACAATTGAACATTTTGAAATAAATTGTGGAATAAAATAAACTTTTAATAAAACTGTGAAATAAAATTGTGAAATGAATTACATAAATGATAAAATTTGATAAATCAGGAAATTAAATAAGTAAACTAAATGTTTTATAAAATTGATTAATTGATATATTGAAGAACATTTTTAAAGTAATTGTGAAACATCATAAAATAGTTTGAGACATTTAATGATAATGATTAGTAAAATTGTAAATTTAAATAAATTGAATAAAATAAGAATTTTGATACAGCAATGTTTTTATAATGTCGCCAAAATTATTAAAGAACAAAACTGGAAAATTAAAAAAAAATAAATTGAACAAATAAGTTAATTTAGGATTCATATATAATATGTTGGTATGATTTTGAAATATAGATTAAAAAGTTTAAATAATGAAACATAAAAATGTGAAAATAAGGTAGTAAAAAATTTAATAGATAAATTAAATAATGGTTAAAAGTTGATTTAATATGAAACTAGTAAAAACAATGAAATAATCTATTTAAGAAAGGTATAGTTAATTATATGATTAAGTAAAAAGAAAAATAAGAAACACTAATAATGGGTACTGAAAATGTATTGAAACGCGTTCATTACGTTGTTCCTTACTTTTCTGGGGCGGAATCTCCATTATTAGAAACAGAATTATATAAATTTATTGAATGTTGTGAAACAGCTAGTCTTAAAATTAAGGAATCAGATAGTGAGGAATTTATTAAATGCGTTAGGTTACGTTTGGAGGGAGATGCCTATAAATTAGTAAGGACAAAATAGTTTCAAAAAATAGAAGAATTATACGAGTTGTTAAAAAATACGTATTAGTATTAGAAGAGATTAAAAAGGCTTATCAAAATTGTAATGAGAGTTTGAGAATGTTTGGAAGACGATTAAATGAGTTGCAATTCATGGCTTTGGAAATTGCAAGAAAAAATACAGTAAAAAGATAAGTACGTCATCCTCACTTATCTTTTTACTGTTTTTTCTTATTCAGATTAGAATTACAGAGCTCAGTGTTGATCTCTTTTAAAGTAGGGGTGAAGGATCCAACTATAAAGGTTGTATTGTTGGGTAGTCAGTCAGAAACATTAGACGAATTGTTGGAAGAAGCTTTAAATGTACAGTCTGTTATGAAGCGCAGTCCAAGATCGGAAGAGGATGAATATAATTATGTGGAAAAAACACAAGCGTTATATCGGAAAATAAATTGCAACAAATAAATAATGAAAGCAACTATAAAAGGAGTGTTCCAACATGTTCATTTTGTAGTAAATTGGGGCATACTAGGGATGATTGTATTATTAGAAAAAATACGGCTTTCTGCTACGAATGTGGAACTTATGGTCACGAATCTAATTGGAGATGTGCGAATAATAATAGTAATATAGGGCCGAAAGAGTTAAGAATTGTAGATCAGACGTCGGAGGGGACTGTGATCAAATATACTACTCCATTGCATTTCCATAGAACAGAAGAGAACAATGAATTAAAATATGAATTAAAGGAAGAAGAATGTGATCGCATAATATGCAGTGGGCATGGATATAGCTTGGATTTAAGTACCTTGCGAGGCAGCTAAAAATGGAAGACTTATTTTACTGGTAGATTCAGGAGCTGATGTCAGTATAGTAAAAGAAAATGCAATGACAAATTTGCCAGACTTTAACGAAAATATACAAAAGGTTCCACCAAAGTCCAACATAGGAACATAGGGCACTTAAGTTTAAGTGAAATAGCAACACAGTGGAACCAGCCACCGATAAACCAAAAGCAATACAAATTGCCACACACTCATAGAGATGAAATCAACTGACAGGTTAATAAAATGTTGGATGACGGCATTATATCGCCAAGCATATCACCCTGGAATTCACCGATGTTGTTGGTTCCTAAAAAGAGCGGCAAGGACGGTAACAAAAAATGGAGGCTAGTAATAGATTTCCGTAAATTAAACGACGTGACAATAAAACAAGTATTTCCGATTCCTCGAATCGACGAAATATTAGATCAATTAGGTCACAGTCGCTATTTTTCAACTTTAGACTTGGCAAGTGGTTATCATCAGGTACTAGTTGAAGAAGGGGATAAGGAAAAAACAGCTTTTAGTACAGGGCTGGGTCATTTCGAATTTAACAGAATGCCATTTGGCTTAACAGGTGCACCAGCTACCTTCCAAAGAATAATGAACCACATATTAACAGGTTTACAGGGTATAGATTGCTTTGTTTATCTTGATGATATAGTGGTGTACGGAAAAAATTTAGCTGAACATAAGCTTAAGCTGAGTAGAGTATTGCAGAAATTAAGGGAACACAGTCTAAAATTAAATACAGAAAAATGTCATTTTTTGCGTCGCGAAGTTGTCTATTTAGGACATAAATGTTCGGAGCTAGGTGCCCTGCCAGATCCCTCTAAGGTTGAATGCGTAAAAAATATTCCGGTGCCGAGAAATAAATAAGAAGTGCAAGCGTTTTTGGGATTAATTAATATTACAGAAAATTATAAGCAATATGCCAAAATTATTATTACCAATTAATAAATTACTTAGAAAAGATGTTAAATTCACTTGGACAGACGATTGTCAAAGTTCATTTATTAAATTAAAAGAATCAATAATTTCACCACCCATTCTCGCATATCCAGATTTTACAAAACCTTTTTTATTTACAACGGATGCAAGTAACGAATCAATAGGCGCGGTACTATCGCAAGGAAAAGTAGGGAGAGACCGACCAATAGCATTTGCTAGTAGAGCATTAAATGGAGCAGACAAAAATTACTCCACCATTGAAAAAGAATTTTTAGCTATAGTCTGGGCAACGAAAAATTTTAGAGCTTATCTTCTAGGCCGCCATTTTCAAATTTATACAGATCATCAACCATTACGTAGCACAGCGAATCTCAAAGATCAGACATCAAGGTTAGCATGTTTCAGACATAAATTATCAGAATATGATTTTGAAATATTTTATAAACCAGGTAAACAGAATTTGAACGCAGATGCTTTAAGTAGAATTCCACATCCAGAACCAGATATTACAGCAGTCACAACGCGGTCTAAGACCACACAGAATAAATTAGTGAGCACGCCTGTAATGGATGAAATACCAACAGACACAAATAAGGAATTAAACTCAAGTCAACTAATAACTGACTCAGAGGAAATTAAAACTGTTATAAAAGACTTTCACGACTCAGCATTAGGAGGTCACCAGAGTGCGGTGAAAACATTTTTTAGAATCAGAAAACAATTTAAGTGGAGAGGTATGCAGAAACAAATAAAAGATTACGTTAAGAACTGTCAGAAATGCCAAGTAAATAAAAGTTCTAGGCTTACTAAAATGCCAATGGTTCTAACTGATACGCCAGTACGATCATTCGATAAAGTATACATGGATCTTGTAAGTATTTTACCGGAAACTATATCTGGAAATAAATATATATTAACTTTTCAACATGATTTTTCAAAATATATGTGCTGCGTAGCTTTCCCAGACGCAGAAGCAAGCACTGTAGCAAAGGCATTTTACGACGAAATCATTACACGACATAACATACCAAAAGTATTGATAACTGACAATGGTTCGAATTTTGTTTTAAAATTATTTTCGGACACATGTAAATTGTTAGGAATTAAAAAATTCCATATTACGCCATATCATCCCCAGGCCAAAGGATCATTGGAAAGCAGCCATCGACCATTAGCAGAGTATTTACGAAGCTTTGCGAAAGAGGATGTGCCAAACTGGGACCAATGGTTAAATACCGCAATGCATGTACACAATAATACAATGCATATGTCCACCAGTCAAACGCCTTTCCGTACTTTATACGGTTACGATTTTGAAATGCCAACCAATCTTAAACGCAAATGCTCACCAATATATAATACCGATGATAGCAACAAGCTATTAAAATACCAAATTCAACGCACACACGAAATCATACTACAAAATCTAAACAGAGCCAAAAAAAAAATCTAAGCAAAGCTATAATAGCTCATTACACCCAATAATATTCAAAATAGGCGATAAAATTTTACTAAAAAATCAAAATAGGAAAAATAAATTTTCACCAGTCTGGGTGGGACCCTACGAGGTACTTTCAATAATAAGCCCTGTAACGACTGAGATTTGTATCAAGGGTAAAGGGAAAAAATTTCATAATAATTTGTTAAAAGCATACAACAGTATAGTTATGTAGAATTAAATAAACACTGTCTGCAACAAGAACCAATCATTTTTAACATCATTGAAATAAAGTCAAATAATTAGTGTAGGACAGAATAGCTAAGTATTACATATTGAAATTGAATTGAAACTACAAAATAAATAAAGAATAGAGAAAAACTATAATTTTTTTTAAATGTAGATATTAAATAAATTAATTTTCAATAATTTATAAAATCCAAAATATGTCATGTAATATTACCAAATTACAAATCGCAGAGAAAATAGCTATGTATTAATTGAAGATGACTAGCATTGAATATAAACAAATAACAAAATCAAATTATTATTTGAGGTACGAATTTGCAAGGTATAAAAATTACGTTGTCATTAAAATTGCGATAGGTCAGTACCTACCTCAATGGCATTTTAAACAAACAAGTTCATTGCGCATAGAGCGCAATGCTTCCAGCTCATATTAATATAGGAGGCTTGAATATATTCATATGCCAACCGATTAAATGCACTTCAGCACTTTACAGGCAGAAGCCACTAACGTACTGGAACTGAAACGAGATACGTAGTGCAGCGACAAAACTGCCTAATATTTTTTATCATTAACAGATATGCATTAATATAGCAAACTAACAAACGTTTTAAAATCATCATTACACGGTAATGAAAATAAATAAGTTCAAAATTAAATATTTAACAACTTAATATAGCAAATACATTTATGTAATGCTAAGAAGTCGCGCGTGCTTATTTCCTAATACATAGAAAATTCTTAGTTAGTGCATGAGTAAATAGCTAAGTATTATTGAATATGACTAGCATTTAACCATGTACTACTGAGATTGTATATACAACATTTTGTATTACAACAATACAGAAACATATCTAAATGTATGTTTCCAAACTAAATCATATAGTACATCTTAACACATATATTAACTACTATACATATTTAAAGTATAATTATGGCCAACGCCTTAACAATATGAGAAATATTTATAAGAAAACTACATAAAATTATTAATGATTCCATTTATATATGGAAAAAAATGGAATTTCTTCTTTTTACAATATGAAGTAAAGTGCGAAACCAATATAATGATTAGACTTGTCACTCTGGTCCTGATGTTGGCAGCCAAGGAAGCAGTCAACATCACGCAGACTTCAATTAATGATACAAGATTATTCTTTGAGAAGACAACTGATGATTTGTCCTACAATGATGAATGGACCATAATAGATAAATTTAAACCGCTACAACTGAACGATTTCCTGAAGCTGACAAACAAATTCATAATTACGGCAAATACAATGTGCGAACAAATGAGCAACAATGTAAATGGACCCAGCATAAAAAAATCGTGCTTAGCAGCAACACGGGAAACCATGGCAATAATAGCCACGCTACAGAAAAATTAAGAAATAATTAAGCGACAAAAGAGATCACTCAATTTTATTGGCGAACGACTCAACTGGGCTTTTGGACTGATGGACAATAAAGAAAGAGAGACTATCTATAAACATCTCAATAATATTGAAGATAATGAACATAAATACATACGAAATTATGAAAAGACAAATTACGGTGATTTCATCAAATTATAACAAAATAGCAGAACTCTTACTGAATTCCTTGAAGGAAGTCGAAAATCTGCAAAATGTGTTAAACAAAAAATCAATCAAATCAATTGTTTCCGATAAGCCGAAGTATCCAGTTCTAAAACCTAGTGATAAGTATAAGTGTAAACGAGTTGGGAAAGTTAGGTCATATGGGTAAGATCGGACACATGGGCGGATTTTTATAGTCGGTCGGGCCCGGCTATGGAATACCCTACACCCTTGTTGGGGATACTAATGTGGGATATTTAATTGCATACCTTAATTTTAAAGATTTTAATTATGCTGAACCTCCCCTCCCTCAGAATATTATTCCCATATCAGAAATATACGACTTATATCCCCATAAATTAAAAAATGTATATAAAAGTATAAAAAACTAATAAAAAAATAGAAACATATAATTGGGCGGACAACGTCTATATTTAAAATTTTGAAAGGCTAATATTTCATAGATTTGATTTTATTAATTTACGGATCAAATTTCCACTATGAAAACACGGGAAATAATGAAAAAAAAGTGGGCGGATACGCCCATTTTTGGATCACATATTTTTAGGTGAATTATAACAATATGTTTTAAATTTTATACCAATATCTTGAATACTTTTCGAGTTATTAGTTCCTAAAGAGTTATATAAAAGTGACTTGTATGGGAGGTGGGCGTGTCCGTTGACCGATTTGGCTCATTTTCAAACTCAGTTCCTACTTTTGGCTAAAATATTGTTACGAAAAGAGGTTATTTGCTCCACTGTGCAAGCAATCAACAATAAATGAGACGCAAGACAATTCAGCGCACTAAGCAATGTGTAAGAAAGAGACGGAAGATCATTCAGCGCACTATGCAATGTGCGAGAAAGAGATGGAAGATCAGCACATTAAAACACATGAGTTCGAAGGAGATGCCAATAGCATGCGTCATTCACGAAACGAGTAGAAGGTTCTCGAAACAAGTCGAAGCTTGTCGAAACGTGTCGAACTGATGCCTGCAGTATGTAAGGCCGCGCATCTGAGGCACTGTACTTCAGTAGTGATTGTAAAGTGGTCGAGGTCATCTCGTGTGATAATTGTCAAGTTAAATTGTGGACATGCAGCAGTTGTTAGAATTTCTTATTATTAAAGTTGTTTATTAAAGTGAATTAATAAAGTTAATTGTTATAATTTAAACCAAACATAAGAGTGTTTTTATTTTGTACACAATCCAGCCATACGAACTCGTAGAACAGTTTTCCGTAGACTGAATATTCGTAACATTGCTGTCAGAAGTGGGATTGTGATACAAAATGGTTAAATTCCAACAACTTAAAGTCGACCAGCTAAAGAAGGAGCATGCGATTCATAATCTTCCAACTGTAGGTACGAAAGTAGAGCTACAAACGTCTAATGGAAAAATTAGAGAACCAAGGCATTGACCTCGCAGAGCACGAGTTTGAAGTGGAAGCTGCAACAGCGTCATCGAAAAGTGTGGATACGGAGCAAAAAGTACAGTCCCAAAGTTTGGATATGAGCCAGTTGCTCGGAGCAATACAACAACAGCTCCGAGAAAATTCCAGCAAAATGGAACAGAAACTTCTAGAAAATTCAAAACAGCTCCAAGAAAATTCGACCAGAATGGAACAGAAACTTCTGGAAAATTCAAAACAGATCCAAGAAAATTCCAACAAAATGGAACAAAAACTTCTTGAAAATTCCAACAAAATAGAGCAGAAACTTCAAGAAAATTCCGAACAGTTTCAAGAACATTCGAAGCAGCTTCTGGAAGTTTCTAATACACTTTATGGCAAAGTAAATGAGCTTGAAGCACATATGATTGACGTTGATGATAAAATGAAAAAAATTGGAAGACAACGCTGATGAGAAATATCAAGGTTTCGACAGAAAATACAAGAAGATTTCAGTATACTACATCTAAGTGGACCCTCAATGCATGTTGTCAGTGGTACGAGGCTAAAATCACCTATTTACGATGGAACCACAGCGTTCAACATTTTCAAGCTGCAATTTGAGACCACGGCTGTAAGTAATCGATGGAACAATGAAAACAGCGTAACCGCACTTATCGTGGCACTAAAAGGAGGCGCAGCCGAAGTATTGCAGACTGTTCCAGAAAGTGATCGAAACAGTTATTTAGCGGTTATGTCTGCACTGCAACGAAAATATGGCAGTGATCACATGAAGCAAATCTACGGAATGGAACTAAAGTGTCGAATGCAAAGAAATGGTGAAACATTGCAGACGTATGCAGCGCACGTCGAGAGGCTTGCGCATTTGTCGTATGCAGATTCAACGAGTGATTTCATAGAAAAGTGCAAGATCGAAGCCTTCGTTGACGGTATACGTGATCCGGAAACAAGACGTGCCACAGTGACAATGCCGAAAGTGACATTTACGGAAACTGTAACCACAGCGCTAACACAGGAGACAGCAACGACGTTGTGCCGCCCAGCGCCAAAGGTCCGTAAACTAGATGTGGAGAATGAAGACCTACTTCAGGTAATTTGCCAAGCGTTAAAAAGTGGAGCTAAACCAGATTACACTGCTGCCAACCGAGACACCCAATTTAAAGGTAAATGCTACAACTGTGATACATATGGGCATATGGCACGCAACTGTCGTGAAAAACGTAAATGTGTAATTGTGCAACCACCAAAGAGATACAGACCAGAAAAGAGATCTGAGGATAGTCCGAATAACACCAGTTGCCATCTTGAAAATTCAGGCACTGTGTCGGCACGAGTGTGTACAATGGAATTCGGAGAATGCCGGAGAGAAGATGAAAAAACGAACATAATTCACATTCGTTCATTGGGTGTCGTGCAAATGATTAATTGAGTTTAGAGCAAATAGGAAATGATCAAAAGATGGACCCCGACATCGCAAAAAATTGGACGTTCAAGGACAACAAAGAAAACCATTATGGAAAGAGTTAGCATCCAACAGTCCAATAAGCAGGGCTTATTGGGCGCAGTGGCAAAGCCTGAAGCTACAAAATGGTTGTTTGTACCGTGTTTGGGAAACTGAAAATGGCAGATCTACACGAAATTTAATTGTTGTTCCCAAATCAAAAATAAAGGAGATAGTACTGGAATGTCATGGTGGATCCAATGGATGTCACTTGAGCATTAATAAAACGGTTGAAGAAGTCAGAAAACGTTTTTATTGGGTCGGATATCAGATTCACAGATGTAAGCAATGTGAATCCGCAAAAAGAAAACCCTTCAGAAGTTGCGGTAAGATATACAACGTAGGAGCACATTGCGAACGTACTGCAATGGATGGGCAAAAGCCGATTCCAAAAAGTGTTTTGCGTAAGAGAAAAGTGAAGACCGAGACGAGTTGCATCAGTCCTTAAGGCAGAGGATACAAATTCCAAGTAGTAAGATATAGTCCAGATACGACTTGAGAGTAAACTCTGAGGGGTTTAAGGAAGGAGATCTGGTTATGCTTTGTAGCCCGCTAAGAGTGAATTTGATAAATCCAAAACTACAAACACACCGGGAAGGACCGTACAGGATAATTAAAAGCATAAATGACATTGTGTATCGGATTCACAATACTACAGGCGTCAGACGAAAAATGAAAGTGGTACATTTAGAAAGGTTGGCGCCGTATAGAGAGAGAGAGGATTAACATCTGTTCGGGACGAACAGATTTAGGTGGAGGGCAGTGTTACGAAAAGAGGAAATTTGCTCCAATGTGCAAGCAATCAACAATAATAAATGAGACGCAAGACAATTCAGCGCACTAAGCAATGTGTAAGAAAGAGACGGAAGATCATTCAGCGCACTATGCAATGTGCGAGAAAGAGATGGAAGATCAGCACATTAAAACACATGAGTGCGAAGGAGATTCCAATAGCATGCGTCATTCACGAAACGAGTAGAAGGTTCTCGAAACAAGTCGAAGCTTGTCGAAACGTGTCGAACTGATGCCTGCAGTATATAAGGCCGCGCATCTGGCACTGTACTTCAGTAGTGATTGTAAAGTGGTCGAGGTCATCTCGTGTGATAATTGTCAAGTTAAATTGTGGACATGCAGCAGTTTTTAGAATTTCTTATTAGTAAAGTTGTTTATTAAAGTGCGAATTGTTATAATTTAAACCAAACATAAGAGTGTTTTTATTTTGTACACAATCCAGCCATACAAACTCGTAGAACAGTTTTCCGTAGACTGAATATTCGTAACATTGGTGTCAGAAGTGGGAATGTGATACAAAATGTTTAAATTCGAACAACTTAAAGAGGAGCATGCGATTCATAATCTTCCAACTGTAGGTACGAAAGTAGAGCTACAAGCTTCTAATGGAAGAATTAGAGAACCAAGGCATTGACCTCGCAGAGCACGAGTTTGAAGTGGAAGCTGCAACAGCGTCATCGAAAAGTGTGGACACGGAGCAAAAAGTACTGTCCCAAAGTTTTGATATGAGCCAGTTGCTCGGAGCAATACAACAACAGCTCCAAGAAAATTCCAGCAAAATGGAACAGAAACTTCTAGAAAATTCAAAACAGCTCCAAGAAAATTCGACCAGAATGGAACAGAAACTTCTGGAAAATTCAAAACAGATCCAAGAAAATTCCAACAAAATGGAATAAAAACTTCTTGAAAATTCCAACAAAATAGAGCAGAAACTTCAAGAAAATTCCGAACAGTTTCAAGAACATTCGAAGCAGCTTCTGGAGGTTTCTAATACACTTTATGGCAAAGTAAATGAGCTTGAAGCGCATATGATTGACGTTGATGATAAAATGATAAAATTGGAAGACAACGCTGATGAGAAATATCAAGGTTTCGACAAAAAGCTACAGAAAATACAAGAAGATTTCAGTATACTACATCTAAGTGGACCCTCAATGCATGTTGTCAGTGGTACGAGGCTAAAATCACCTATTTACGATGGAACAACAGCGTTCAACATTTTCAAGCTGCAATTTGAGACCACGGCTGTAAGTAATCGATGGAACAATGAAGTCAGTGTAGCCGCACTTATCGTGGCACTAAAAGGAGGTGCAGCCGAAGTATTGCAGACTGTTCCAGAAAGTGATCGAAACAGTTATTTAGTGGTTATGTCTGCACTGCAACGAAAATACGGCAATGATCACATGAAAATATCTAGAGAATGGAACTAAAGTGCCGAATGCAAAGAAATGGTGAAACATTGCAGGCGTATACTGCGGACGTCGAGAGGCTTGCGCATTTGTCGTATGCAGATTCAACGAGTGATTTCATAGAAAAGTGCAAGATCGAAGCCTTCGTTGACGGCATACGTGATCCGGAAACAAGACGTGCCACAGTGACAATGCCGAAAGTGACATTTACGGAAACTGTAACCACAGCGCTAACACAGGAGACAGCAACTACGTTGTGCCGCCCAGCGCCAAAGGTCCGTAAACTAGATGTGGAGAATGAAGACCTACTTCAGGTAATTTGCCAAGCGTTAAAAAGTGGAGCTAAACCAGATTACACTGCTGCCAACCGAGACACCCAATTTAAAGGTAAATGCTACAACTGTGATACATATGGGCATATGGCACGCGACTGTCGTGAAAAATGTAAATGTGTAATTGTGCAACCACCAAAGAGATACAGACCAGAAAAGAGATCTGAGGATAGTCCGAATAACACCAGTTGCCATCTTGGAAATTCAGGCACTGTGTCGGCACGAGTGTGTACAATGGAATCCGGAGAATGCCGGAGAGAAGATGAAAAAACGAGCATAATTCACATTCGTTCATTGGGTGTCGTGCCAGATGATTAATGGAGTTTAGAGCAAATACGAAATGATCAAAAGATGGACCCCGACATCGCAAAAATTCGGACGTTCAAGGAACAACAAAGAAAACCATTATGGAAAGAGTTAGCATCCAACAGTCCAATGAGCAGGGCTTATTGGGCGCAGTGGCAAAGCCTGAAGCTACAAAATGGTTGTTTGTACCGTGTTTGGGAAACTGAAAATGGCAGATCTGCACGAAATTTAATTGTTGTTCCCAAATCAAAAATAAAGGATATAGTACTGGAATGCCATTGTGGATTCAATGGATGTCACTTGAGCATTAATAAAACGGTTGAAAAAGTCAGAAAACGTTTCTATTGGGTCGGATATCAGAAGTCAGTCGCCTATTGGATTCACAGATGTAAGCAATGTGTATCCGCAAAAAGAACAGCCGTCAGAAGTTGCGGTAATATATACAACGTAGGAGCACATTGCGAACGTACTGCAATGGATGGGCAAAAGCCGATTCCAAAAAGTGTTTTGCGTAAGAGAAAAAGTGAAGACCGAGACGAGTTGCATCAGTCCTTAAGGCAGCGGATACAAATTCCAAGTAGTAAGATAAAGTCCAGATAGACTTGAGAGCAAACTCTGAGGGGTTTAAGGAAGGAGAACTGGTTATGCTTTGTAGCCCGCCAAGAGTGAATTTGATAAATGAGACGCAAGACAATTCAGCGCACTAAGCAATGTGTTAGAAAGAGACGGAAGATCATTCAGCGCACTATGCAATGTGCGAGAAAGAGATGGAAGATCAGCACATTAAAACACATGAGTGCGAAGGAGATGCCAATAGCATGCGTCATTCACGAAACGAGTAGAAGGTTCTCGAAACAAGTCGAAGCTTGTCGAAACGTGTCGAACTGATGCCTGCAGTATATAAGGCCGCGCATCTGAGGCACTGTACTTCAGTAGTGATTGTAAAGTGGTCGAGGTCATCTCGTGTGATAATTGTCAAGTTAAATTGTGGACATGCAGCAGTTGTTAGAATTTCTTATTATTAAAGTTGTTTATTAAAGTGAATTAATAAAGGTAATTGTTATAATTTAAACTAAACATAAGAGTGTTTTTAGTTTGTACACAATCCAGCGATACGAACTCGTAGAACAGTTTTCCGAAGACTGAATATTCGTAACAATATAATAATACGAAATTTTATCGCATTCTGATCAGTATTTCTCAAGTTATTCTGTATTCGGACAGCAAGACAGCAAGACGGACAGACAGACGGACATGGCTAAACGGACTCAGGTAGTGATGCTGATCAATAATATATATACTTGTCCATACCGGACACGCCTCCTAAGGGGCGTTACAATATATGCACAAAGTTAATATACCCTGTACCTCATAGGTGTAGGGTATAAAAACCTTTAAAAACGAAATAAAAGTGTCTGAAAGTAAAAAGACTCGGGTTTTATTAAATAATAAACACATAAAAAAATGGACTTAGTAAGCATAAAGAGGATCAAGGAAGTTAAAATCCTAGTAGAAGGACATTAACATACAACAGTTGCACAAACAGGAAAATCAGCCAGGAGTATATTTGGGAGAGAGTTTAACAAATATTAGACGGAATAGAGTATATGCATCAATTTTAAATGCCACCGATAAGGAGGTGACCATTGATAGCAATTTCAAGCCACAATTTTCAAATTTTATCAAAAATAAAGAAGCAACAAATGAGAGTTCTACAATAAATAAAATAAACTCGGTTAATATAAAAAATAGAATTGATAGATTATTAGGGAATGTAAAGATCGATGAATCATTGAATAAAAAAGACGTTGCAAAATATTTGCTTGTCATGTCATGACGTTTTTCATTTGGAAGGGGATGAATTAACATTCACTTATTAACATTCACATATTAAAACATGAAATACGCTTACAATGGAATCAGCCACTGTTGTAAAGTTTTAGTGTTGAATTTTTGTTATCATTTAATTAATTAAAGAACACTTTTTACTTTTAGAGTTAAAAGAACACTTTTATTATTTTAACACTTTTATTAACTTTACTACCTCCACTTGAAGCTGACTAAAAAACTCAATTTTAAATTGCAACAAAAGGTATTAACAATACCATCGTTGCAAGCTTTTCTTAAATTCTATTTTCACAATGTTCTTTTGAATTTTCACTTTCACTCAATTTTGGTGTACGTGACTTTTGAAGAAAGTCCGACATGCAATTTTTGGCTAACACCAATTGCGAAATAGCATAATTGTTGGAGAACCGCTGCTTTGCTTATTTTAACATAAACCCAAAATTATGCAATGGAAAATTGTATTGCAAGAGGTGTGGTCTATGTAAAGCTTTAGCGCTTTGCCAAATTATTGCAAGCTTCTGTTAACTGTGCAAGCTAACGTGAAAGAGGTGTGGTCTAAGCAAAGCTTTAGCGCTTTGCCAAATTATTATCATTGTTGCCAACTTTAAGAGTTGGGCCAATGCTATGAACATGTTGCTGTACAACATGAGTTCAACATGATATAAAAACATGATATAAAAACATGATGCCCTCAACATGTGTACAGCAACATCCAAAACTGAATGAATAGTGAAGAACCACAAAGAAAAGAGAAATGTGTGAGCGAATTCACAACATTCCATTCATGACATGAAAAACGTCATGTCAAGACGTTTTTCATTTGGAAGGGGATGAATTAACCTTCACTTATTAACATTCACATATTAAAACATGAAATACATATGCCTACGAATTTGAGGCGTAAATGTTCACCATTGTATAACGCAGAGGATTACAATGAGGTACTAAAGTACCAAATACAGCGATCACACGAGATTGTTGGGCAAAATCAATGTAGGGCCAAGGAGTTGTCGAAAAAACAATACGACAAAAACCTCAACCCTATAAAATTCAAACCACATGACATGGTTTTACTGAAAAACCAAACTAGGAAGAATAAGTTCTCCTCAATTTGAAAGGGACCTTTTTTTTTTTTTTTTTTTTTTTTTTTGGAATATCTACTAAGATCCACAGCACTCAGACAGACTATATCCATTGTACTGTGAAATCTATTCCCTACAATTTTGTGGTTAATATCACCACGAGCGCCCATGCCCAAGCCGGGATTCGAACCCGAGACCTTCAGAATGCAAGTCCAGCGCGCTACCTCTGGACTGCTGAGGCCGGCTTGAAAGGGACATTACGTGGTCGTAGAGGGAAGAGGGCCAGTGGCCACGACGATATTGGTCAAAAACAAAGATAAGAAAATTCACAATAATTTGTTAAAGACATAACACAAATAGTGTATGCAGTTAAAAATAAAAATATTATAATATTACCCTAAGTTAGAACACATAAAATTAACAATATAAAAGCAATTAGCTATGCATTGACAATTAAACTCGTATATTCAACATTATGATAGGAAAACGAGTTGGGAAAGTTAGGTCACATGGGTAAGTTCGGTCACATGGGGCGGATTTTTATAGTCGGTCGGGCCCGACTATGGAATACCCTACACCTTTTACCCTCAGAATATTATTCATATATCAGAAATTTACGTCTTATATCCCCATAAATTAAAAAAATTATATAAAGTATAAAAAACTAAAAAAAAAATTGAAAAATGTAATTGGACGGACCACGCCTATATTTAAAATTTTGAAAGGCTAATATTTCATAGATTTGATTTTAATAATTTACGGATCAAATTTCCACTATGAAAACCCGGGAAATAATGAAAAAAAAAAGTGGGCGGATCACGTCCATTTTTGGACCACATATTTTTAGGTGAATTCTAACAATACATTTTAAATTTTATAACTATACCTTGAATACATTTCGAGTTATTAGTTCCGAAAGAGTTATATAAAAGTGACTTGTATGGGAGGTGGGCGTGTCCGTTGACCGATTTGGCTCATTTTCAAACTCAGTTCCTACTTTTGGATAGAATATATTGAGACGAAATTTCATCGCATTCTGATTAGTATTTCTCAAGTTATTCTGTATTCGGACAGCAAGACAGCAAGACGGACAGACAGACGGACATAGCCAACGGACTCGGGTAGTGATGCTGATCAAGAATATATATACTTTTCCATACCGGACACGCCTCCTAAGGGGCGTTACAATATATGCACAAAGTTAATATACCCTGTACCTCATAGGTGTAGGGTATAAATATCTAACCATAAGATATAGACTATGGGGGCGATTATCACAAGGCAACGTGTCTGAGTGCTTTAACATGGCGAAGCCAGCGCAATCCTTGTCGGTGTCGTCTCAAGTCAACTCACTGGTCACCAGAATTGGCAAATTGTCAAATGGTGACACCTCCACTTCGGTGGAAGTCCTCCTCGTGGAAGTCCCTGGAAACGGCGCTCTACACCACCCGGTGTAGAAGTCGGCTAAAGTGAGTGGCGAGCATTTCCCTCAGAGTGAGGGTTTGTGCGTTGGGTTTGGGTCCCACCACGGAAAAAACCTATGCGCCCAATGAAAACAAAAAAGAAGCCTCGGATAACGACCGATTACAACGATGACGACCCACGCAAACGTTTTAAGGACCATGATTTAAGGATATGCACCTGGAATGTCCGGACCCTTTATAGGGAAGGTGCCTCTATCCAGCTGGCAGATGTCCTCGAAAAATATAAGGCTGACATCACCGCTATCCAGGAGATGCAATTGACGGGACAGGGCTGTTCGAAACAAGCGTCCTGTGATATCTACTACAGCTGCCATGTGGAGAGACACAAATTTGGATGTGGATTTGTGGTCGGCAAGAGACTCCGCCACCTTCTGTCTAGGTTCACGCCCGTGGACGAAAGGCTGGCAACAATCCGCATCAAGGCTAAATATTTCCATATCAGCCTAATTTGTGCACACGCTCCGACGAACGAGAAAGACAACGAGATAAAAGAGCGCTTCTACGAGCGCCTAGACAACGCATACGAGCGCTGCCCCCGCCACGATATCAAAATCGTGCTAGGCGATTTTAACGCCAAGGTAGGCAGAGAAGCCATCTATTGTCCCACAATCGGAAAGTTTAGCCTCCATGCCAACACTTCCGATAACGTAACGAGGCTAATCGACTTCGCCGCAGCACGAAACATGGTAGTTAGTAGCACTAGGTTCGAACATTTCGATATCCACAAGGCCACATGGTTGTCTTCCGATCAAAAAACTCGTAATCAAATTGAACACGTTGTGATTGACGGAAGGCACGCTTCGAGCGTGATGGACGTACGCACTATCCGAGGTGCCAATATGGACTCGGATCATTACCTTGTAGCAGCCAAGGTCCGCACACGCTTAAGCGCTGCGAAGAACGTACGGAACCAAACGCAGAGAAAGCTGCAATCACAACAGACAACGCAAGCCTTTTCCACTCGACTCTCACACCTGCTTAGACAAAGCACTCCTCCTTTCGATATTATAAGCGCGCAGTGGAATCATATCTCCTGCTCTATGCGTACGGCTGCCGAAGAGGTGCTTGGATTCCAACGCCCCCTGAGGAATCAGTGGTATGACAAATCCACCCTGCAGTCAGTAGCTACGCGAGCTGCGAAGGAGCGATACAAAGAGAAGAAAAGGGAAGAGAGACGTTTTTTCAGGCGTAAAAAAAAGCGAGGCAGAAAGACGTGAGTGTGAGGAGATTGAGATGCATGGGGACAGGAATGAGGCTCGAAAATTTTTCGAGAAAATAAGACGCCTAGCCGGAGGTTCAAAATGCGGAACCTCTTCTTGTGAAGATGAGAACGGAAATCTACTGACATATATCCAGAGCACACTGAAAATATGGAGGGATCACTTCTCTAGACTGCTGACCGGTGATGATGACCGCAATTCCACCGATAGAGAAGTAAACCCGGCAACCCCAGTACTTGTGAACGACGTTGAGATTCCGCCACCCGACCATGCTGAGGTCAGCTGCTCGGCTGAAAAACAACAAAGCCGCAGGTGCTGATGGACTGTCTGCTGAATTGTTTAAGACCGGAGGCGAAGAGCTAATAGAGAGTATGCACGAGTTCGTAAGCAGAATATGGTCGGGTGAAAGCATGCCAAGTGACTGGAACCTCAGTGTACTCTGCCCAATCCTTAAGAAAGGGGATCCCACTATCTGCGCCAACTACCGTGGGATCAGCCTACTCAATATCGCATACAAGGTTCTATCGAGCGTATTATGTGAAAGACTGAAGCTTATCGTCAACAGACTGATTGGACCTTATCAGTGCGGCTTCAGACCTGGAAAGTCCACCATAGACCAGATTTTCACATTGCGCCTAATCCAGGAAAAGACCCTAGAAAAACAGATCGACACTTACCACCTATTAGTCGACTATAAAGCCGCCTTCGACACTCCGATAAGGGAACGATTATACGCCGCAATGTCTGAGTTCGGTATACCTGCGAAACTTATAAGGCTTTGCAGGATGACCCTAAGCAACACATGTTGCTCACCCTTCCCGAAGTTTCGGGAAGGGTGACTCCCTATCGTACGACTTTTTTAACTTATTGATGGAGAAAATAGTTCGAGCTGCCGAACTCCGTCAAAGCGGCACTATCCTCAACAAAAGTGTCATGCTGCTCGCATATGCCGACGATATTGATATCATTGGCAGGAGCACACGAGCAGTCAGCGCAGTATTCTCCAGATTGGAGAAAGAGTCGCGTCAAATGGGTCTAGCGGTGAACGAGGACAAGACGAAGTTCCTTGTGTCAACAAGCAAAAAAGAGTCCGTGCGTCTTGGACAAAAAGCTGATTTTGACACCCACAAGTTCGACATTGTGAAGGACTTCGTCTATCTGGGATCCAGCGTAAACGGCAACAACGACGTCAGCCTGGAGATCAAACGGAGAATAACTCTTGCCAACAGGTACTACTTTGGACTCAGTAGGCAATTGAGAAGCAGAGCCCTCTCTCGCCGGACAAAAATTACGCTCTACAAGTCACTCATCATGGACGCTGGCCTCCACCGATGAGAGAGTACTGGGAGCGTTCGAGAGAAAGATTCTCCGTAAAATCTTTGGCCCTATCTGCTTTGCTAGCGAGTATCAAATCAGGATGAACCACATAGTCAACCGACATAGTCAAGCGCATCAAGATCCAGCGACTTCGCTGGCTAGGTCATGTCGAACGAATGGATGAAAACACTCCAGCCATGAAGGTGCTTGAATCGAAACTCGAAGGTGGACAGCGTAGAAGAGGGCGTCCAAATCTGCGTTGGAAAGACCAAGTTGAGGACAACCTGGCAACGCTTGGTATTTCTAACTGGCGTCAGCGCGCCAGTTAGAAAGCAGATCCGACTGGCTCGGCTTCATCTCAGCGGCCAGAACCGACCCACGGTTGTAAGGGCCATATAAGTAAGTAAGTAAGTATAAGATATAGAGTAATCATTAAATAAAACATTAAATAACTCGTCATTTAGAAAAAAAAATTAAATAGTTTAAGAAAACAGTAAGTAATAAACAAAAAAAAAATATAATAATAAAAAATTAAAAAAACCTGGGACATGTTAAAAACAATAATTTAGTAATAAAAAAATATGTTCTATTTTAGGAGAAGAAGTTATAATTTTAAAGTTAGATAATCCTCAATTGAGAAAAGAAATGAATTAAGGAAAGGCAACAAATTGCCTTCATATAAAATTAAATTAAAATTCGTCATAAAATTGTCGTATTCAATGCAGATAACGCAAACCAACAATTGTCTTACTGACCTACATTAATAGCGCAAGCTAACAAACCTTGAAAATAGTCATTCCACCCAAGTATTTCATGCTGAAGCACATATGCAATTTGTACGAACGTGTGTAAAGCATACGTAAAGCGAGCGTTCATAGCTGGCATACAAATGCAGATCTTGCAGTTTTTTTCTTTGATACCATAAACAATGCAAATAAATATAATTCAATTTTACTGTAATGCCAGAAGGAAGTTTCATATAATGTGACATATATAAGAACACAAAAATAATTTAATAAAATATTAAACATGTTTAGAAAATAAATCGCAACTCTAATTATATTTATTTACATGCAGAGAAATCATAGCTTCTTTAATAATAATATAATAGTTTGGCGCTACAGTCCTGTATAAAACTTCGGCCGAGCTCTCTCAACATTTTAAGCTGTGCGTGTTATATTTGTACTCAAAGTGGTGGGACCTACAGTTTATTGCCGAATCCGAACGGCGGGTGAGAGCTTTTCATAGGCAATGGTTTTACTCTCGTAGGTTTGCTATTTACTGACGAGAGGTAGCGCGGTATAGAAAAATGTTTCTATGAAAAGACGTTGTTAGCCCCAGTCCAGGCTTGAACCGGGGACCTTTCGGCTCGCAGTCCAACGCACTAACCACAGAGCTACCGCGGCTACTTGTACATTAATATAATTCAATTTGAATAAGTTTAAATATAACAAATAAACTTTAAATAAATTTGAAGAACTTACTTATAATAATTTAAATTACATAAAGAAGAAGAAAATAACAGTTAGTATTCAAATTGAAAAAAAGAAAAATATATAAATATTTAGTACAGTTAAAAAAAAAAGGAAACAAAAAGAAATATTAGTAGAATAAAAAAAAATGAAAAAAAAACCGGTTATAAATATTAATTTTTAACAGATATAAGAAAGCAAAGAATTTAAAATTAAAAAAAAGCGATTTATACATTAAAATATTTAGTGTAGTTGAAATAAAAAAAAAAATTTTAATAATTGAATTGAAAAAAAAGAGGAAACATATTAGTAAAATAAATAAAATGAATAAGATATATTTATATATATATATATATAAATTCGTCAAGGTAACCACCACGTGGTGGTTACCTTGACGTGGTGTGGGGGCTTAAGTTACAATGACTCAATAGGGCTAAGCTGACGGAAACTTTTTTTTTTTAAGTTTCTGGTAGGGTCACCCTTGTCAGACAGGCTTGTGATGAGTAATGAACTAAATACTACCATAGTCTTTTTTATTGGTGGGGTGGCAGTTTCTAAAGAAACCCCTATACCACCGCGATGGGTCAACATAAAGATTTAACTACTCCAGGTGGTACCCAAAAAAGTGACAATCCACCCGCTTCGGCGGCTGAGGCAAGGAGGCCTCAATCCACGCAACCAACCCTGGTACGATGAACCTCTCTGCTCCTGTAGCAGGGGGTTCATCGTGCCCCTCCATCTCCCAAATTTATGAGACAGCTAGGAATCTAGAGGAGGATAACGACAACGCAGCGGTTCCCATACAAGTAGAGGAAAGTGTCGGTTCGGCTATGCCTACGACTAATCCTCCACTGTATGGCTGCTCGACAGTGTTGTTTCCTCTCAGGGCTCCTTTCTGTCACGTATTTGGAAACATGGGTCGATCGAAGGAAAATGGTGTCTTACCAGCATCTAATCCTAGAGAGACCGACGCCCAACTGGAAGCTAAACTTCCATTGGAGACTGGACCCGGATCTCTGAATACAGAGGTCAGGTTGTCCGATGCCCAGGTGAGTAGGAGAAGGAAGAATAAAGCGAAAGATCGCAAAGAGGCTGAAAAGGCTAAAGGCGACGCTGGAGCTTTCTCTTCCCCAGCTACCACAGCAAAACGCGATAGATCGGTGGAGGTTACTCCGACTGAAGCCGGACCATCCGCTGCTGCTGTTGTGGCTGCCAATGCACCTGAGAAGCGCAATGGCAAGAAGTTTAAAACCTTCACTGCTACTGCGAAACCCCGTAACTCCCAGAACTCGACAGTTTCCAGTGATATTGCTTCAACAAGCAAGAGCACTGGTGCTTCATGTTCCGGATCGGCTGCGGATGAACTGCCTTCAACATCCACTGGCAGAGGTAGGCTAGCAGTATCATATCGTGATGCTGCTCGCAAAGCTCTTCCGGTTGCGATTATTGGCAAATTGGAAGGAGCAAAAGATGAATGATGCAGAAGTAAAACACTGCACCGATCATCTTTGGCGGCTAGTCAGCACCGGCGGTGTCAGTGCAAACGCAAAAGGCTATGAGACGAGTGATGGCATCATGAAGGTGCTATGCTCGTCTCAAGCCAATTTCGATTGGATTGCCACAGCCGTTGCTAAAATCCCCTCCTTGGGCAAATCGCGCTTCGCTGTTTTCAGCGGAGACGAACCCAAACGCAGGCGAGCAATATGCTGGATACCTGGTCCTATCAGGAAAACAGCGGAAGTGTTTGACTGCCTACGTGCTCAGAACCAGGGCATCGAAACGAACGGATGGAAAATCTATAGCCATAAACCAGAGCGAGGTCCGGAGGACAAGGAGGGCTCAACCCTGGTTGTTGGCTTAGACCAGAAGTCGTTAGATGTCATGCTATCTAAGTACGACAACCATCTAAACTTATTCTTTGGACGGATCAAATTCCGAATCAATTCCAAATGAATAGGCATATGATGAGAAACGAGTTAATTATCCTGTCATGATATTTACTCAGATAAATCTGCAACATTCTAAAGCTGCTACCGCTTTACTAGGTAAGCGGCTCTCCATGTTGCATACATTACCTCACATCACAGCTATTCAAGAACCATGGGTGTATAACAAACGCATCTGTGGTCTTAGTGAACTACGTGGTGAAACCATACTATACGATGAGCAAGCCGCAAGGCCTAGAAGCTGTCTTATAGTATCGAAACACTTTGCTGTCACTAAGTTAACCCAATTCTGTGGGCAAGACCTGGTGGCAGCAAAAGTGAGCTATGAAAGCGATAGTGGATGGAAACATCTGATTGTCGCCTCAGGCTACTTCCCCTATGACTCACTACTGCCTCCTCCGCCAAAGGCAATTGTTGAGCTCATAGAGTACTGTGATCTTAAGGAGACCGGCCTTATTCTTTGCTGTGACGCTAATGCTCAACACACTGTGTGGGGCAGCAGTAAATGCAACGCGCGAGGTACCAGACTCCTTGACTTCATCATGACCTCCAATCTGAACATTCACAACACTGGTAATAAACCCACTTTTGTGACTGCTAGAAGACAGGAAGTGATTGACCTTACTTTGTCTAACTGTAGACTGAGAGAGTCAATCTTTAACTGGAAGGTTCTTAAAGAAGGTTCTTTATCGGACCACAGGTATATCGAGTTTCATACTGACCGAGAGGTGCTGCCCTCTATGACGGTAAGAAACCCCAGAAAAACGAACTGGGCACGCTTCAGACATGAACTTGAGAATTCCCTCAATATTCCTGTCAGAATTCGTACCAAAGAAAGTATTGAGACGTCCGTTCAACGATGTCATAAATTCTAGTTTTGTACGAACATGTCCGGTACGAAAAACGTTATCTAGACCTCCCGTTCCTTGGTGGAACGCTTGTCTTGAAACCTTGCGCAAGGATTCCAGAAAGCTTCTAAATAGGGCCCTAAGGAGCAACTTAGACTCTGACTGGTTTCTTTATCGAGCTAAGCAGAAAGAGTATAAGAAACGAATTCGTAAATCGAAAAGTGTTTCCTATAAAGACTTCTGCAGTAGCATCGAATCCTGCAGTGAGACTAGCAGATTGGTCAAGTTTCTTAAAAGAGACCGAACTGCTCGACTGGACTCACTGCGGAGACCTGATGGCTCGTATACTGAGTCTAAGACAGAGGCACTCAGTGTCCTAGTTGAGACTCACTTTCCGGGAAATCAAATCCACATAGGGCCACTTTGTAATCCCAGCACTGGGGACTGCAATAACAACTCTACTGTGACAAAACATGACTGGCAGGTTGCCAGATTGGTTGTATACCTGGACCGGATGGCATCTACCCAGTCATGCTACAGGAAGGTATAACCCAATTGCTACCATGCCTAAAGAAGATCTTTAGAGCAAGTCTCGCATTCAATAATGAATCTAAGAAGTATCATAAAACAGAACTGGGTCACAGCACAATGGATATAACCCTGTCTGAGTGCTGTGGCTCTATTTTTTTATCCCACATTAAAAAAAAATAAATAAATATATATATATATATATAAATATATATATATATATATATATATATATATATATATATATATATATATATATATATATATATATATATATATATATATATATATATATATATATATATAGGTATTAAATATTAATTTTTTTCTTAAAAAGAATTCTTAATTTTTCAAGAACAAAAAGAGGTAAAAATATAAGAAGAGGTAAAAAAAATATGAAAAAAAATATATATATGAAAAAAAAGGGGAATTAAATTTAAAAAAAGGGGAATTAAATTAAAAAAAAGGGGGATACAAATTTTAATTAAAGAGAAGAGAAAAAGATAATAATATTAACTATTAAATTTTTAAAGAAGAAAAAAAGAGATACAAAAATATATATGAAATAAAATGGGGAATTAAATTAAAAAAATTTAATCAAAAAGAAGAAAAAAAATAAGAAAAAAAAGATAATAATATTTACTATTAAATTTTATTATATCAACATTAATTTTTTTTAATTTTGCGCATTGAAGGGGGATTGAGTGTTCCGCATTGCGTCCCTCGGCATATAAGACGACGATTTTAGCCATTGGTCTGAGGACATAATACAATAAAATTGCACTAAAGCTAGTGCTACACTAAATAACTGTGTTTCAAATAAGTTAAACACTTACAAACAACATTTAATTTCAATGTTATTGCATACATAAACAACTATACTTTACATGACACTAAGTTTAGATAAACTAGTACCACACTAAATAGTAATAGTTCAAATAATGTACCATACTTTATTTCAAGTAATTTAAATATCTTAAAATCAATCTTTTTCTTGTGACGAATGTACATAAACCATTATATAATTTACGAAAAATTATACTAAGTTTACATAAGTTAGTACCACACCACACATTTGGAATAGTTTAAAAACAAAATTAAATTATTTGTTTGCAAAATATTCATGTAAATTTAAAATATCCGAGTGTACAAAAAACTGTTATTTAGAATGGCCAAAACTCTACAACGCGGGATACTGGCGCAGAAGACGCATAGATGGTCGTTGGGGTCTTGGTACTTTAATGAGGATATGTGGAAGGAGCTCTTTTCAACATGAAGGAGTAGTGAAGCAGAAGCCCAGCAGATTCGAATAACGTAGCAGAGTGGCAGCATATTTGAGAACGAAGCAGAACAAACTAAAACGCAAACTTGTTGTTATACCAAACAGAAGTAGAGTGCAATGGTTGAATTTTAACAACAAACCAAAATTGCCAAATACAAGATGCAAAATAGACTTTGAAAATATAAAAAAAAATCGAATTATTATGTATTCAATCTTACAAAGAGAAGAAATGATGCAATATCGAACCACGAGGTTTTCTGATATCAACAATCAACAACCAAGATGATTCAAAAATTGTTTGACAAGATCGCAGAGAAAAAAAAACACTCATCTCGAACATATCGACAACCAAGTCAACGGGACAGAACTCTCCTGAACGATTTAGAGTCCAGAGTATTAACATGACGACGCCCACTGGAGATAGCACCGTTTGCAAATTGAACAAGAACCAACGAAGCCCAACAGACCCAACGCACTACATACAACGAACCATTGAAGATGAACAAGGCAAGTTCGTCCCAGCACACAGAAGAACAAGAGGAGAAATCTGGTCCAACAGTAGGGCATATAAAAGTCACTCATGCAATTTTGTACACCTCTCCAAACCAAATATAAAATCAATATAGTTATTTTAAAAAAACCAACAGACACACTCAATACACATGCAAAACACATATGTGTAGATAAATATCAAACGTGCCTAAATCCAACATAAGCACATTTTGGCAAATTTAGTTTTTTACTTTTTTTGCGAAATATTTGGTTTATTGATTGAAAATTTGGTTCATTACATTCAGTATTTAATATGTAACCATTACGTAAACTTAAAATAACCAAGAATTACGCTGAATTTAAAATAAATAAGTTTTTATGTTGGACTTAGGCTCATTTGATATTTACCCTATGGATTTAGTCACGTTTGAAAAAATGTCATATGAACTTAGGCAGATTTGAAAAAAAAAAACACAATGACAAAATGAAATATGAAATACGGGAGCGAACTCGGGTTTCTGCAACTAGAATAATAAAACAAATTCTTAAGTTTTAAATTTGTTTATTATATTTAAGAAGAATGTGTTTTTGTGCCAAGTTTTTGTGCTTTTTAGTACATTCTTACATGCCGATTTCCAGTCAAATACATGATACCAAATTGTAAACTTTTGCGTGCGAAGACATGATATTTATGTATTGCTCTGGAGATATTATAGTTTCATGGCGACGAATTTGTTAAAGCGAAGACACGATCAGGCGGAAGAAAGCTGTGTCCTGTGATAGGAAATATGATTATTGCAATATGACCTTTTAAATAAAATATAAGTATATATACAGATCAGAACTATGAAGATAAATTCCTCTTCAATAGTCAGGGGTGCATCCAAAAAACACTTCGAAACCATTCCGATGATAATCGAATTTTTATTTTGTGCGACGCATCCATCTGCAACAAGTCTAACGCATTTTTTCCCTTGAACATCAATGCTGTTTAAGCAATGAAACAGTGCTGAGGCTATTTCATTCGAGCCTTTGGGAGCCCTGTCTTCTGTCCAAACATATGATTTGACATTCCTAATGTGTAAAGACGAATGGGAATTTCCAATTACGATCGTAAAATTGTACAAATAAAATTGTCCGAAACTTTAGGTAATGGCAAATTCTTCTGACAATCAAAGGATATTATCAATATTTCAGGATTATCGTCTTTTAAAAATGAACACTTAGCACTTAATTTATGAATTCTGTAATCTGTACGAAATTTTTGTTTTTCTTGCTCATTTTTCTCAATTTTTAATTTTTCAAGCAGCAGCATACGTCGGAGCATACGTCTTGTCGGGATGAACCAAAGCCAATATTAAAACATATGTTGAAAATTTTTGTAAAATAACCCTTTGTAACACTGAAGTCCGGTAAGGCTTGATCGTCATACATTGTATATATTTTTGCGATGTTTAGAGACAGATCAAGATAAATCCTATGTTTAATTTTGGCCCTGCAATAATGTGATTCTAATGGGCGGAATAACCTGATGAAATTCTGCACAGATTCCTTTCTCGAACAAAATTGTAACGTTTTTCTGTCACCGCCGCGATTTTCAGAGGGACCATGTCCACTATTCGCATTACGTCTTGTAACGACTTTGACACGCCCTGTCTTGATCCGCAGTATTTCACAAAATGAAGAAAAGCAAACTGGTATTTTTAAGTTTGACTAAAATTGTGTTACGTAGTATTTGCATGCGAAAGATCGAGACCGACGAGTATTATTTTTTGGGCGCCTTCTGTTTGAGTGGCTGAACAATACATGTCGCAAAATGAAATAATCCTGATGGATTTTTTCATTTTTTTCATAAAATTGTCGATGAAATATAAATACATCGTTAGATGTGAGTGCTGCGCATTTGTACACCAATTTTTTTGCATGTATAAATTTTGGCATGTTTGGTAAACCTTTTGCTGCATACCTCCAATAGAACAAGAAAAAAAATTCACAAGAGAATCTACAACACACAGTGTGTCATAATCTATAATATACTTACAATTTGTTCGCCATTTTACGTTTATTAATATCCATCTGAAAAAATCTTTTTTTTTTTGATTTATTTGGAGATGAAATTTTAGTATTGTTATCCAGTTTAAATTTTGTAGTAGAAGAACTTTTTCAAACGGCATACGTTCGTTATTAATTTTCATTAATGACAGAAAGCAAAATCAAATAGAACTTTTCTTTGAAATAAACATCAACATTTTTGTAAATTTTTCTCCAAATCCACTTTACTTATAAAAATATTATTCCGTGTATGATGAAAGTATATTTAATATTTTTAATTACACATCACAAAAATCAGAAAACGGATTCGGTTTTGTAATGTCTGTGTATATAAACACAAAACTTAATATTATAGATGATGAATTATCGAATGTATAATTTTTTATGAAGTTTTTTTTCGTTCGATGATAGTGTTTCACAAGTTAGGCTACAGGGAGAAGATAGAATGCGGCCATGTGTAAAAGTATGAAGAGACAGAGACAGCAAGTGAATATACTACACACAATTTGTAAATAAATGCAGTTTTCTTGTATTTTGGCGTTTATTTGCGACCTACTGTTATTTTGTAATTATTTGGGAAGGTAATTGCAATATAGTTGTCCATTTAAACCATTTAAATACATTAAAACGTTCTCCTACAGCACAAGTTCTTTACAAAATTGCAGTCGTGACATGGACCTTATCGCCGTGTGATTGGTAGAGAGAGACTTAAGCAAATTTGATTTTTATGAATACATGGACTTAGTCAGTTTTAATTTAATTTAACTCCCAAAGAAAAACCGGAACATCGGAAAAATCGAAATTTGTGTATGGTATGAGAATGCATTAAGTGCATCACCAATGGGAATTGTATTTTAATAATGAGGATTCGTTTACATAGCCACTCCCTGACCTCCTAAGGGGAGATTTTAAAAATGTGACGTAAGAATATGTTTTTCCCTTGAGACTTTATCACATGTCGAAGATGTAAGTAAGGACATTTTAGTTTGTAGCATTACAAACTATCTGGATATAAGAAACTGCATATTTCTGCAAAAGTTATTATATTCCAAATTGGCATCATATTTTTCTGAAAAGCTACGTCTTTGCGTTTCAAATAGAAGCATCAATTTAATTTTAAATTTAACTATCTACAATCGCAAGAGCTCTTTTTCATTAACGCAATTCAACTCTTGAATTCATTACTACTTAATATTTAAAATATAAACAGAACATGTAGATTTATGTATTATATACTAATACATTTTTCAGAACAATAATCTATTAACATCTTAAAGTAACAACACATCTTATTTCTCTTCAAATATGTTAAATTATAAGTACAATTTTTAATTTTTAATTTTTTAATTTTACTTTTTTATAAACTTGCCTTTTGATTATCTACGGAATTTTAATTTTGTTGAACTGTAAAATAATCAATTCTTATTGTACTAATATATAAATCAAATCAAAAAAATATATACAAAAACTTCGCACCGGTGAAGCTGTGCCCATTTCCAGCTAGTATATATACAACAGAAAAAAACTGTATTAAAAGGAAGAAAAATTTCTTTAAAATAAATACATATGTATTTGATTTACATCCATACACAAATGTATTCGTTTTTACTTCATTGATATAGTTATTTTATATGCAATTAACTACATAATTTTACTGCATTTATATAAAATTTTTAATACATTTGTATTGAAAATAATTACATTTTCTCTTTTTTAATACGTCCAAAATATTTAAATACATTACTACATCTTCATTTATTTTAACTTCATTCCGTATATATTTAACACCAATATGTATGGTATGCTGAAACAACACAATTTTAAATTATCAGCGAAAAATCATCTTTCCAGATGGTGTGATTTCAAAGATATGGACACATCTGAAATGTTGAAAATAATATATATTAAATATTGACATTTTATCTTTAACATCACCAAAATGAGTATAGGGGTGGTGTAAGACGGACGTAGAATCATGGACAGGCGACACTTTAGAAATTAGACAAAACTTAGTAACATTTAACGAAGGAATTTGGGTGACAGAATTTGTAGAATATTAGGATATAGTTTCAAAAGGCAGTCCTTAAGCTCGAACGGGCGACAATTTATTATATTAACCCTCCTGATCATTTATTTCCCGGTAACAACGATATCGGCTACAATTTGTTTCAAAATCGGTTGAATAACGTGTGACTACAATTTTTAATTCATGTATCAAACGAAACGTTGAGTACGTTTGTTTTGAGAGTTGTTTTGTATAAATCATACGCAAAGGTAAAAAAAATAAATTTTTGTATATCAAAAAAACAGTTGGCCAAACAAAATTATTGAACAAACGTTCGAATTAAAGAGCGAAACGAAAAAACCTTTTAAATACGTTACACCAATTTTAGGCGAAGGGGACTGAAAACGAGACGATCATAAAAAGATACATGATAAGCGGCAAAATAAACTTTTATAGAAAATAGATAATAATTTGTGTTTGTATTCAAACGTAGTGGGTCCCATTCCTATATGTATGTTTTAAACTAACAAATATAATAATATATGGGCATTGACCATTTATAAAGTCGCATGGTTTCATATTCGTATTTAAGCAGGGACTCGATCTTAAACGTTAGTAAAACGTCAAATTTATTATAAAATACATCATTTGAGAAATAAGTGAATGAAATATTTGACAAAAATAACATATTTTTTATGACAATCAATATGTATAAAGAAAATTTTCAAAGCTCAATATTTTTTAAAATTCCATTGTCCACATGTGTAACTTAATTAATATTTGTTTGTGTTTCCAAATTCATGGTCCAAATTGATTTAATTATTATTTTTTTGATATATTAATTTCTGATCTAATTAATTTAGTATTGGTTCCGGTACTGGTTTTCTGTTCCAGTTCTATAAAAAATAAAATAACAATTCCAGTTCCAGTTCCGGTTTCATAAAAAATTAAAAAATCGGTTCCAGTTCCGGTTCTATAAAAATGAAACGGCTCCGGTTCAGTTCCGGTTCCAGTTCCGGTTCCACCCGACCCCTGGTTTAAACTAAATATGTATATTTGTAACATGTAAAATTATTGTGTATTGTGAAAACACTGTATTATTATATATCACAATAAATTTTATAAAAACACAAACATTTTCCTGAATATTTATACCTAATTTGTACATTTTAATGAGGTGGGTATATCTTAAAGCTCACATCTGTCCGTTATAATGAAATATATTTGAAATTATATAAATTCAAATTTTAGGACTTATTTTTAAAATCAATTTTAATCATTATGGAATTAAAGTTGGATAATTAAACAATCCTTGTTGAGTTGAACAATACCAGGTCGATTGTTTTAAAGTAAATACACTTTGCAAAAATAATTTAAAGTATAAAAATACATTTGTGACACCCTATATATTGTATCATAAAACTAATATTTCAAATTTAATACTCAATTTCGGTACGATGTCCCCTGAAATCGTATATAACGAATATAGAATATGTTTTCCGATGAGGTTTTTTCTTAAAGTCTCGGAAATTGGATTTCAATATGAGTACCTTATGACAAATTCACATATTTTGCAGTTATTACTATTTTTCTATATATTTCCCCTAAATCTGAGGTAAAACGAATTCAAAACTGTTTACAAATGTCATTAGCAATTTCATAGAAAAATAAATGGTGAGAAAGCTTCTCACTGGGTCAAAATCTGTAAATTGGTATAAAAACTTCATGTAAAATATACTTTTTTCATGTTTATGACCAGATTTAGAAGTTATGTCCAATAAACTGGTGGTACACCGACTCCACAAAAGTTGTAGAATATCATTGTCAATTGTTTAAAATTAAATACACAATAAAAATATCATTTAAAGTTCAAAAATACTACATCAATATTGGTGTTAATTTTGGGAAAAATAACAATTTTTTGAATTTTTTTTTAACATCAATTTTAACCATGAAGGACTCAAAATAAATTTGTGGGCTGGTACTTTCAAAAAAATTAAAAAAAGGTAATTAAACAATATTTGACTAGGATCAAAAATATTGAACATCTCCTTACGTTTTCTATACTTTTTTCATCTTCAAATATATGGTTATAAAAATAAGTGTAATAACCACATGTTATGTTCAACGCCCGTTTTCTATATGATATCCCCTTAATCGGAGATATGTTGGTTTCAGAAAAGTTTTGTATTGGTATTCGGTATTTGTAAAAAAAATACACGGTTAGAAAATATTCAAAACTCTTAAAATATTCATTCAAATGTAACACTCTATATTTTGTATCATAAATCTATTAACGATGTTCCCTGAAATCATATATATATATGTTTCTTTATACTATAAGCTTTCTATGAGGTTTTTTTTAAAGTCTCGTAAAATCGATTTTAATATGAGTACCATATGGCAAATTCACATATTTTGCAATTTTTACTATTTTTCTATGTTTTTTTTCTCCTAAATCTTGGACAAAACGAATTCAAAACTCAATTGATTTTTGTAATGTTGGCTATTTTTGGTCAATGTTTTTTAATGCAAATAAATAGTTTTTATTTCTTATTTTTCCGACGTTTCGGCGATTCTTTTCCATCTTCTTCGGGGATGTTTATTGAATCTGTTGAATTATATACATAATATATATTATTTCACATAAGCACAAATTTTTCCACAATATTTTAAAACAAATTTTGTTTTTTATATAAAACATTCAACTTACTTAACTACTTTGTTACATTTAAAAATTATTGTGTGCAAATGTTGCTTCGTCTCTTCATATGGTGTTTTTGAGTATGCCGCTCTCAGTTAATTTGTGAATATAAGGAACTTTGAAATATTGTGTAGGGTTGTCATCTCTTTCTGTTGGTAATTTTTTCCTTGTGTTGAGATTTTTTCACCGATTAGATTTTTTATAAGTGTCTTTGGATAATTGTTCATTTTTAGTATTTCTGTTATTTTTGTTGTGTTTTCTTAATAAAATGATTTGTCACTGATGTCAAAAATTGAGTTTATTAAATTTTTCGCCGTGTTTATTTTATTGTTTTTTTAGTTGTGTTGAGTGGGAATTGATGAGTCTACCGGATGATGCCGGTTTGCTGTATTTGTTAAATTTTAGGTTATTGTTTATTCTGTGTACTCTTGTATTTAAAAGAGGTATGCTGTTATTTAATTCTGTTTCTATTGTAAATTGTATTTGTTCATGATATTTATTTAGGGTGTTCATTATTGTGTCTATATCTTTAGTTTTAACTATTGCGAATATGCCGTCTACATATTTCACTATAAATTTAATTCTAATATTGCATTTTTCCAAATCTTGTAGCGTGTTGTCAAGAATTATAATTGCTATTGTTGGAGAGAGTGGGTTTCCCATAGGCATTCCAAAGGTTTTGATGTATATTTTGTCGTTGTATTTAAAGTAGTTTGTATTTAAAGTAGTATACAAATGTCATTAGCTACTTAAGAAAAAAAATACACGGAGAGAAAGTTTCTTACTGGCTCAAAATCTGTAAATTTGTCTAAAAATTTCATGCAATATATTGTTACGAAAATTCAGTCTACGAAAAACTGTTCTGCAAGTTCGTATCTCTGGATTGTGTACAAAAGAAAAACACTCTTATGCTTGGTTTAAATTATAACAATTAACTTCATTAATTCATTTTAAAAAACAACTTTACTAATTACAAATTCTAACAACTGCAGCATGTCCACTATTTAACTTGACATTGATCACACACGAGATGCACTCAACCACTTTCCAATCACTACTGAAGTGCTGTGACTCAGATGCGGCGCCCTTATATACTGCATGCATCAGTTCGACACGTTTCGACAAGCTTTGACATGTTTCGAGAACCTTCTACTCGTTTCGTGCTATTGGCATCTCATTCGCAATCATGTGTTTTAAAGTGGTGATCTCCCATCACTTTCTAACACATTGCTGAATTGTCTAGCGTCTCATTTATTATTGCTGAATGCTTGCACTATGGGGCAAATTACATCTTTTCGTAACAATATACATTCTTCATATTTATGGCCAGATTTTTAAGTTATAGCCCCTATACTGGTGGTACACCGACTCTAAAAAACTTGTAAAATACCAATGTCGATGGTTTAAAATAAAATATACAGTGAAAAAATAATTTAAAGTATAAAAATGCAAATGTAACACCCTATATTTTGTATGATAAAACTAATATTTCAAATTCAGGGCTAGATTTCGGTACGATGTCCGCTGAAATCGTATATGTCGATTTTAGAATATGTTTCCTTATACTAATAGCTTTCTATAAAAAAATTCCTGATGAGGTTTTTATCTTAAGTCTCGGAAATTGGATTTCAATATGAGTACCAAATACCATATTTTGCAGTTATCACTATTTTTTTCTATGTATATCCGCTAAATCTGAGGTAAAACGAATTCAAAACTGTTAACAAATGTCATTAGCAATTTCTAAGAAAAATTACATGGTGAGAAAGGTTCTCACTGGCTCAAAATCTTTAAATTGGTATAAAAACTTCATGTAAAATATACTTTTTTCATGTTTATGACCAGATTTAGAAGTTATGTCCCATAAACTGACTCCACAAAAGTTGTAGAATACCATGGTCGATTGTTTAATACTATATACACAGCGAAAAAATCATGTTTAAAGTACAAAAATACTAGATCAATATTTGTGTTAATTTTGGGAAAAATAACAATTTTGTTTGCCTTTTTTAACCTTTTTTTTTATTTTAACCATGATGGACTCTAAATAAATTGTAAGGTGGTACTTTTTAAAATACTAAAGTAGTTCTTGCATTTTTTGGAAGAACAAGAGCGAGAAAAAGATCGAGATTTTCTTGCAAGAACAAGAGCAAAATAAGAAATGCAAGAACAAGAGCAAGTGTAAGACTAACACTGCAAGAAATGCAAGAAAGCAATACTCTTTTTATATAATTTGAATGATTTAGAATTCATGATATTACTAAATATTGAACAATGGAAAGCGTGCAAAATATTTATGAACGTGAACATTAATGAAGATGTGTGTTTTTATTTTTTTTGTTTTTCAAGGCTAAAGAATATAAGCATCTTAAAAATAAGGTCTGTGAAGCACTCCTGAAGTGGAAAATAGATTCAAAAGTGCTTCAAAAGTCGCATCAAAAAGATAAAATAGACAAAACAATGTTGTTTCTCTTTTCTTCGCTACGCTAGTTCGTACATCGATTGTGCATATGCACTGTGCTATTCACATTATTATTTTTGTTTTACTTTTATACATAGTTTTTTTGTTAATTGTAAAAACATGAAGTTTTTCTTAAGTTAAGTTCTATGTGCATTATTTCATTTAACTTATAAAAACCAAACAAAAAAAACAATACATGAACCTCATTATTCATGTATCAGTGAACCTCATTTAGTTGATATTGCTTATTGTGTTTTTTTATTTATTTTTTTCACAAATCCGCTGATTCGTGCAATAACAACAAAAATGCGACTAAAGCAGCATCCAAGCTCTTGACAGAATTTTTGGAGGGAAATAATTTGTACCACAACACTCGTTGTTGTTGTCAATTAGATAGCTGTACTTGATACATACATGTAGTGTGATGCCATGTGTCTGTTCGTTGTCATGCGTCTGTTTGTTTCCATGCGATGATACAGGATAGCAACCAAGAGTTGTCGTTGTGAAAGTGTGTGTGTACCTAGTAATTCGTTATTGCCTAGTAATTCGTTATTGTTGTATTCTCTTCTTTCTGTTAGTGTTCGCTATGTAGCGTTTGCTTTTGTGTTCGCAAATATAAATGTTACCCTGAAAGATATTATTTGTGTTCTCTTGACATACGGTACGTGTAGCATATGGATTTTTTTTAATCTCTTACGAAAACAGAAATATGCATATACCAAATATTCCTTTTATTTATTATGAACGTATGTGTTCATTTTATTGAATTGTCTCGTCTACATCCCCTGAGTTATACAGTTATTTTTATTAGTTAATTCTTGTTAAAATATAATTAAAATTTTTATGTTAATGGATTTTTTTTTTGTTAGTAAAATAATTTATTTTTTGTTAAAGAAATTGTAAATAAGTAACTTAAATATTAGATAAAATAAAAGATATTTGTCTATCATCTTTTATTTAAAATTTAAGAAGTAAAATTTTTCAAGATTCTTGCAAGCAAGAGCAAGAAAGGTATGGCAAGAACAAGACCAAGAACAAGATCATATCGTCACTATCATGCCAAAGGGGCGAATGTGCAATTTTTGACATTTGCGTTTTCTTACATTTTTGAATGTAGTTTTTCCTCAAGTATACTGTGCTAAAATCGCGTGTCGTTTTGTTGGATATATCTAGCCACAAAAGTCAAAACCAAAGGGGCGAATTTGAAAAATTGAAAATCTTGTCATGCCAAAAGGGCGAATCTTTCCTTTTTCGACATAACTATTTATTGGTACGAGATAAAATAGTAGTGTTAATGCATTTATTGTTTGTTTTTAAAGCACCTATCGATCTGCATCATTACTTAAAAATATTTTCTTGCAAATAACAAAAATTCGAAAAATTGAAAATCTTGTCATGCCAAAAGGGCGAATCTTTCCTTTTTCGCCATAACTATTTATTGGTACGAGCTAAAATAGTAGTGAGAAGGCATTTATTGTTTGTTTTTAAAGCACCTATCGATCTGCATCATTACTTAAAAATATTTTGCCAAACATTTTTTCCTGCAAATAACAAATGGCAAATTAATGTTTGACAAAATATTTTTAATTAATGATGCAGATCGATAGGTGCTTTAAAAACAAACAATAAATGCCTTAACACTACTATTTTATCTCGTACCAATAAATAGTTATGTCGAAAAAGGAAAGATTCGCCTTTTTGGCATGACAAGATTTTCAATTTTTCGAATTTTTGTTATTAGCAAGAAAATATTTTTAAGTAATGATGCAGATCGATAGGTGCTTTAAAAACAAACAATAAATGCCTTCTCACTACTATTTTATCTCGTACCAATAAATAGTTATGGCGAAAAAGGAAAGATTCGCCCTTTTGGCATGACAAGATTTTCAATTTTTCGAATTTTTGTTATTTGCAAGAAAATATTTTTAAGTAATGATGCAGATCGATAGGTGCTTTAAAAACAAACAATAAATGCCTTCTCACTACTATTTTATCTCGTACCAATAAATAGTTATGGCGAAAAAGGAAAGATTCGCCCTTTTGGCATGACAAGATTTTCAATTTTTCCAATTTCTTCGTTTTTTTGCTATAGCTTTTTATTCGTGCAAGATGAAATAGTAGTTTAAAAGTATTAGTTGTCTGTTTTTAAAGCACCTATCGATTGGCATCATTATTTAAATTTGCCAAAAAAAAATGTTCCTTCAAATAACAAATGGCAAATTAATGTTTGGCAAAATATTTTTAAATAATGATGCCAATAGATAGGTGCTTTAAAAACAAACAATTAATTCCTTTACATCACTATTTTATTTTGAGCTAATAAAAAGTTATAGCATAAAAAACAAAAATATTTGCGTTTTGGTCAGGATATAGCCTCACAAAATTCGTATTTATAATTCAGTAAATTGTCCGAATCCAAAGATATTTTATATACGTTATAATAATTCATGAATAAACCAAAATAACAAAAAAAAAATGAAAAAGAACTAAAATTTTCTAATTTTTAAAGCACTTCAAACTTTAAAATTTGATTTCCCAACATTTTTAAAAATGCACATTCGCCCCTTTGGCATGACAGTGACGATATGTACCGTGCAAGAACAAGAGCAAGAACAAGATTACCATTTCTTGTCTTGTTCTTGCAAATGATCATCACTAGTTTACGGTTTCTATACTTTTATCATCTTCAAATATATGGTTTAAATCGGAATATGTTAATTTCTGAAACGTTTTGTATTGGTATTCGGTATTTGTAAAAAAAAAATACACGGTTAGAAAATATTCATAACTCTTAAAATATTCATTCAAATGTAACTCCCTATATTTATCATAAAACTAATAATTCAATTCAGTGCTCGATTTTGGTATGATATCCCCTGAAATCATATATATCGAATATCCATATATGTTTCCTTATTCCAGCGAAGGGCATTTGCATGCACGCGTGCATTTGAGCTTTTATCCTTTGTATACGTATATATAGAGCTTTCACAACGAAAGCGCCTAGTCGCTGTTGAGCTGTCATACGAGCAACACCGCGTATCGCTATTCGATTTTACACTATAAAAATATAAATTTTAATATTGACTAATTTTTTTTTATATTAAACCTGAATATGTCTATATTTTATGATTTATTTAATTATAATGTTTTTAATTGAGTGTGAATACAAAAACTTATTTACTAAAATTTTCTTTTTAAAGCAGAATGCATAGTTTGTTATTTGTTATGTTGAAAGACATTATGTATAATGCACTTCATTTACATTGACAATCACAATTCATTCACAACAAAAAGTACACAAATAAGATGCGACATAAACAATAAACAAAAAGCTTTTACAAGAGCTTTCAACCAAAATTGTTTTTAGTGTAGATCTATTTAAAAGCACAAAAACTTAGGCATTTTGTGATAGTGTGCATTTGCCCTTTGCTGCCTTATACTATTAGCTTTCTATAACAAAAAAAAAATACCGAGGTTTTTTCATAAAGTCTCGGAAAATCGATTTCAATATGAGTACCTTGTGAAAAATACGTGTTTTTGTGATTTTACACAGGTTTTATATAGGATATCACCTAAATCTGAAGTGGACCAACCCCAAAAATATCTTTTAATGACTTTGCTATATTATTAAATTATTTTAGTATGCGAAATTTTATTATTGCAACGCAATCTGCATTGAAATACTTTGGCCACTTGAAGTGTACTAAAAGTTAGTTAATTCGTTAAAAATGTATAATTTTTGGTATTTTAAATGCATTTATGATTATTTAATTGCATAAATAATGGAATTTATCAATAAAACAATGATATTTTGTACTCTTCAGCAAAAAAAAAAAAAAAATGCGGCGAATCCAAATGGTTGGGTATCTTCTAATTCGTTTAGTGGGCTATCTTTAAATCAGTCTCACATGCCCATCTCTAATTTGTGTACACATTTTGTTCACTTTGTAAAAATAGTTGATATTATAACACTTGAAGATTTTACTACAGTCATATTAAATCGCATAAGTTATTTGACAAGTACCAACCAATTTTATTTCGAATTTGTTAAAGAAAAATTCAAACACAAATTTCATTTCATGGTGCACTACAGCAACGTTATAAAATTTTTGTAGTGCTTTAGGTTTGAGGGAAATCCCAATCTTTTAAGCAATATTATCTCGTTATTAATACAAGAATATACATTATTCATAAAAAGCATAAAAAGTTCAGGTTTCACACTATATACTACAAAATGCATTTTTCCATAGAAAATTCTCAAAAATAAAAAATAGTTTATGCATTGATTTCACCATTCTGCCATATTATTAACATTTGTGTACAGATTATGCTGTTGGAACTGAAGTAGATAGTTTATATTATAATGGATGTTATTTATTTTAAAAATAATTATTTTGTAAAAAATGATGTCTCAGTATTACAGATACTCAATATTTTTTTTTTTTGGATTTGAAGAATCATTTTTTTGTTGATATGTCTAGAAGTCATTTAAGTTCAGAACATTTTAAGTCTTACAAAATTATAAAAGCAATGGATTGCTATTATTTAAAATATAATTAATGTTTTATATTCTGTTAAAAATTATAAATTAAACAACGAAGAAAATGTATTATTTTTTTATTATTTCTAATAATAAGTAATATTCTTTTATGAACCACTATGAATTTATATGTACTACTTAGTCATAAAATGTAGCATTTATTTATTAAAAATAAAAATATTATAAAAATTAAAAATATAAAATAATTTTTTTTTTACAAATTTTTACAATTTTCAGGACTATTTGCCGAGAACTTTTGGTTTTAACGCAACAACTAATTATTGAAAATTTGAACAATTAAAATTCTTTTATTAAATATTTAATTCTTAAAGTAATTTAAAAATAAATTGCTTGTCGGAAGATTTTATATTCTTAAAATTCCAAAATTAGTTGTCGTTCCGGACAGGACAAAAACGGAAGTGCATGTTGACGTTCAGATGGATATTCCAAAAGGTCAGCAAAATTTGCGTACAAATTATTTTTTTTAATTATTTTAAAAATAGCTGAGATTAAGTGCTTTCTTTGTATATTTACACTTTATTCCTAAAATTTATAGTTTTTTCATAATAAGTCAATGAAAAATTCCGGATGGGACAAAAATTCCGTTAGGGGCCATTCCACACCAAATCGACTAGCGGTTGGAACTCATCTTCTTCGATTTCAATGAAATTTGGGCAACAGATAGAGGGTATCGATATATTCATTGACCAATTTTTTAAATTTTTTCGATCTCTACTACGAGAGTGCTTCAAAGTTACATAAAATCGGCCAAAAATTACTTTTGTATGGTTGTTCATATTTCAATATCTCTTAAAGAAATACATTCAAGAATTATTGTAACTTTTAGAGTTGAAAAATAAAATTTTTTTTTTTCGGAACAAAAAATAAATAAAAATTTACAAAATCTTGATATTTACTTTTTTGGTCGGTTTGGTGTGGAGTGGCCCATAGAAGTTATCAGAATGATTTCTATTCTGATAACTTCTATTTCCATACAAAATTTGGCAATCACACGATTGATATTAAAATTATTTAAAAATTTATTCAAAAGATGATTGAATATTCAATCGTGTGATTCAGTCTTAAAAATACTTTTTGTGTACAATATATTTTTTTTTGAAAAATCTCAGGGCATAGCTGAGACAATTTACTTTATTTTTGTATATGTACATTTTGTTCCTAAAGTTTACAGATATTTCGTAATAAATCGCAGAATATTTTCAGAAGTTCCGTATGGACATTTGCACTACGATTTTTTTGTTAAAAATAATTCGATTTAAAAAAATATATATTTTATATATATTTTAATATGATGATAAATGTATCTTTTTGGTTCCGGACGGGACAATATACAAAAATCAAAAATTTTTTGTTATTTTAGTTTTAATGAATTTTTTAAGCTTTAGAAATATTAATTAAGGTTGTCTAAAAAAACGATAAATAAAATTTTGAATCTGTATGTTTTTAAAGTTAATTTATTTGGTAACTCAAAGAACATGAAAAATTGATATATTTCCAAGTTGTGTAGTAACCAAGGATTGAAACCGTAACCGATATCCGTTTAAACCGTTTCATTTTTAAAACCGAAACCGTAATCGAAACTGTTATACGAAAATCAGAAATAAACCTATATCTAAAACCGAAATAAACGGTTTCGGTTTAATATCGGTTTTTAAAAAAGCATAAAAAAGACAGAAAATCCTATTTTATTTTATATAGAAGATCTTAAGTATAAGGCATGTTTAACTGTCATTTAATAAAATTTGGATTTGTTGTACAAAAATTCACATGTTGTTTTTTAGAAGCAATATTTCCAAAACAACGGTCTTTGGTCTAATTTTTTTTTTGTTTCAATAATTTATGTAGCGGTAAATCGAATTAACAATAAAACACCTGCAACTTCCAAGCACATTTTTATACCCTACACCTATGAGGTACAGGGTATATTAACTTTGTGCATATATTGTAACGCCCTTTAGGAGGTGTGTCCGGTATGGAAAAGTATATATATTCTTGATCAGCATCACTACCCGAGTCCGTTTAGCCATGTCCGTCTGTCTGTCTGTCCGTCTTGCTGTCTTGCTGTCCGAATACAGAATAACTTGAGAAATACTGATCAGAATGCGATGAAATTTCGTCTCAATATATTTTAGCCAAAAGTAAGAACCGAGTTTGAAAATGAGCCAAATCGGTCAACGGACACGCCCACCTCCCATACATGTCACTTTTATATAACTTTTTCGGAACTAAGAACTCGAAAATTATTCAAGGTACAGTTATAAAATTTAAAAGGTATTGTTAAATATGTGGTCCAAAAATGGGCGTGATCCGCCCACTTTTTTTTTCATTATTTCCCGGGTTTTCATAGTGAAAATTTGATCCGTAAATTATTAAAATCAAATCTATGAAATATTAGCCTTTCAAAATTTTAAATATAGGCGTGGTCCGCCCAATTATATTTATCAATTTTTTTTTTTAGTTGCTTATACTTTTATATAAATTTTTTAATTTATGGGGATAGAAGAAGTAAATTTCTGATATATGAATAATATTCTGAGGGTGGGGAGGTTCAGCATAATTAAAAATTTTAAAATTAAGGTATGCAATTAAATATCCCACATTAATATCCCCACCAAAGGTGTAGGGTATTCCATAGTCGGGCCCGACCGACTATAAAAATCCGTCCCATGTGACCGAACTTACCCATGTGACCTAACTTTCCCAACTCGTTTTTGTTATAAAATTATTCAAATTTTAATGCTATAGGAGAGCCTGGGGTAAAGTGGGACAAGTTTTGAAAAGTTCAGTTTTTAAAATCTTTTAAAGGATCTATTCAATAGAATACCATTCATAAGCCTATTAATTGATATTTGAGTGATTTTTCAAAACATCTCAATTTCGGACATATATATTAAGGATTAAAAAATAATATTAAGTTAATAAAAAACAATGGTAATGCAACAAAAAATTTAAAAAAGTGTCATATTATTAACATCTCAGTAACTACCTAAAAAAATACGAACCATACGGGAAGGTTAGATCACATGGGAAAGTAGGGACATTTGATAGAAGGTGTTTACGCAGAAAAAAGGCGTATATTTCCAGACTTTTCATATCATTCGAAATCAATTAAAAAGCAGAAGTTTATGGTTTTTGTTTGATTTATTTATTTGAGCAAGTATAATTTAATTTCAATAAAAGAAGTTTGCCATATGAATATAAGAAAAAAGGTATGGAAATATACAATAAGATTGGAGATCAAGGAAGGAAGTCCAATATATAAAATATGAAATATAAAAAGTCATCTAATGATGAACACAGTTCTTACTTCGTTGTACTCAGGTTGATGGGTGGCAGCAAAGAGACCGTGCGCTGCGCTATCGTAGCCCCGAGAATTCTCAACGAAGAAGGGTTGAAAAGGATGTGCAGAAATTCACCTCTGGAATTTCGAATTGTGAAGTATGGTACGAACTAAAAATGCAGAGTTTACCCTGCAAGTATTTTGGCGTAAATATTGCCGCCCACTTTGCAGCTGGGCGGATGTAGAAGGAGGCAAGAAAAAAATTAATAGGTACAAATGTTCTATTAAAAATTCAATGTTTAAAGATTACTCAAATGTATACAGAGGAAGAAGAAAAAGAAATATTATTACAATGGACATGAACCAGAAAGGACCCAGCCAAATATGGTATTTTGGGCTAAAGGTACCCCAATACTCGGCATCATTTCGCTGCGCATAATCTTTGGATAAACGTCCGTTCCTAGGATAAGGGCGACGGCGCTTGAAGTGTAAAATGATGGATCTGCCAGCACAATGTTGGTGAAATGGTCCTTGATCTTGGCATCCAGATGGCTCGTCGGAGTATTAAAGCCAAAGACGTCCGCTCCAACCGTGATCATGCAGGTTTCCTCATCGTGTATCAACGTTGTGACCTACCGTGCGCTTCGCACCAAATCTGGAAAGATTATTGTAGCGGTGGAACACCAATCGATCAGCCCTCGGACAGTATGGACCGAGATGCCAACGCGTATTATTACCACCGCAGTGGGCAAAAGCATCGTAGGTCGATGGCTGAGTCGCTGCTCTTCTTCGTCGCGGACCCGACGTGTTTTGGTTAGCTTGACGACCAGTCGATCAGCATGGATCAGCGAATTGTGCGCTTTGTGACAATATTTGCAGGAACGTTTGCTGGTGCAGTCCTTTGCTGTGTTAGAGTGCGCCAAACACTTCGCGCAATACTTATGGAAGATTATTGCTCGGAGTATACCTTGCAATACCTTAAGGGGTGATTGCGTTTGCACACACGGCATTGAATTTTATGCATATCCATAGTAAAAATATAAATGAGCTGAAAAAAAAATAGGAAGATGAGTTAGGAGAAGGTGAAGGTGCTAAATTATCAATGGTATTAGTTTGACAATGGATCTGGTAATAAGTCCTCGTTGGGTCCGTATATCGGCTACCCAGTCATGACCGTCATTTCCTGAATAAACTTTCATCAGTCGACCTAAGCGCCAGTCGTTAGGTGGCAAATTTTTCTGTCGAATGACTACGAGATCATTTATGGAGATATCACGTTGGGGCGACATCCACTTATAGCGTCGATGAAGTTCCTTCAAATATTCTTCTTTCCAGCGCATGCAAAACTCGAATTGCCCGAATTTTATTCCAGCGGTTAAGTAGACTTAGCCGCGAATCATCGATGTACGGCTCTGCAGGAGACAGTATAGGACCTCCAATCAAGAAATAAGCAGATGTCAAGGCGGATAAGTCTGTCGAATTAGTCGACATTGGTCTCAAGGGCCTGGAATTTAAACATGCTTCGAATGTGTACTTGCTACAATCAGCAATTTTACGGAAATGTGTTTTAAAGCTTTTAACACCGGCTTCCCAAAGCCCTCCCATATGTGGAGAACCGGCAGGTATGAAATTCCAAGTGATTTCTTGCTGGGTGTAGTGTGAACCGAGCAGGCTATGTCAAAAAATCGTTAAATTCTTTTTTAAGGATTTTAGAAGCTCCAACGGAGTTGGTTCCATTATCTGAATTGAGCGTCTTAGGACATCCTCGACGTGACACAAATCGCGCAAAGACTGCAAGAAATGCAGATGACGATAAGTCACTTGTAACTTCTAAATGTATAGCTTTCGTCGCGAAGCAGACGAATACGCATACGTAACCCTTTGTGATAAGACAATCCCTGCCGGTGTAATTTTTAATATCAAACGGACCAGCAAAATCAACCCCTGTATTTTCAAAAACTCTTGATAGAGAAGTTCATTCAGGGGGTAGGGCTGCCATAATTTGCGATTGTTGATTTTTCTTATATATGACACATTTCTTGCATTCATGTATGCAGGTCTTATTAAGGTTCTTGACTTTTGGAATCCAGTATTCCTGTCGAAGAAGGCGTAGCATCAATTGATTACCTCTGTGTAACGAAGTGACATGAATGTAATGCATCTAGCGCCGTAGGATAAAATGATCGGATGGCGTTCATTTAAAGAAAGGTCATTGGCTTCGGTAAGGTGGCCATTTATGCGCATGCATTTGTGACTGTCCAAGTAGGGATTTAGCGTCAATATGCTGCTCTTCGAACTAATGGGTAAATTGTCCATGAAGCATTTATACTCGGCTGGAAAAGCCACCTTTTTAGCAATAATTGCTAAGCGATTTCTGACGAATTGTATCTCGGAACCAGAAATTATAGATGGGTCAAAATTAGAGTTACTTCGCGTAGCACAGTGTATACGTTTAAAGAACCGAAATACATACGCTAAGACCCGTAAGGCCCGTGGCAATGAAGAGAACCTATCTAAGATATCCTCGTACGACGCAAAAAATTGAAAAATGCTTTGATTGGTTTCTTTTTAAGCGTTGTTTCTGGACACATATTTGGTGAGGATGACCAGTATTACCTAGCACTGTTAAGCCAGTAAGGGCCATGCCACCACAGAGAATTTCCATTTTTCTCTTGGGGCGTAATCCCTCTGCTGCCTAAGTCAGCAGGGTTATCATGGGTGTCTACGTGTTGCCAATGTGCTATCGTAGTATTATTTTGTATCTTACTGACTCAGTTTGCCACAAATGTTGTCCATGTACAAGGAGGTTTCTAAAGCCAAGCCAAAACAATTGTGGAATCGGTCCAACATAACATGTGATGAATTTCAACATTCAGCTCAGTCAGAAGAGATTGAACCATTTCTGAAAGAAGGGCTGCACCGCATAACTCTAGTCGTGTGAGGGATATGGTTTTTACCGGCGCAACCTTTGTTTTTGCTGTAAGGAAATGAGTTGAAACCTTCGAATTGGTTAAAATGCGCAAGTAAATGGCCCCCGCGTATGCCTTTTCAGACGCATCACAAAAGGCATGCAGTTCTACATAACTTTTTGGAGAGTATTGCACCCAACGTGGTTTAGGTACCCTTATTTGGTTTAGATAAATATAATTATTTAAAAATGCGTTCCAACGTACTAGAGTAGGCGCAGTTATGAACATTTGACCAATCGGTGCGATCTAACCATATCTGTTGCATGAGAATTTTTGCAATGATAATAATGGGAGCTAACCAACCTGCCGGGTCGAAAAGTTTCGCTATCAGGGATAACACGATGCGTTTAGTAAATGTTTTACAAGCAAACGAAAACGGCATGGCAATGAAATAGAAATGATCATGTCGAGCGTTCCAGCGAATTCCAAGAGTTTTCACATTACTCGTGTGATCAAACTCAAGGAAATCTGCATCCAATATGTGATCAATAGCAAATCACAAAGGATCTCTTTGCAGTTTGCAGTCCATTTGCGTAGGGAAAATCCGGCAGAACCCAATGTTTCAAAGAGTTCGTCTCGTGCAGAGATAGCTGTCGAAAGATCGTAAGCACCAGCAAGAGCATCATCAACATACATCTCAAAATATATGCCGCTAACGGATGCGTCTCCTGGGTATCTTGAGCCAATTGTAATAAGGTACGAATGGCAAGATATGGGGCAGTTTTTAATTCGGAATTATTTAGAACGCCAGTGGGAGAATTTCTGAAAATGATTCTCTGAAAGGGACTGTGTGAAGGATCGACTAAAATCTGTCGATGCATCTTTTGAATGTCGCTATTGAATAGAAATCGATATAGCCTCCAGCGTAGTATTAACGAAGTTAAATCAGCTTGGAGAACTGGGCCAATATGAAGCATGTCATTCAAACTTGAACCATTCGACGTAGAATTGGTTGCGTTAAATACCACGCGAAGAGCAGTAGTCGTTTTATCAGTTTTAATCATCGCATGATGTGGTAAATAGCAATGTGCTGGATAGTGCTCAAATTGTGGAGCTTCGATTTTTTGCATATGGTTAAGCGTAACATATTCGTTAATCACTTTATAATTAATCTCCTTCACCGTAGGCCTGCGCAGGAGGGAAGCTTCGTTTCGAAGATATTGCTGATTGCAATATTGCGCGAATGACCCAACTTCACCATAGAAGGATAGTTGGTTTTAAAGGGCAAATTTACCACATATCGACCATCACTATTACGTTTGGTCGTTTTTGCATAGAGCTGCAAAGCATGATTACAAGTCTTCTATTTCGTCTTGTGGAGAAATGGACTGTATGTTATTGTAAAATGATTGTTGCATGTTTTCTGGCAGAGGGCGTGACCCTGATGCCACCTTCGTAGTCGGATCATTGCTCACAGAAGGAATTGAAATAACTTCTGGTGTATGGGATGGCGAAGGACGTGGTCGGATTCCAACTCATGAAAGGATATAAAGTGGACTGTATATGATTTTGAAAGGATTGTTGCGTGTTAAATGGCGGAGGGCGGGACCCTGACGCCGCTGACGTAGTCGTGTCACTGCTCATTAAAGGAGCCGAAGGCTCAGAGGCATCCCTATGTTAAAGCGTATGATGAGGTTTTTCACAATCTGAGTAACCGTAAACACTTTTACAGTCATGAAGCTCATGGGATCTATTAAGGCAGTTAACGCAGAATTGAAACCTTTTGACATTTGAAAAGCGATCGGAGACGCTCATTTGTAAAAAACGTTTACAGACCCGCAAAACATGTTGTTGTTTGGGGCAAAGAACGCAAAAGGAACCTGTAAGGTTCGCGTGATAACTATTATATCTTTTAGGCAATGTTGGATGTTGTGGATGAAGTGTTTTTGTAAGTGGAGCTTTGACGGTATGGTGACCGCGGCTGTCTCCGATGGATTCAAGTGTCTTGAAGCATTCAGAAAGGAACGCATCAAGACTACTCCACTTCGGGATACCCGACTTATCCAACAAGCTTTGTTCCCACAGAGCCAAGGTTGCTTCAGGTAAGCGCTGAGAGAAAAGAAATATTAGGATGAGATCAATTTGTGGTAACGATGTCATTAATCGAAAAGGATACAAGACTATTGTTAATAGTACGTTGCAAACTCTTAAGAGCAGCCGCACTTTCAGAAGTTATGACAGGAAGGTCGAACAAGAGTTTAAGTTGGCCGTTGACCAATACACGCTTATTCTCATAAACGTCTTTAAGATTACGCCAGGCTAGCGCAAAGCCGCTATTCGTAAGAGGGGCCTTTTGCACTATATCGCGTGCGTCTCCGCTTGTCTTTTGCAAAATATGGTAAAGACGCTCAACATGCGAATGTATATGGCAGAGAAGAGATCTCTGAACGTAGGCCAAGATGCATAATCTCCGGCGAACACATCAGTGTCGCAAGGCGGAAGGCGTAAATTGTTTGATGAGAAATCATCGGATACGTGGGAGGCGGCTGCGGAGGTAGCAGCAGTTTCGCGGAGCTGATCGAGAAGCTCGTTGATACAAGATAAGTTGGAGACATAAGTCTGAAAATGGTCTTATATTTAGCTTTGACTACAGGAATGTCCTGCTCATCGGCTACATCTTCTTTGGTTTCCAGGAATTGCAGACACTGATCATATGAGGCTTTGAATGAGGACCAAATTAGTATGAGTTCCTCACTGAAGACTTCCAGTGAAAACTTAGTATGGTTGTCAACCGAAATGTCATTGAATGCTGACCGAAATTCAACTAGTGCATCTGCGGCACGGATAAAAAGATCCAAAGCAGTCATGTTGAATGTATTTCACAAAAGAATCCCGTGAAGAAATAAAGAAAGATAACTTTTAATATAAAAAATGTTTACTAACTATAGCTTATATAGTAGTAATTTTTTAAAATTGTTAATTTATATATATATATATAAATTAAAATCAGTATATAAATGTATCGATACAATTTATACACACAAGCAGAGATGTCGCTTCAAGAAGGGAAGCAAACACCAAAAAATCAATCAAGAAAAAAGTCTAAAATTTTTTAAAACAATAAAACCAAAAAAGATCACCGAAGAATTTTGAATTTCCGAAACAATCCCAAAATTAAAACAGGTAGTCGTAAAATTCCAGAAAAATTCGGAAAAGTTAAAATATCTACGTATAGATTTTCAAATTTCCAGAGTATAATCTAAAAATCAAATTTTTTACTCGTAAACAATTTGCGAATTTCCAAAAAAAAAATCCAAAATTGTAGAAAATGAAATTTTAATTCTCAAAACAATTTTGATACCGAGTAAGTTGCGAAAAAACTGATAAAATTAAAACAATGAATTAGCGTGAAATTTATTTATTTATTTATTTGCATTGTAAATCACAAAAAAAGGAATTCACATATGTTTCACACTTGTTAACTTTTTTAATTATTAGGAACAATTTATTTTCGCCACCACTGTGATATCAAATATGTGTCGAGGCAGCAGAATTCAATGTTGATGCAGCTGGTTCGTACGATGAGTCGATTCCCTTTTCCAAAGATCGAAGAGAATCGCACAAGTATTGCGCGAGAGAGAAGTCCAATCTCAAAAACACGTTCGCATCCACTCACAGAATAGTTGTCCAACGATGTGACAAATTCCACTCAATTATGGCTCTCCATCGATGAACACTTGTTGAGATTGAGTCAAAGCTTTCAGCAGGAGAAAGCACAAATACCAATCACTCATATAAATATGTTAAATGTACCTTTTTCTCCTTCAAATTAATGTTTCTTTGAGGTATTCGTCAAAACGTCTCAAATTAGCATTATCTGTTTGTCCGTCCAAACCTTTTTCGTTTATAAAGAGCGGCAGCAGCGGAGCAATCCAAATATCCAAATTCTTTAAATTCTGTTTATTTATTCTTGGATATTCTAAATTGAATAAATTCTTTGAGGTATTGGTCGAAACGTCTCAAATTAGCTTTATCTGTTTGTCCGTTCAAATCTTCTTCGTTTATAAAGAGCGGCAGCAGCGGTGCAATCCAAATTCTTTAAATTATGTTTATTTATTCTTGGATATTCTAAATTGAATAAATTCTTTTTAATTAATTTCAAATTATAGGCCCGGTTCGATAGGACCAAATGATTACGCAGAAAAAAAGGCGTATATTTTCCTATTCGAAATCAATTAAAAAGCAGAAGTTTATGGTTTTTGTTTGATTTATTTATTTGAGCAAGTATAATTTAATTTCAATAAAAGACAAACTCAAGTGTTTGCCATATGAATATAAGAAAAAAAGGTATATAAATATACAATAAGATTGGAAATCAAGGAAGGAAGTCCAATATATAAAATATGAAATATAAAAAGTCATCTAATGATGAAATCAGTATATAAATGTATCGATACAATGTATACACACAAGCAGAGATGACACTTCAAGAAGGGAAGCAAACACCAAAAAATCAATGAATAAGTTCAAAGAAAAAAGATTAAAATCATTTAAAATAATAAAATCAAAAAAGATCACCGAAAAATTTTAATTTTCCGAAACAATTCCAAAATTTAAAGAGGTAGTCGTAACATTTCAGAAAAATTCGGAAAAGTTAAAATATCTACGTATAGATTTTCAAATTTCCAGAGTATAATTTAATAATCAAATTTTTTACTCGTAAACGATTTGTGAATTTCCGAAAAAATTTACAAAACTTTAGATTGTTGTTAATATGCAAAACAATTTTGATATGCAATATAATTATGATAAACTATGATATTATATAAACTAAGATAGTAAATAATTTTCGAAGATTATAAATTGTACCGAGCGAGTTGCGAAAAAACTGATAAAATTTAAACAATAAATTAGCGTGGAATTTATTTATTTGCATTGTAAATCACAAAAAAAAGGAATTCACATATGTTTCACACTTGTTAACTTTTTAAATTATTAGGAACAATTTATTTTCGCCACCACTGTGATATCAAATATGTGTCGAGGCAGCAGAAATCAATGTTGATGCAGCTGGTTGTACGATGAGTCAACTCCATTTTCCAAAGATCGAAGAGAATCACACAAGTATTGCGCGAGAGAGAAGTCCAATCTCAAAAACACGATCGCATCCACTCACAGAATAGTTGTCCAACGATGTGACATCTTAAACTCAATTATGGCACTCCATCGATGAACACTTGTTGAGATTGAGTCAAAGCTTTCAGCAAGAGAAAGCACAAATACCAATCATTGCTTGCAACACGGCAATTACAATTAAAAAAAAAACTCATTCGTAAAATTACTCACTATACTGGATGAGCGCCAGCAATGAAAAAAAAGAATAAAGCAAAGACTCGGGAAACGAACTTGTCGCGCTCAAACAATATAAATGCTGCACTCTGGCAGAGCGTCAGCAGTTGACGTACAAATTACTCAAAAAGACTGAGATTAAAAAAAATACAACTCTGCTCTCTGAAAGAGATGCAGTCGTCACTGGACAAAAAAAACTCGTTTTTCTCTACTCAAGAAGAGTGTGGGTGTCGAAGTAAATGAGAAAACTATGGTTGCAACAACACAAATTATCTTTTAAAATATATATATATATTTTTTTAATTGTATTCTAAATAATCCAAAATCGACGCAAACCGTGTTTTTTATTTTAATTAATAAGTAATTGCTAATGCAAATTTGCTTTTTACTCACTTTAAACGTTTCACTTTATTTATTTGTAACCGCACACTTTTCTTTAATAGATGATGGTAACCATGACATAAGGTTCACTGAGTTTTATTATGTTTGTTTTCTTTTACGAAGTCAGTATGGAGTCGTTTTGGATAGTAATATTTATACATAAAATAAAATATTTAGAAAATATTATACCTATTGTTTGCTCAAATAAATAAATATTTTAAAATATTTTAAATGTACCTTTTTCTCCTTCAAATTAATATTTCTTTGAAGTATTCGTCGAAATGTCTCAAATTAGCTTTATCTGTTTGTCCGTCCAAATCTTCTTCGTTTATAAAGAGCGGCAACAGCGGAGCAATCCAAATATCCAAATTCTTTAAATTCTGTTTATTTATTCTTGGATATTCAATAAAAGACAAACCCAAGTGTTTGCCATATGAATATAAGAAAAAAAGGTATATAAATATACAATAAGATTGGCGATCAAGGAAAGAAGTCCAATATATAAAATATGAAATATAAAAAGTCATCTAAAGATGAACGCAGTTCTTACTTCGTTGTACTCAGGTTGATGGGTGGCAGCAAAGAGACCGAGCGCTGCGCTATTGCAGCCCCGAGTAGTCTCAACGAAGAAGGGTTGAAAAGGATGTGCAGAAATTCACCCCTGGAATTTCGAATTGTGAAATATGGTACGAACTAAAAATGCAGAGTGCAAGTATTTTGGTGTAAACTGTAGGTGTTATTATGCTAATTACGATTATCTAAGACGACTATAAATATCCTACACATATGTGTGGTTACCATTCAAAGTGGTATATAGGTCACCAGGGTATACGAATCCTTAAAATAACTAGAAACTTTCAATCGCTGAAGAATTTCCATTCATTTGACACCCATATTTACGAATGGGTAGGTGTACCGAATTTCATTTTTTTTTTTTGGGAACAACAAGTCGTTTCGCGGGAAAACATTATTTTCATGTATTTGAGCATGAAGTCAATATATATTTGACCAACAAGTTTACCTAAACACGTATACAGTAAAATTGATCTGTAGATGTAAATTTTGTATGTGGTATATAAGTAGGTATATAAGTAATATAAATTATGAGTTTTGTTCATCTAACTCTTCAATTTTTTAAGTAGTAGGGATTTCAACAGACAGACGGACAGAAGGACATCGCTAAATCGACTCAGAGGCGCGTTCCTGTAACTTATTAACGACAAATATCGATATCGTTAACTAACAACAATTGTGACATGCAGAAGCGATCGTCATGAAAAAATGTAAATTTTTAACGATATTTGTCGTAAAAATAGTTAACGATATCGATTTTTGTCGTTAATAAGTTACAGAATCGTCCTACAGGAGGTCATTCTGATCAAGAATATACATACCGGAGATGCTTCCTTCTGGGTGTTACAAACGGCGTACCAAACTGAATATACCCTTTCACTCTTAGTGTAGGGTATAAAAATGAAGTGCAAGTTCGAACATTTCAAGTATAATGCAGATATTTGTTTGCAGATATTGCAGTTCACTGAGTTGTTGACATTTAATTTCTTTGGCTTTTATGGATGGAAATTGTACAAAATTCTTCTTCTTATGAAGTTTAAGAATATTTACCGATGTATTCTTGTTGCTTTTGTTTAAATTTCGCTTCTCTCAGGTGAAGTCAAAATGTTGCTTTTCAGTGGTTTGAGGTCACGAAATTTTGAATTGAAATTTTTCTTGGCGAAATCAATTAAATTATTCATATAACACAATATGTTTTATTAAAATAACAACAAACATTGTTTAAATTACGTTTCCCACTTTACCCCAATATCACAATTTGAACATAACTTAGCACCACATATGCAATGTTAAATTATTTAAAAAATATGGAAAAAATAAATTTTATACAAAAACCGAAATCAAAACCGAAACCGTAACATGGAACCGGTATTCCGCAACCGTTTCGTTATAAAAACATAAAACCTGTAACCGAAACACGGAAAAAACTGAAATCCAAACCGTTATTCGTTTAGGTTTCAATCCTTGGTGTAACGCAAATTTATGAGTAGAATTTTCTTTTCAGATTTTTAGATTCCAAATCCACCGTTATTTCAAAGATTTGAGCATTTTGAGTTTTTCGGTCGTGGTTGATGTTTTTCTGGAAATGCCCATATATATATATATCCATTTTTTTTATTTCAAATGCGGCCCTCCACATCTTTTAAATTGCAAAGCGGCCCGTGATGCCACATGAGTATGACATGCCTTGTGTAGGGTATAAAAATCGTGATAATGCCGAATACATACAATTTTTAGAATTTGTAAAAGAATAAGTCTTACTGGTTAAGCTAGGGGGGATTTGTGTGGCACACAAATATAGGTCCGGCCATTCCCAGGTGTACAGATGAAAACGTACCGAAAGTTTTATTACTTTTATGAGTAATGAGATGAGTAATGTTTTCTAAAATCATTACCAAAAATTAATATTCTTTAACAAATGCTCTGATGGGGGCAGTAGCGTAAACGGCCCTGCCTTTCGATGAATTGAACCTAACGAGACTCGAATTCTTCGCCTGTGAACATAGCAATGCTTAGTCTATTACAAAACCAGATTCAAAGTTTTTCTTTTTGATGTGTGTGAGAGGAACAGCAAGAGATGATGTTCAGCCCTTTCGCACTAACAACGAAACTACGGCTAACATAATGGGTGTTGCAGTAACCAATGGCAGCAGTTCGCCACGCCTTGTGCGTCTTGTGCAAAAAAGAGACAACGGATGACTGGTTATGTAGAAAATTTACGAACGGACAAACGTACGAACGCATAGATACAAAAACAAAGCGATGCAAATATTTTACATATTAAAATAAGGGAAAAAATAACCAAAACCATAAAATAAAAATGGATCTGAATGAATGGCTTTAGGGGTAAATCTAAATAGAACAGACAATAAAAAAAAAAACTATAAAATCTTTTTGTTAAGAACAGGCGAAATTGAAATTTTTTTTTATTGTTTTAGATGCGAGCATTTTTGCTAATGACTTTTATAGAAATAATTTTTGACTTTGTTCACGTCGGTGTAGCTTTTGAGATGATTATTCATGAACACGGAGAAAACACATTATTAAAATTCAAGAACAATTCAGTGCATGAATTGAAATAAAGGTCAAAAAAATCACTAAAAATCCATTTTACGCAGAATGTAGCTTTTAACAATAATGTGAATTATATTAAGCTACCTATAAAATAAGCATAAATCAACATTTTCTTACATACAAAATCCATTATTTTTTGGTTTATATAATATTTTATGGCGGACCATTATTTGTAATCATATTTTTTTAAAATAAAATCGCATTTTTAATAAATCTTTAATTTTTTAAGGAATTGAAAATTTTAACATACAACTTTAATAAAAACTAACTTATTGGAAAAATTGGAGAAATATTTAGAATTCAGCACTAATTCTTTATAAGGTATTTCCAAAATGTCCAATATAATAACCTGTCTATAATATTAAGCAAATATTGGATATATGTATATGTAAATGTCACTAATTTAAGTAAACACTAAATTCAGAAAACAGTTTCCTAATAATAAGGAAATATACCTGAAATAGGATTATGAAAAAGTTTCTTTATAATAAGAATATTTTTCTTATTTTCTTAAAAAAGTAAAATTGAATCAGAATAAATTAAAAATAATATTAGTTAACCATAAAAATATTTTAAACCGTGTAAGAATATTATAATTCCTTAGTATATTAAAACTAGTATAGTATATTAAAACTGGCAATTAGATGAAAAACTGTGTTTAAGGTTTTTTTGCGAAACTATGACGGTGACTCGACTGATTAGTGCGTTGGACTAAGAGCCAAAAGTCCCTGATGCGTTTTTTACAAAAACAAAAAAACAACTTTTTATTTCAATTAGTTTTCTATTCCTTGTGGGATGTTGTGTTCTGTACTGTGAATTATTAATAATAACCAGGGCTCGGATCAGGGCCAGTCCTAAAAAGAATCTTAGGGGGGGTGTGACACATAAAATTTCCGAATAGTTTTTCGGAATTCATTTAACATAAGAAAAGAGTCGTATACCAGCTAAATATGCTGCATAAATATACAGTCGCGCAATTTGTTAAGAAAAATTAAATAATTTACATTAAACAAAAACTGAAACAATACATTTTTGAAAACGTCATAATTTATATTTTGAATATATCAAAAGTTCTTTTCATTATGACTTAAAGTAATTAGAAATTAGGGTATCCCCAATCCGTACTCACCGTGTCGTTTTAAACACGCAGATTAAATATTTGTTTTCAGCAAACATAATATATTTGCAATCGTAAATTTAATGTCTTTAACAGGATTTTTCTTTGAATTCCAAATTTTTAAATTTATTTTCGTATTCATTTCAAGACTTATGGTATGGATTTATTTTAAAATCTTGTAAATTCATGTATGTTACGTGTAATATATGCTTGCTGCAAAACATAATTTTTCCCTGTGTATACATGAATCAAAATTGTGATCACACGATATCCAACCGGATTTTGGATTAATCAAAGAGGGCGGGGAAAAAAATACAAAAAGTGACCTCAACGTGGTACCCTTTAAAAATAAACAAAAAATGTTTTAACTTAATTTTTTGAAATATGTAAGTGGCAAAATTAACTTTAAAAAAACTTAAAATCCATTACATACATTAAAGGTTCATTTTTGTATATAATTGTCAACCAATTTTTGTAGTATTTTATTTGCACAGTTAGAAGGGCCGCAGAATTTTTTTTTTCAAAAAAATCGCGCAATTTTTTTTTTAATTATTTGTAATCTAAAGTTATTTTTTATTTTTAGTGTATTTTGTATTGTAATAGTTATAGCAATAATAGAAGCGCAGCAGACAAATCTTTTGGAAGAAATTCATTGGACATTATCTGTTTTTATAGTCAATTGTCTGAACTGTATTGATACATTAATATTTTGTATTTTTTCCGAAAAATATCTACTCGTTTTTTTTATTGACCCTCAAAATTTCCAAACAAAAAACCCTATGAAAGATTCACAAAATCCTGTACATTCATGAATTTTACTTTTAACTTTACTTTGCAGCAAACATATATTACAAGATGTAATATACGTTTGCTGCAAAACATAAATTTTCCCTGTGTATATATGAATCAAAATTGTAATCACACGATATCCAACCGGATTTAGGATTCTATCAAAGTGTGCGTGGAAAAAATTCTAATGTCTTGGGAAAAATAGAACTAACAGTTACAAAAATACCTTTAAAAAAATACTGTATCCTTTAAAAATTTTTTTTAAACTTAATTTTTTGGAATATGTGAGTGGCAAAATTTAAAAAATACTTAAAATAGCTTCTATAACACGGCCACGAAGATTTTTTAACCAGATAATTTCCGGAACACTGAAACATATTTTTGTATTTTTTGTGTGTTACAATTACTTTTGTATATTCTAGTCATTATTTTTTTTCAAAATTTTATATTGCAATATGAAACGGTTAAAAGTACCTCAGGAAATTTTTTTTCAAAAAATCGCGCCATTTTTTTTTTTTTTAATTACACTAAGAAAAAAGTAACGTAATAAAATTAAATAAAATCTATTTAAATTTGATTTAAATACTTTTGTAATAAAAAAGTAATACTCTATACAAAAATATATTACGCGTGTACTTAATTTCAAATTAAATAAAAAGTATTTAATTTTATTACGTACACAATTAAATTCAATATTTCAAAAAAAATATTATAATAGAAATATTTTTAACATTACTAAAGTTTGTTTTTTGAAAGTAACAACGATAAAATTATGTAATACTTGGTCATGTGTCCAACCTATAGAACCATGAGTAATAACAAATTTAGAAAAAAGTAAAAAAAAATAATAATGTTATCTTTTCATAACCTTCTTTACATGAAATGAATAGTTTTAAAATACCAATTGACATGTTTATGATCGTGTGATTAAATTAAAATTTTATTATCTTAATAAAAAGTAATAAAAAATATTTATACGTAATAAATTTAAATAAAAAGTAATCATCACTGTACCTCACAGGTGTAGGGTATAAATACACTAAAACCAAAAAAACTTTAGATTACAAATACACTGAGGAAAAAAGTAATAAAATAAAAAAAATGTATTTAATAAAAATTTGTTATCACTCACGGTTCTATATGTTGGAAACATGACCACGTATTACATAATTTTGTCGTTGTTACTTTCAAAAAACGAACTATAGTAATGTTAAAAATATTTCTATTATATAATTTTTTTGAAATTGACATGTACTCACTTTACGAAAATTACTTTGCATATTTAAATTTTTATAAATCAATGTAACATTAATTTTATTATTCAAATATTTTTCAATATACAAAATTATTCGTTTCTGAACTTCGATATTTAAACAACATAGTTTTATTTCACATATAAAATAATTGGCGACGAGAGAAAAAAAATAATAAATTTCTATAAAATGGCGAAGGATTTATCTGAAATTATTCAGCAACAGCAAAATTGGGCACAACAATTACTTGAGAACCAACAAGTATTCTTTCAAATAATGATGCAACAAACAGAATCAACGCACGTACCGATTTTCCAGCGATTTTCTTTTGAGCGACACAATTTTGAAACCTATATTACACAACTTAAAGAACATCTCAGAGCTTACGGCGTGTTGGAGGAGGATAAAAAGAGGTCATTTTTCAATTCATGGATGGGTGAAGAACTATTGGAGTTGTTACGAAAATTATTCGACACGGAAAAATTGGAAGGGAAGTCATTTGATCAGACGCTATCGAAATTGGAGGAATATTTTAAAGCAAAGATACATGTTCTGGCGGCACGATACAATTTTCATAATAGAAAAATGAGAGAAGGTGAGACATATGCTAATTGGGTAGTAGAATTAAAAGGCCTGGGTCGTAATTGTTTATTTAATTACAAAAATGCAAGCTACAACACAGAGACTATGAAGGAAATGATACGTGATATGATAGTTTTACATACACCGCATGAAGCTATAAGGACAGCGGAACTACAACGACAGAATCCAAAACTCGAAGAAGTTCTCTGCCTCGCAGAAATTTATGAATCAACGCAAAAATCATTAAAAACCATCCGAGGAACACCTTCAGTAGAAGTTAATGCAGTAAAACCACATTATAAGCAACAACGGTATGGAAAAATTAACAATCAACACAAGTCAAATAGAGGAGGTGCAAATTTTCAGCATCAAACCAAATTCCACAACAACAATCAACAGCATCATCGCAAGCAATCATTGCCATCCTGTTCAGGATGTTTTAAAAATCATCGAAAGGAGGACTGCAAGTTTCGTTCGGCAAAATGTTCAAAATGTGGTAAAATAGGACATATAGCCCCGGTATGTGCAACTAATATTATTCATACACTTGACACTTCAGAACTAATTCAATCAATCGTTCATCATTGCAATCAAGTAAACTCATTAATAATTAGAAAAGATAAGAAATTATTTCTAAATCTTGAAGTAAACATCAATCTAATGGAGTTCCAGTTTGATACAGGTGCAACCTGTTCAATGATTGATATGAAATCATATCATATTTTTAAAAATTCTCAACTTTTTGAATGCAAAAATATATTAAAAGCATATGGAAATCAAGAAGCGCTGGAACTTCGTACTTTACATGTAACTGTAAAATTGGGAAATGAAATCAGAATGTTAGATCTTCTTGTTGCAAACACTTTTGAAGGGTCTAATATTTTTGGTATTGATTGGCTTGATTCTTTTAATTGCTTAAAAAAGAAAATTTTTCAAATTAACGAACAAAATCATGATTTTGACAAACTAATTCAACAACATTCCGAATTATTTGATAATAATCTCGGTTATTGCAACTCTTTTGAAGCTCATTTGTACCTAAAACCAAATGCAGTTCCTCGTTTCTTTAAAAGTAGACCTATTCCATATACTATGCAGAAATCTTTTGCAGAAGAAGCTAAACGTTTAGAACATTTAGGCATTTGGAAATCTATAAAGTTTAGTGACTGGGCTCCAATTGTTATTGTTCCAAAACCAAATGACAAAATCAGAGTTTGTGCTGATTTTAACCAAACAATAAATTCACAATTAGATATGGAACAGTATCCAATTCCCAAATTGCAAGATTTACTTTCAAATTACAAGGAGGAAAATCATTCTCAAAAATTGATTTTTTAGATGAGTATTTTCAAATTCCAATGGATGACGAATCAAAGAAATTATTAGTAGTGAATAACCCAATGGGTCTTTATCAATATCAGAGATTAACATTTGGAGTTTCAAGTGCTCCAGCAATTTTTCAGAGATTTTTAGAACAATTAATATCAGATATTCCATTCTGCGTAAATTATCTCGACGATATTGTTATTTCGGGATAGTCTGATGAAGATCATATTCAAAATTTAGAGAGTCTTTTGTCAAAATTACAAAATGCTTGTTTACGTTGCAATAAATTAAAGTGTAGCTTTATGCAAGATAGGATAGAATATCTGGGAAATATTATAACACAAAATTGCATTGAACCCTCTGATTCATGAATTAAAGCAATTCAACAACTTCCGCGCCCCCAAAATGTTCAAGAATTACAGGCATTTATGGGAAAAGTTGCATATTATACGAAATACATTAAAAATTTCTCAACAATTTATGAGCCACTTAATGAGTTACGACGCAATAACATAATTTTCAACTGGGGAAGTAGACAAGAAGAGGCGTTTAATAATCTTAAGCAACAATTAGTCGAAACAACGAAGTTAACCCATTTCAATGAGAAATTACCACTGGTATTGGCGACCGATGCTTCATCTTATGGTCTAGGAGCTGTATTTCCTGATAGTTCAGAAAAACCAATTGCACATGCTTCTAAAACACTTAACATACATCAAAAAAATTATAGTCAAATTGAGAAAGAAGCTCTTGAATAGTTTTTGGAATAAAGAAATTACACGATTATCTGTAGGTCGAAAATTCACATTAATTACAGACCACAAGATATTAGATAAGGAAATGGAAGCTTTAGAAATAAATCTAGCAGAACAATTTCTACATTTGCCAATTGATGCTAAAATGATAGCAGATTTTACAAGTAAAGATAGGTCCTTAAGTTTATACAAGCAGGTTGGCCAAAGAATACCGAAGATATTGAAATAGCTGCATATTTCAATAGACGTCATAACTTAACAACTCAAAATGGAGTTATTATTCTTCAATCGGATTTTAACAGAGTGGTAGTTCCTGGATGTTTTAGAGATCATGCTTTAAAGCAACTCCACAATTAACCCTGGGGCGTGGTTACGACAAAACAAATTGCGAGGAGATATTGCTGGTGGGCTAGAATTGATGTTGACATTGAGGAGTTAATTGGCAGCTGCATTGCGTGCAGAAGAGAAAGCGACTCTCCACCAAAGCAATTTAATTCCAGACAAAGTGCTTCTAAGCCATGGCAACGTATTCATATTGATTTCGCTGGTCCATTTCATAACTTTGTTTGGCTTATTTGTGTCGATTCCTTTTCACATTATCCATATATTGCTAAAATGGACACTACCACAGCGGCTGCAACTATTCGAGTTTTACAAAATATTTTTGCGATAGAAGGTTTACCTGAAGTTATTGTTTCCGACAATGGATCTCAATTTACAGCAGGGGAGTTCAAGAATTTTTGTAAATGTAATGGAATTAATCATTTGACATCAGCTCCATATCATCCAGCATCGGACGGATCACTGCGGAAACAAATTTCATCAGGAAGGAACAAACAAGATGCACTCACATCATTTCATATCGCACTACACCTTTAGGCTGTGGGAAATCACCAGCAGAAATTTTGCATGGTCGGCAACCTAGAACAACTTTAATGATTATGCATCCTACGGATAATTTTAAAATTATTAATTTTACAATTAATGACATTGTATGGTTCCGCAATTTATCTAGTGGATCACTGGATTGTGGACCAAATTTTCAAAACCATTGGAAATATGATGTTCTTAATTAAAACTAAAGATAATACAATTTTTAAACGTCATCAAAATCAAATTAAAAAATCATTAATTCCAATTTCACAATTTAAACAATCTGCAGATATTTATGTGATAGTGTTAATGATTATTGTATTGTTATACTTTACAAATTTGTACTTTACTTTTAATTTTATTTTATTACTAAGATACTTTTGTTTCATATTTTATATTTTCTGAAAATTTGTTTGAAGAAGACTGAAGACTCAAAGGAGGAAATTGAAAGAAGAAGAAGATTATAAGATTAATAATTCAAGATTTTAAAGATTCTAATAATGGACAATACTCAAGATTCAAATTTAAATAATACGCTATCGTTGTCCGCAGTAGATAAGATGACTATTAGGGAGATGCAAAGAGAACTAGAGCGGCGAAGTTCTGCGACCAATGGAAATCGCGCAACTTTAAAATTAAAGTTGATGACTCTAGTGTCAGCAGAATGCGCTGGTGTAGAAGAAGACTCAGAAGATTTTATAGAGTGTGATGATTTCCCACAATCTGAAGTGAATCCCGCTACTGCAACATTGCGAGAAACCATTGCTCCATCACCATCAGTTCAATTACCTGCAACAAGGCAGCATGTTTTTGAATCGCGCATCGTTAGAATGTCTTTCAAAGACGCGGAGGGCATCGTGGATTCGTTCAACGGAGAAGACGGCGTTTTAGTAGAAAATTGGATTCGCAAGGTAGAGGAACTGAAATACGACTGGGGATGGACCGACAATGACTTGATTATATACGCAATAAAGCAATTGAGAGGTGCAGCTAAGTCATTTGTAGCAAGTTTGGAGCAGTGCAATAACTGGGCAGAATTTAAGAAGCAGCTTATAAATGAATTCAAGGTAACAATTAATAGCAAAGACGTACATGAAAAATTGAGTAACAGGAAGAAGAAGATGAACGAATCATGGCGGTCATACGTATACGACATGCGTGAAATTGCAGCGACGATTAGACTGGATGATCCTTCGACGATTGGTTACATCGTTGATGGCATAATGGATGACTCTGTTGAGAAATTAATACTGCACGGAGCTACAAATTTCAGCGAGCTGAAAATTAAATTTATGGAATACGAAAAAATCAAAAATGCAAAGAAGTCATCAGTTCCGAAGACATCATTACAACCGTTGGTTAGCAAAGAATCTTCGAAACAAGCTCAGAAGAAGATTTAATGCTACGCATGCGGAGAAGATGGACATGGGTCTCGCAACTGTCCCAACGCAAGCAAAGGTCCGAAATGGTTTAGTTGCAATAAGTTTAGTTGCGAAAGTTGTTGAAGATCAAGTCGAAGAGTGGCTGAAAGATGGCGTCATTGTTCCAAGTAATTCCGAGTTTTCGAGTCCAGTTGTTGTTGTTCGCAAGAAAGATGGAAGATATCGCTTATGTGTTGATTATCGTCGATTAAATAAAGTTGTAAAAAAAGACCGATTTCCGATGCAGAGAATCGACGATCAACTAGATAAGTTAGTAAATGCAAAAGTTTTTTCAACAATCGATTTGAAAAACGGATTTTTCCACGTTCCAATGCATGAAGATAGCATGAAATACACTGCATTTACTACAAGCGAAGGTCAGTTTATGTTTACTAAAACTCCTTTTGGACTATGTAATTCTCCATCAAGCTTCAATCGGTACGTAAGCTGTGTTTTTGCTGATCTGATTCGAAAAGGTTTGGTTATACAGTACGTTGATGATATCATCGTACCTACTAAGAACTTCGACGAAGGAATCGTACGTCTACGAAACGTAATGGACGTTGCGGCAAAGAATAGTTTGGACATCAACTGGAAGAAGTGCCAATTTTTAAAAACAGAAGTCGAATATCTGGGTCACGTAATATCGGATTCAAAGATATTTCCGTCGCAAATCAAAATCAAAGCAGTAAAGAAGTCTCCTGAACCGAAAATGGACAAGGATTTACAGAGTTTTCTTGGACTAGCAGGATATTTTCGCAAGTTCATACGTGGATACGCAAGTATTGTTGCACCGCTAAATCAACTTTTGCGTGGAGGAGCAAAAAGAATTAAGTTTGAAGCTGAACATAGCAACGTGTTTCAGGAAGTTAAAGATAAACTTGCAAGTAATCCCGTACTTCAAATTTATGATCCTGCAGCAATAACAGAATTACATACGGACGGCAGTAAGCTTGGGTTTGGCGCAATACTGATGCAAAAGACAGACGAATTCTCAGACTTCAAACCTGTATTTTTTTGGAGTAAGTCAACCAGTGATGCTGAGAAGAACTACCACTCGTATGAGTTAGAAGTATTGCCAATAGTCGAGTCGGTAAAAACATTGCGACCGTATCTACTGGGAATCAAATTCAAGATAGTTACCGATTGTGCAGCTTTTCAACGTACCGTTAACAAAACTGATATTCCACCGAGAGTGAAGCGTTGGACACTGTACTTAGAGGAGTATGATTAAGTCATGGAACATCGCAGCGGAGAACGCATGAAGCACGTGGATGCGTTGAGCAGGTATCCAGTATTTGTTGCTGAAGACTCGATGACGGCGTTAATAAAGAAAAATCAAATGAAAGATGATCGAATTGCAGCTTTAATTCAATTAGTTCAACAACAGGAATTTGACAATTATTTTTTGAGAAACGAGATTTTATATAAATTTGTGGATGGTCGAGATTTACTTGTTGTTCCAAATTCAATGGAAAATTAAGTTATAAAATCCGTTCACGAAAAAGGTCATTTTGGAGTGGAGAAAACAGAAAAAGCTGTAAAAATGAATTTTCATTTTGAAAAATGCACGATAAAACTAAGCAGTGCATTCAAAGTTGCATTCAGTGCATATTAATGAATCGAAAGATAGGAAAGCAAGAGGGAATGTTAAATCCAATTCCAAAAGATGATATGCCATTAGCTACGTTACACATGGATCATGTTGGACCACTTACACCTACTACGGTGGTGGTAGATGCATTTTCCAAATTTACTTGAATTTACCCAACTAAAACGACTAGTGCAAGTGAAGTTTTAAATCGATTCGAGAGTCTAGTAAAAACGTTTGGAAAGCCAGAACGAATCATCACTGATAAAGCTGCTGCGTTTAGTTCGAATGATTTTAAGGATTTCTGCAATGCTAACAATATACGGCATTATCAGACAACAACAGGCGTGCCTCGCGGAAATGGCCAGGTTGAACGAGTAAATGCAATCGTCGTATCAGTGCTAACCAAATTATCACTAGATGCTCCTGAGAAGTGGTATAAACTCGTGGATAGAGTGCAAAGATGTATCAACTCGACGTTTCATCAGGTCATCAATCTAACACCACACGAAGCTCTAACTGGCGTTAAAATGCGAAATGGCGATGAAAGTGAAATTCTGAAATGCCTACAAGAAGAATCTGTGCAAGCGTTTTGTGAAGATCGAGAAAAGCAACGGCAAGAAGTAAGAAATAACATATTTGAAGCACAAATGCGTCAAAAGAAGAATTTTGACAAACATCGAAAAGACGCAACGAAATATAATGTTGGAGATGTGGTGGCAATTCAAAGAACTCAATTTACAACTCTTTTAAAATTGAAACCTAAGTTTTTTGGGCCATATATCGTACGGAATGTCAAGTCACACGATAGATACGATGTTGAGAAACTCGGATCTACAGATGGGCCTAAATTCACATCCACATCGGCTGATTTAATGAAACCTTGGAAAACATCGTCTGGAGTCGATGTCGTATCAGGATTGGCCGTGTGATAGTGTCAAGGATTGAAACCTAAACGAATAACGGTTTCGATTTCGGTTTTTCCCGCGTTTCGGTTACGGTTTCGGTTTTAAGTTTTTATAACGAAACGGTTTCGGTATACCGGTTCCATGTTACGGTTTCGGTTTTCGGTTTCAAATAATTTTACATTTTTTATATGGTCCTAAATTACTGGGGTAAAGTGGAAAACGTAATTTAAACAATGTTTGTTGTTATTTCAGTAAACATATTGTGTTATATGAATTATTTAATTGATTACGTCAAGAAAAAAATTTAATTTAAAATTTCGTGACCAAAACCAATGAAAAGCAACATATTGACTTCACCTGATATATGATCTGAATTGAAAAGAAGATGAATTTTGTACAATTTTCATCCATAAAAGCCAAAGAATTTAAATTTCAACAATTCTGTGAACTGCAATATATGTGAACTAGCGATGATCATTTGCAAGAGCAAGGCAAGAAATGTTAATCTTAATCTCTTAAATTTTAAATAAAGATCGAAGACAAATATCTTAAACTGCATATTAATTATGAAAACGAATAGAATTTGAACACTAATTGTATTTAAGTTACCTATTTTCCATATTTTCAATTTCTTCAACATTTTACTAACAAAAAAAAAAATCCAATAACATAAAAATTTGAATTATATTTTAACAAGAATTAACAAATAAAAAAATAATTGTATAAAACAAGTGATGTTGACAAGACAATTCAAAATCTCAAGGCCATAATAAAATAAACGAAAAGTCACCAAATACATTTTCAAAATTTTCAACAATCTCGAAAATTAAGTTTTTCATAAAAATGTATTTGGTGACTTTTCGTTCTACAACGACGATATACAGTATACGATATACATATACAATAAATATAAGGAATATTTCGTATAAGCATTTTTCTGTTTTCGTCACAGATTAATAAAATCCGTATGCTACACGTGTCAAGAGAACTCAAATAATATCTGGCAGAGTAACATTTTTCTTTGCGAACACCATGCGAGCACAAACTCAAACGCTACTAAGCGAATACTAACAGAAAGAAGAGAATATAACAATAACGATTACGATTCGTCAAACAGACGCATGACAACAGACAGACGCATGACAACGGACAGACGCATGACAACAGACAGTCGCATGACAACGGACAGACGCACGGCACCACACTACATGTATGTATCTAGTACAGCTCTCTAGTTGGCAACAACAACGAGTTCTCTTTGTGGTACAAAAAATGTCCCGCCAAAATTCTATCAAAAGCTTGGATGCCGCTTTATTCGCATTTTTGTTGTTGTTGCACTTTCAAACGAATCATTTGTGAAAAAAGAAAAACACAAAAAGCAATATATCAGCTAAATATATCACACTGTGAAAATGTTAATATATTATTTTTTATTACTTCATGATTTTACAATTAACAAAAAAACTATATATAAAAGTAAAACTAAAATAATAATGTGCATAAGCACAGTGCATATGCACAATCGATGTACGAACTTGCGTAGCGAAGAAAAGAGAAAAAAACATTGTTTTGTCTATTTTATCTTTTTGAAGCGACTTTTGAAGCACTTTTAAAGCTATTTACCGCTTCAAAAGTGCTTCACAGGCCTTATTTTTAAGATTCTTATATTCTTTAGAATTCGACAAAAACAAAAAAAACACACATCTTCATTAATGTTCACGTTCATAAATATTTTGCACGCTTTCCATTGTTACTTATTGTTCAATATTTAGTAATATCATGAATTCTTTTGTATATCATTATTATCTTAAAAACATAATAAATACATTAAAATCATAAAAAAACGCAGGAGTTTCCTTTTCTTGCAGTCTTAGTCTTGCACTTGCTCTTGTTCTTTTTCTTGCAAAATCTCGATTTTGTTCTCGCTTTTGTTCTTGCAAAAAAAAAAAGCAAGAACAAGAAATTTTTAATCATCACTAATGTAAACAAATATCTGCCTTATACTTGAAATTTTTAAACTTGTCTAAGTTGCACTTCATTTTTCGTATTTCCTTAAATAGGTACTGAGATGTTAATAATTTGAAACTTTTTTTACATTTTTTTTTGCATTACATTGTTTTGTTTATGTCCGAAATTGAGCTGTTTTGAAACATCAGTCAAAAATCCATTAGAAGACTTATAAATGGTATTCTATTGAATAGATCATTTAAAAGAATTTAAAATATATTCAAATGAACTTTTCAAAACTTGTTCCACTTTACCTCAAGCTCCCCTATATATTTTACTAATAAAATAAATAAAAATCCAATATTATTAAAATTTTAATCATTTTTTAACGTAAAAATTTTGCTTGGAGTTGCTGGTGTTTTGTTGTTAATTCGATTAATGAAACAAAAAACAAATTTTAGACCAAATACCGTTGTTTTGGAAATATCGTTTCTCAAAAAACAACATGTGAATTTTTGTACAACCAAAAATGTTTATTTTGGGAACTCCAAATTTTAATTAATGAAATTTTACTTAAGATCTTCTATATAAAATAAAATATGTGTTCCTGGTTTTTTGTATACTTTTTCAAAAACCGTTTTAAACCGGTATAAAACCGAAACCGTTTATATCGGTATTGGATATCGGTTTATTTCTGATTTTCGTATAACGGTTTCGGTTTCGGTTTTAAAAATGAAACGGTTTTAAACGGATATCGGTTTCGGTTTCGGTTACGGTCTCAATCCTTGGATAGTGTTAATGATTATTGTATTGTTATACTTTACAAATTTGTGCTTTACTTTTAATTTTATTTTATTTCTAAGATACTTTTGTTTCATATTTTATGTTTTCTGAAAATTTGTATTCGGTGAAAATTATTTCGATTTGTATTTCAAACAATAAACTACTCATCGTTTACATTTATACCGAAGCTCGAACTTTGTCACAAATTCCATCCATATATATTAACGAAAAACCTCTTATTACAGCTGATATTCAAAATTCGTCAAATAATCATTCAGATGCTAATACACTTCTGCCTCAACCACAACGGAATCTACAGCAAACATCTTGTCCATTACGTCGTTCAACAAGAATCAGAAATTCTCCTTATATTGTTAATTATAGAAAATTTACGAAATTATTCACTTTACGAAAATTACTTTGCATATTTAAATTTTTATAAATCAATGTAACATTAATTTTATTATTCAAATATTTTTCAATATACAAAATTATACGTTTCTGAACTTCGATATTTAAACAACATAGTTTTATTTCACATATAAAATAGAAATAATTAATTTAATAGCGTACGTAATAAAATTAAATACTTTTTATTTAATTTGAAATTAAATACACGCGTAAAACAAAATTTGGAATTGTTTTAAGACTTGTTCGTGTTTACTGTTCAGTTTTTTCATGCCCAAATACACTTTCTTTAACAAGAGACATACTATTCTACAGAGTAAATGCTATTGTGTTCCTATATGTTGTATTTATATATGCAGCCCTAGCGCTCCAACGTGTTGCAAACACGAAGTCAGCAGCACAACAAGTCATCGGCCATTTCCGATCTCGGTATCGCTGTTGTGATGCTGACTTCGTGTTTGCAATACGTTGGAGCGCTAGGGTTAGGTAAAATGGCCGATTTCTTATAATTAAATTGGCTACCACAACTAAACAAATTGGTGGTGTCAATTGTAATCATTAGTTGTGTGAACTGATACGCGGTGTTGCAACAACTGAATCAGTCGAATGTTGACAGAACTAATTAAATCGGTTGGCAAAAAAAGACGGTTGCCCCAACTGATTCGTTCTTTGAGTGTATTGGAAAAATAAAACTAATTTTTTATTTTTATTTTTAAAAATATCCAAATGAAAATATTTGCAAGCAGTCGGAAAATTTACAAAATCAGTTTTGAAAACTGACATATATTCTTATATAGCATACAATTGTCAAATAAATATAATCCATTAGACAATATTAGGAAAAGGGTAGAAATATTTGGAATAAAAAGGAAATTTACGTTGAAATAGCATTATGGTAAATGTTCCCTAAGAAAATGTTCCAAACACTTTATTACTTTAATCAGCAATTTACTTGAACTCACACACATCCTTATTTTCTTAAAAATAAGATTTTTAGTTATGTTATTAAAAGTTTGGTAGGAGATGTATTATGTTAGGTATTATTTCATAATTATTTGGATGTTATTTCTATTTTTTTTTTTTTTTTTCATTATTTTTAAAAATATTTTGTGTATCTTTCATAAAGAAATTTTGGAAATTTTGAGGGTCAATTAAAAATACGAGTATACATTTTTCAAAAAAAAAACAAAAATATTAATGAATCAATACTGTTCAGAAAATTAACTATTAAAACAAATAATGTCCAATGAATTTTTTCCAAAAAATTTTCCTGCGGCGCTTCTATTATTAATACAAAAATAGGTCACATGAGTAAGTTCGGTCATATGGGACGGACTTTTTTAGTTGGTCGGCCCGACTATGGAATACCCTACACTTTGGTGGTTAATATGGGACATTTAATTGTATACCTATCTTTTAAAGTTCTCTGTAATGTTGAAGATTCTTACAGTCATATTTTATATATCAGACATTTTCGACGTATATCCCAATAATTTAAAAAATTGATATGAAAGTAAAAAAAAAAAGTAATCTAAAAAAAGTTAAAAATATATGTGGACGGATTACGCCTACTTTTAAAATATATGTGAAGATTTAAGGCTAATATTTCATAAATTTGTTTTCATAATTTGCGAATAAAATGTACACTATTGAAAAGCGAATATTTCTAAGAACACATTTTTCTAGTTGAATTCTTACAATACATTTTAAATTTTATAAGTATATCTTGAATACTTTTCGAGTTATTGGTTCCTAAAATGTTATATATAAGTCACTTGTATGGGAGGTGGGCGTGTCCGTTGACCGATTTAGCTCATTTACATTGACAGAACTAACTTTTGGCTAAAAAGTATTGAAACGAAATTTCATCTCGGGTGGTGATGCTTATCAAGAATATATATACGCTTCCATACCGGCCATACCTCCTAAGGGGCGTTACAATATCTGCACAAAGTTAATATACCCTGTACCTCACAAGTATAGGGTATAAATACACAAAAAACTTTTGATTACAAATAATTAAACAAAAAAACTTTAGATTACAAATAATTAAAAAAAAAAAATTGCGCGATTTTTTTGAATAAAAAAAACCTGTGGCGCTTTTAACAGTGCAATATTTTAAAAAATGGCTGACTATTATATACAAAAATAAACCTTTAACCCTTAAATGCCCACTGGTTCCGCCAGGATCCAACGAATGAAAATCCTAAATTTGTTCAACAAATTTTATTTAATCTTCCCGCTTCGACTTTTAAAAAGTTTATTGATCCAAGCGCCACCGTTTGCGCCGTTTCTCGTTTAAAACAAACTTCATTTGCCGGCTGTATTTCCAGTAAGGGCAATTAACATCAAGAAAATTAACTTTTGTAAAATTGAGTACTTTCAAAAAATATTATTGCGGTGAATTTGTCGAAATCGAAGCTGAAAAATTGTCGTGATCGCTGTAGTATCTCGAAGCTATTGTAAGTGTTTGAAATAAATTTATTTTTTTATTTTGGTTGTTTTTTTCGTATTTTTGGTTGGTTCTTTGCGGAACCATCAGGCACCGGAAGTTCAAAATTGAGCATATTTGAAATTCTATAGAAATGTTTTTTTATGTTTTTTTTTAAGTTTGTTGTTTACAAACTACAGAATTCCTGATTTTCGAACATAATAAGTGCTTTGAAATAAATAGTGTGAATATGACATCAACAATGGCCGGAGTGAATCTGTAAAAAAAGAACTGTTTCATCAAAACAAACCAGAATTATTCATACATTTATGCTTTTATTTACATTTTCCACGATTTTCCGCAAGGAACCAACGAGCAATTTTTGATCTGGTTCACCTATGCGGAAGTCGTAGAACAAACGTTGTCCAGAATCGCGAGTTCTATTTTAAGGGTTAATATATGTAAGGGATTTTAAGTTTTTTAAAAATTAATTTAGCCACTCTCATATTCCAAAAAATTAAGTTAAAATTTTTTATTTTTTTTATTTTTAAAGGGTAACACGTGACGTTGAGGTCACTTTTTATATTTTTGTAACTTTTTTCCCGCCCACTTTGATATAATCCAAAATCCGGTTGAATATCGTGTGATTACAATTTTGATTCATGTATACACAGGAAAAAATTATGTTTTGCAGTTATATACATAATTTACGGTCTAAGCCGACTATAAATACCCTACACATATGTGTGGTTACCATTAAAAGATGTATATACTTTCTTACTTACTTAAATGGCCCTTACAACCGTGGGTCGGTTTTGGCCGCCGATATGAAGCCGCGCCAGTCGGATCTGCTTTGCGCGCGCTGCCGCCAGTTAGAAATACCAAGCGTTGCCAGGTTGTCCTCAACTTGGTCTTTCCAACGCAGATTTGGACGCTCTCTTCTACGCTGTCAACCTTCGAGTTTCGATTGAAGCACATTTTTGGCTGGAGTGTTTTCATCCATTCGTTCGACATGACCATCGTAGGACATGAGCATTGAAAAAATTACAGTTCATTGTATGAAAATGGGGTCGAATTCGGGCTAGTTGAGTGTCTACGGAGAACTAGACCAATACTAGTATTCAACTAGTCGAGTTCACAATTGTTATGAGTTCACGAGTTCATAATTGTTATGAATTGAGTTCATTAAGGTATTCATTAAGGCTTTGACGCAAAGCAGAAAATACAATACAAAGAAGATAGGTCATATCAGTATTTGTGTATGTGTGAAAACACATTTATGAAATATTAGCGATAAATCTCCTCATATGTTTTAAAAGTAGGCGTGATCCACCCACATTTATTTTTAAAATTTTTTGATTATTTTTTTGTTTTACTTTCATATCAATTTTTTAAATTATTGGGGTATACGTCGAAAATTTCTGATATATAAATAATATTATGAGTGTAAGAATGTTCAACATAACTAAGAACTTCATAAGGTAGGTATACAATTAAAGGTCCCATATTAATATCCTCACCAAAGTGTAGGGTATTCCTTAGTCGGGCCTGACCGACTAAAAACGTCCGTCCCACATGACCGAACTTACCCATGTGACCGTTTTATATTGTAATAGTTATAGCAATAATAGAAGCGCCATAGGCCAATTTTTTGAAAAAAAAATCATTGGACATTATTTGTTTTAAAAGCAAATTTTCTGATCAGTATTGATTCATATATATTTTTGTTTTTTTCCGTAAAAATTCCAACCGTATTTTTAATTGAACCTTCAAAATTTCCAAACAAAAAACCCATATGAAAGATTCACAAAAAAATCAAAAATAATGAAAATAAAATAGAAATAACATCTAAAAAATTATGACATAATACCTAACATAATACATCTCCTACCAAACTTTTAATAACATAAGTAAAAATCTTATTTTTAAGAAAATAAGGAAGTGTGTTGGTTCGTCTAAATTGCTGATTAAACTAAATTTTGATGGTTTTCAAAACTGCTTTTATAAATTTTCCGACTGCTTCCAAATATTTTCATTTAGATATTTTTAAAAATAAAAATAAAAAAATAGTTATATTTTCCCAATATGTTCGAATCGGTTCATATTTATTTTGTAACTCCGAATGCATCCAATTATTTTTAATTTGTCCGAATCGAATATTTTAATTTTCTATTTCAAAATTTGTGATATTTTTCCAATATAACCGACTCGGACATTATATATTGGCAATTTTATACAATATAAAAATACATGACAATTTCAATATGTTTTTATTTTTCGAAAATTTCCGACTGATTTTAAATATTTTCGAATTTTTTCGAGTCGGATTTAATGCATTAATTCGATAAACTATTCGTGTTAAATATTTAATATATTAAGATTTTTATCATTTTATGATTTATTGCTACTTAAAAAATTGTGATAATGCCGAATATATACAACTTTTCGATTTTTTACAATATTTCCGACTCCTGGGGAGGTGTCACACATCCCCCATCCTCCCTATAGGTCTGGCCCTGGCTCAGACTTTAAAAATAAATTTACACAGTTGGTTTTCACGACATTCTATTGAAAGGTGATACGACAAAATAAATAGAAGAACTATTATGGTAGATAGAAGAACTATTATGGTAGATAAAAAAGTGTTTCCCATTTCTACTACTTCTCTCTGGTGAATATATTCTACACGTTATTAATTGATGTATGCAGAGAAAAATAAAAATCCATCAATATGATGAATTTATCAATAAATATTATGAATTTTTACTAGCAACTACCGGATTCATCATATTGATACCACCGTTCATCAAATCAAATGATATTGATGAATGCATTCATATATATATATATATATATATATATATATATATGTATATATATATATATATATATATATATATATATATATATATATATATATATATATATATATATATATATTGATATATATATATATATATCTATATATATATATATATAAATATATATATATATATATATATATATATATATATATATAAACAATCTTATGTTTGGTTTAAATTATAACAAATAACTTTATTAATTCACTTTAATAAACAACTTTACTAATAATAAATTCTAACAACTGATACGTGTCCACTATTTAACTTGACATTGTTGTCTCACGAGACGTACTCAACCACTTTCCAATTACTACTGAGTGCTGTGCCTTATATGCAGCGCCCTTGCATGCATCAGTTCGACACGTTTCGACAAGCTTCGACATTTTTCGAGAACCTTTTACTCGTTTCGTGAATGACGCATGTTACTGGCATCTCATTCGTACTTATGTGTTTTTAATGCGCTGATATTCTATATCTTTCTCGCACATTGCTTAATGCGCTGAATTGTCTTCCGTCTCTTTTACTCTTGTACAGTGGAGCAAATTACCTCGTGTCGTAACACTGTCCTCCACCTGAATCTGTTTGTCCCGAATGGATGTTAATCCTCTCTGTTTCTGTATGGCGCCAACCTTTCTAATTTTCTACTTTCATTTTTTGTCTAACGTCTGTAGTATTTTGAATCTGATACACTATGTCATTAATCCTTTTAATTATCTTGTACGGTTCTTCACAGTGTGTTTGCAGCTTAGGGTTATCAATTTCACTCGTTGCATAAAAAGATCTCCTTCCTTAAATCAGAGTTTGCTCTCAAGTCGTATCTTGACTTTATCTTTTCACTTGCAATTTTGTATACTCTGCCTTAAGGACTGATGCAACTCGTCTGGGTCTTCACCTTTCCTCTTGCCCAAAACACTTTTTTGTCTTTTGTACATCCATGACAGTACGTTGGTAATGTGCTCCTACGTTGTATTGATTCATCTTACCGAGACTCCTGACGGGTGTTCTTTTTGCGGATATAAATTGCTTACATCTGTGAATTTAATAGACGACTGACTTCTGATATCCGACCCAATAGAAATGTTTCCTGACTTCTTCAACCGTTTTATTAATGCTCAAGTGACCTCCATTGGATTCACAATTACATTACATTACTATCGCTTTAATTTTTGAATTGGGAAAAACAAATTTCGTGCAGATCTGCTATTTTCAATTTCCCACACACGTTACAAACAACCATTTTGTATCTTCAGACTTTGCAACTGCGCTCAGTAAGTCCTGCTTATTGGCCTGTTGGATGCTTTCTCTTTCCATAATGGCTTTCTTTGTTGTTCCTTGAACGTCGTAATTTTTGCAATGTCGGGGTCCTTCTTTTGATCATTTCGTATTTTCTCTGGACTACATTGATCACCCAATGCACGAATGTGAATTGTGTTAGTTTTTCTTCTTCTTCTCTCGGCCACTTCTCAGATTCCATTGTCCACACTCGTGATGACACTGTGCCTGAATTTTCCCGATGGCCCCTGGTGTTATTTTATCCATCCTCAGGTCCCTTTTCTGGTCTGTGTCCCTTAGATGTTTGCACAATTACACATTTACGGTTTTCACGACGGTCGCGTGCCATATGCCCATATTTTCCGTAATTGTAGCATTTACCTTTTAATTTGGTGTTTTCTTTGGCAGCATAATGTTCGGATTTAACGCTGGCTTTAGACGCTCCATGACATCCATGACGTATTCTTCACATACAGTTCATCATATTGAAGAACACTTTTTCGACAGTTACCAAGAGTTCATCATATTTATGATCGCGTTCCTAGAAACTTTATATTTAGTAGTTGCAGACGATCTTTGAATGGCGGAAGATATGTAAGTTATCACCCAATTAAAGAGTGAAGTGTAGGAATTTTTTTCTGTATTCCATGCGTCAATATGTACATTGTAGCAAGGAGTATATTCATATTTAAATTAACTAACGTTTAAATAATTTCCTTTATTCAATTGTATTGGTATATGTAACGAAAAACATGTTCAAGTTTTACTTTAAATTTGATATAAATACAGTAAGAAGTAAAAATTATTGCATTTGTAGAAATATATTAATATTTTGCAGTAATGCAGTAGAATTATATAGTTCTTTTCCATACAAAAATGTTTTCAAAAACATCAATGTAGTAAAAACAAATAGACATGTTTCGGACATAAATTAAATACAAATGTATTTATTTTAAAGATATTTTTTTAAATACAGTATACTTTTCGTTTCACGTCGACACTGACGAGAGACGCGTATTTAAATGCATTAAAATTTTTTATAACCAGTTTTCTTTCTTAATTTCACATTAAACGAATGTACTAAAATAAAAGCTATTCATAAATTTATTATCTTGCGATGCCATATTTTTGGTTTCAACTCCACTATAGAGTTGCAAGTTATAAGGACAAAAATTGTACTACAAAAAAAGAACAAAGATACCACATTTTTGTTTGCAATCTACTTCAGGATTGCTTAATATCTAGAAAAATCTACGAAATTCTACAAATAATGACCTTAAATTATCCAAAAAAATGACCAATAAAAAAATCCAAAAAAATGTCAAACGCATTAAAAAAAAATGACATGCTATAAAAATCCGAGCTCTGATAATAACATTTGTTTATCATCACTTGCATCACACACATGGGGCCATTCCACACCAAATCGACCTAAAAAAGTAAAATTTAGGCAACTGATAATGATTATTGAGATATGCATTGAACAACTTCCAGAGATACAGTGAAACTATCGAAAGTTTTTTATTCAACTTGTTCATTTTGTGTGCAACTGCATAACATTAATAATCACAGAAAAAAAAAATCTTCAATATGATGAATTTATTCATAAATATTATGAATTTTTTCACCAACTAACAGATACATCTTATTAATACCACCGTTCATTAAATGACATATTAATGAATGTATTCATTAAATATATGAATAAAATATTCAATACAATGAATTTGAATTGTCATATTGATACATTTGTTCATTTTTTTTTTTTTTTTTTAAATATTTATAAAATAATTTGAAAAAAAGTGTAAAAATTTTATTTAAATAAAACAGTAAAAAAATTTACAAAAAAATGATCCCAAAAAAATTTGGACAAAAAAAATTGTTCCAAAAAAAAAAATCGAAAAAAAAAAATTTCGAAAAAAAAAAATTGTTCAAAAAAAAAAAGGTCGAAAAAAATGTTCGAAATAAAAATTTGTTCAAAAATTTTTTTTTTTTTCAAAAATATATTTTTTATAAATATAAACAGTGAACTTTTTTTGAACTTTATTGCAGAAAAAGCTAAACAACCAAGAAAAAAGCTAGAAAAGGCTAAAATTATGTTTAAAAAAAGCTAAAATAAGCGAATTTTTTTTTATTATTTTTTCTATGTATTTTATTAAAAACTAGCTGGACCCGTGCACGACTCGTGCCAAGATTTTGTGAATTCATAGATATAAAGCGATTTTATTAATATAAAAAAAAAACATTATTATTATTTTTTATATCAGGGGCCCGTGATTCGCTGTGGAAGTTTTTATTGGTTTTATAAATGTAGTAACCAAATAATAATTCTCCGCCAAAACAACTTTTCTCAAAGACAATTCAGACAGTAGAATATTTCGCCAAAGAATTCTTCCCAGTAGAAATCTACGCCGTAAAATTCTTCCCCATAGAACGCTTTACCGTAGAATTCTTCCCGGTAGAACTCTTCCCGGTAGAATTCTTCCCCGTAGAGTTTTTCCCAGTAGAAGTTTTAGTGTAGTTAGTTTTAATGTGGTAAGTTTTAGTGTGTTGAATTTTTAGTTTAGTGAATTTTTAGTGTGGTGAGTTTTAGTATGGTGAGTTTCAGTGTGGTGAGTTTTTAGTGTGGTGAGTTTCGGTGTGGTGAGTTTTAGTGTGGTGAATTTTTAGTGTAGTGAGTTTTAGTGTAGTGAGTTTTTTTGTGGTGAGTTTTAGTGCGGTGAGTTTTATTGCGGTGAGTTTTAGTGTGGTGAGTTTTAGTGTGGTGAGTTTCAGTGTGGTGAGTTTCAGTGTAGTGAATTTTTAGTGAGGTGAGTTTTAGTGTGGTGAGCTTTATTGTGTTGAGTTTTAGTGTGGTGAGTTTTAGTGTGGTGAATTTTGGTGTGGTGAGTTTTAGTATGGTGAATTTTTAGTGTGGTGAGTTTTAGCGAGGTGAGTTTTATTGTGGTGAGTTTTAGTGTGGTGAGTTTTAGTGTGGTGAGTTTTAGTGTGGTGAGTTTTAGTGTGGTGAGTTTTAGTGTGATGTATTTTAGTTTTTTGTTTCATCTTTTTAGATTGTGTATGTGCTGAGTTACGTCGTTTTGAAAGTTTAGGTTGTATGGGAGGTGCCACGCCTCTTTGTCCAATCCCGCCCATATATAGCCTATGACACCCTCCGGACTCCATAGTATCCTGGTGCAAAATTTCAGTTAAATCGGTTCAGCGGTTTAGACGTGATGCTGGAACAAACAGACAGACAGACAGACAGACAGACAGACCGACAGACTGACAGACGGACCAAGAGTTTTATATATATAGATAATATTAGAAACACCAATATAATCTTTCAATATATTAAAAATATTATAATTTGTATATTTTCACTAAAATTCAAAATTTTCCAGTAAAAGGTCAATAAATGTAAAATCTATATATATAAAACTCTTGGTCCGTCTGTCTGTCTGTTTGTTTGTTCCAGCATCACGTCTAAACCGCTGAACCGATTTAACTGAAATTTTGCCACAGGATACTAAGGAGTCCGGAGGATGTCATAGGCTATATATGAGCGGGATTGAACAAAGGGGCGTGGTACCTCCCATACAACCTAAACTTTCAAAACGACATAACTCGCACATACACAATCTAAAAAGTTGAAACAAAAAACTAAAATTCACCACACTAAAACTCACCACACTAAAACTCATCACACTAAAACTCACCACATTAAAACTCACCACAATAAAACTCACCACGCTAAAACTCACCACACTAAAAATGCACCATACTAAAACTTACCACACCAAAACTCACCACACTAAAATTCACCACACTAAAACTCACCACACTAAAACTCAACACAATAAAGCTCACCACACTAAAACACACCACACTAAAAATTCACTACACTAAAACTCACCACACTAAAAACTCACCACACCGAAACTCACCAGACTAAAACTCACCACACCGAAACTCACCACACTAAAAATTCACTAAACTAATAATTCAACACACTAAAAATCACCACATTAAAACTAACTACACTAAAACTTCTACTGGGAAAAACTCTACGGGGAAGAATTCTACAATAAAGATTTCTACTGGGAAGAATTTTACGGCGAAGATTTCTACTGGGAAGAATTCTACGGCGAAATATTCTACTGTCTGAATTGTTTTGGCGGAGAATTATTATTTGGTTACTACATTTATAAAACCAATAAAAACTTCCACAGCGAAGCACGGGCCCCGGATATAAAAAATAATAATAATGTTTTTTTATATTAATAAAATCGCTTTATATCTATGAATTCACAAAATCTTGGCACGAGTCGTGCACGGGTCCAGCTAGTATACAATAAATTTGCAAGTCAAAATTTGTTGATAATTTAGAATTGGTTTTAATTTTTAATATTTCAATAAAATTTTCAAAGATTCCATAAACATTTTTTATTTGTCAGTAAATAGTCAATAAATTTTCAAAATTACACCTAAAAGTCAGTACAATTAGTCAGTACTATATTTTAATCTTTCAAAATGTCAATATATTTTAAAAAATCACCTAAATCCATGTACAATTTAAAGAGCCTGTTCGAATAATGGCTAGTTGTTTTACCTGCTTCTACTCAGCTTTTATACTTTTCAAAACTGTGAATTGCGTTCAAATACTAATTTGTAAGATATTTCTATATTTTTGGAAATAAAAAAAAAATGTTTTTTAATTGGATATGTATTTATTAATATGTATTTCTGGAAAATTTAATGGAAAGAAAATCTAACAGCCAGATATTGTATCTCGATAATTGACGAAAGTAGTCACGCACGCCCGTGTGACTGGCTTTTTGAATTTTGACGTCACACGGTTTGCGCCGACGCAAAGAAATAATTTGTATTTCATAAAACTAAACCGCACGAATGTTGTGTCAAATTAGACGGCAGCTTTTTTGGATCCGTTCACTAAAATTTTCACGAAACGAGGCACTAATTGCACCTAAAAAGGATGCAGAACAATCTTAAATAATTTTTTAATACACTACACATTTCTTTTCATCTAAAAAATTCATTTACAAAGCAAATTAGAAAAAATTCGCAAAAATGATGAAATACACACAAACACAATTTTGCCAACTTTTTCAGAAGAGGTGTTTTTTGGTTACCGAATCGATATTCGATTCTCGAATCAAGTCTCGTTTTGTTGCTGTAACAAGTATTTCCAGATTAAAAAATTCGTAAGTTTTAAATAAATTTTTATGTTTTTTTATCTGAAATTTGTTTGTTGGTAACACGACATGTTTTCGAGAGTCGTATAACGTAAGATCCATCAAAATCAAGGTACGGGCTTGACGGGCGGAATGTGTGAAGATATGAAATACAACTTTACAGAGGATGTGAGAGCACTCACATGTGAGAGCACTCAGTCACATCGGAAGGCTTTTTCGTTCTACAATGCACTTCACAAAAATATAGGAATTCTTCATTGTCCGCATTGGTCTTATAAAAGTCGTTATTGTCACCGCAACAATCTAATTTAAACTTTATGGCTGAACATTTTTCAATATATTTAAAATGCTACAACGATCATCGAAAATCAATACTGTTGATATCAGGTTGTTCTTAATTTTAAGATACTCGAAGAAAAACTTAATTTTATACAAAATCACGGTTGTATTTTAAACAATATTTCAAATTAAGACACACTATTTTATGGAAATTTCCCTTATTTACTAAATTTTATTAAGATTTTGCTAATTTAAAAAAGGATAAATAAATTAGCCCCAATATTTAAAGCTAAACACAAAAATAAAAAGCTAAATCTACCTTTAAAAAGGCTAAACTGGCAACACTGAATATAACTTTTTATTAACAAAAAGTTGTAATTATAATAAATATATTATAAAACATTTCACTAATTTATGCATGTCGAGCAAGCATTATATAAGAAATAACACACAAGAACTACTTGAGAATTGAGTAGTACGGCAAAACATGAACGAAAAAAAATATATGTTGATAGAAATTTGGATTAATGAATAGCATTCTTCAATATAAAGAACATAGTATATGTTGTATTTTATATTTTGGTTCATTAATATGATGAAACGTATTCTTCACATACAGTTCATCATATTGAAGAACACTTTTTCGACAGTTACCAAGCGTTCTTCATATTTATGATAGCATTCATAACATTGGTCATTAGTCATTAATATTATGAATGGCTCTTCAATACACTGAATCCTGGTTTGAAGAACGGAATTCATCAATATGATGTACATTTTTTTTCTATGATAGAACGCGTTTTGATGGTTGGGCCATTCCACACCAAATCGACCAAAAAATGTAAATTTTGAGATTTTACCTTTTCGATTTCAATGAAATTTGGAAAACTGATGAAGTGTATCGTGATATGTATTGACCAATTTTTTGTTTCGACCACTACTTCCAGAGATACAGTTCTTCAAAGTTACAAAAAATGGGACAAAAATCACTTTCGTATGGTTGTTCATAGTTCAATATCTCTTAAAGTAAAAATGCTAGAAACTCTGTTGATAGGTCATTTTAAAGCTAATATAACAAGGTTTTAGTACAATTGAGTTGTTCTAAACATGATCATGTGGTCTTTAGGATCCTAAATTAAAACTGCGTAGTTATAAAATAGTATAAACAAATTTATTTTAAAATTAAAATTTAACAATAAGTTGTTGTTATTCTGTTATTTGAGAGAAAATTATTATGAATGAAAATATTTTGAACCAATTGAAATATAAAAATTTGATCATGATGATAAAAAATAAACAAAGTTAAAATACAAAATGTAAATGTACTACATATACATATGGGGCATTCCACGTCAATTCGCCGAGCTTTGACCCTGATCCCCTTCGATTTGCTTCATATTTTATTATGTTGTTATTATTGGTCAATGAAGTTTTAATTTAATGTTTCAGTTTTCTATCGCATCGCCTTCACCCCCTTATCAAACTGTAAAAACACGATTTTTGCTGTTTTGCATCACAGCATGCAAAAACTGCCTTTTTACAATTCTGAAAAAAATTACATAAATTCTTGACATTGAACAAAGATCATTCCACTTTGATTTGTAGTGGTAAGAATTTTTCTTCTATTTTATCATAATTTTGGATTGGTTTGAGATACATCAATAAAAACTGGTATATACTCATATGTCTTAAGTTCAAACCGTGTTACAAAAAATGGGTGGTTATTCTCAACTGCCACGCCTAGTTGCTATATAACATTTAAAGTAAACACGCTATAACTCTGAAGATATAAGAGGTATATTATTGAAATTTTGTCCAACATCATGTAATATAAAAATAAAATAGACCACTGAAAATTGTTGCGATCGACCAACTACCACGCCTACCTGTCATATAAATTTAACATATAAAGTGCTAAATCTTTGATCTTATATGAGTTAAAGTCATGAAATTTTGCTTGCATTCCTCTATTGTACGTGGTAATATTAATTCGAAATATGGTCTAGTTCAGTGAACTGCCACGCCTACCTGTCATATGCACATAACATTTCATCCGCCATAACTCCGTTTCTATATGAGATATTGCGAATAAATTTTTGATGTTTGATGTAAGGATCAATAATTACACGAAATTGTGATCGGTCTACTACAAAGCCTACCTACCATATAAATTCGACATATTATTGGTCATAACTCCTGTACTATGATGACCATTATAGACATATAGTATACCCTGCGCTTCCTCTTTTCATAGAGACAAAATTAAATACATATTGTAGCACTTTATTTGTCATTTTTTTGGCAGGTAGACAGCGAAGTAGGCCGATCACAACAATTTTTTGTAAAACGTTTTGTTTTTATATTATATGATGTTGGACAAAATTTCAATAATATACCTCTTATATCTTCAGAATTATAGCGTGTTTACTATAAATGTTATATGGAAATTAGGCGTGGCAGTTGGCAATAACCGCCCAATTTTTGTAACACGGTTTGTACTTAAGACATATGTGTATACGCAGAAAGGAGTCAATTTTCGGATTTTCCAATAAATTCAAATTTAATTAAAAAACAGAAAGAAGTTTATGGTTTTTTTGTTCTTTATTTGAGCAATATAAATAAAGAGACAAACGAAAGTGTTTGCCATATAATATTCAGAAATGTATAATGATACAAGATATGATTGGAGATCAAGTATGGAAATCCAATATATAAGATATGATAAAATATTGATGTTAAATGTTATTTAACTGAAGAGTTAGTTGATTATTACGATGTTCTTCTGTTGGTGGGTGGCAGCAAAGAGATCGAGCTCTGCGCAATTTCAGCCCCGAGAACCTCAAAGAAGGAGGGTTGAAAGAGAAAGGGTCGAAATTCACCACTCCGGTTCAAGCTGTCAAGAATGTTATACACAGGTTGCACTGCATAAGTTTTGGCGTAAACATTGCCGCCCACTTTGCAGTAGTACACACTGCAAAAATAAAAAAGGATTTCCTGGCTAGAAGCTGTGAAAGAAAACAAAATTAATATATAATAAAAAGATTATATAAAATCATTTAAATTGTATAAAAATAAGGATAACAAAAGTTTTTAACAAAATTTACAGTTCATAAGGGACCTGTTAAAAAATGTTGTTTTCGGATAGAGGCAATATTTTGCAAATGTCCAAGCTGTACCATAGATGGGTAGTTAGTCTTAAAAGGCAAATGTACCGCATATATATCATCACTGTTGCGTTTGGTAAAATCCGTGTCATAACGAACTGAAGTGGCAAAACTGGAAACTTTGTGAACTGGTAGTGGTCCCGTAAGAATCCAGCCAAATACAGTTTCCTGGGCAATGAGGGTGCCTATGACGTTTCGCTTTATACCATCCATCATAATCAATGGATAGAGGTCGCCACCAATTAAAATGTCAACCGTAGAACTTTGGAAAAAGTTTTAATCAGCTAAGACCATATTTGGTAATTGATGTTGTATAGATGGTTCCATTTGACATGATGGTAATTCTCCTGCAATTGTGGGTAAAACCAGTGCCGTTGCCTCTAAATGTAAATTAGGATCAACGAGGGATCCAATTACAAAAGAGCATCGCTTTGTTGGACTGGCGGCGACTGCTTGGTTTAAACTAGCAATACAGGCTCTTGTCGAAGACACTGGTAGCTTCAAAAGATTACAAAGGCGTTCTGAAATAAAAGAAGTTTCAGACGTAGAATCAATTAGTGCCCGTGCAGAGTACGTAACACCCATGTGACATACATTAATAATGGCAGTGCCAAGAAGGACTTCTGAAGTTTGCGAATCAGAATAATATTGAATGTTTTGTGTGTTATATGGTGAAGGACGTGATCCTGGCGCTGCCGACGAAATCGGCTCACAGCTCATGAATGGAGTTGAAGTGGACTGTACGATGTTTAAAGATGGTTGCGTGTTGAATGACGGAGGGCGAGACCCTAAGGCCACATACGTAGTCATATCACTGCTCATAAAAGGAGCCGAAGGCTTTTTACACACTGAGCAACAGTAAGCACTTTTACAGTCGTTAAGCTCATGGGACCTATTAAGGCAGTTAACGCAACATTGAAACTTTTTTACAGTGGAATCGCGATCGGAGACGCTCATTTGTAAAAATAGTTTACAGACCCGCAAAACATGTTTCTGTTTGGAGCAAAGAACGCAAAGTGATCCCCTAAGACTTGCGTGAAAACTCAGATATTTTTTAAGCAGGGGTGTTGTGGATGAAGTGCTTTCGCACGTGGAGGTTTAACGGTAGTGTGACCGCGGATGTATCCGATGGATTCAAGTGTCTTGAAGCGTTCAGTAAGGAACGCATCAAGACAACTCCACTTAGGGATAGCCGTCTTATCCAACAAGCTTTGTTCCCAGAGAGCCAATGTTGCTTCAGGCAAGCGCTGAGAGCATAGAAATATTAGGATGGGATCCCAATTTGTTGTATCGATATTATAAATCGAAAAAGATGCAAGACTATTGTTAATAGTTCGTTGCAAATTCTTAAGTGCTGCCGCGTTTCATTTGTTACGACAGGAAGGTCGAATAAATGTTTAAGTTGGCCGTTGACCAATGCACGTTTATTCTCATATACGTCTTTGAGATTTCGCCAGGCTAAATCGAAACCACTATTCGTAAGAGGGACCTTTTGCACTAAATCACGTGCGTCCCCGCTTGTCTTTGCATAAGATGGTAAAGACGCTCAACATCTGTAAGACGTCAGTTGCGAATGTATATTGCAGAGAAGAGATCTCTGAACGTAGGCCAAGATGCATAATCGCCGGCGAACACATCAGTGTCGCAAGGCGTAAATTATTCGATGAAAAATCATCGGAGGCACGGCAGACGGCAGCTGTGGTGGTAGAAGTTACGCTGAGCTGGTGAAAAAGCTCGTTAATCGCGGATAAATTGGCGACGTAAGTCTCAAATATGGTCCGATATTTTTCTTTGACAACAGGAATATCTTCATCATCGGCACAGTCTTCCTTGGAATCCAGGAATTGCAGACACCGATTATATTTGATTTTAAATGTGGACCAAAGAGATTTTAATTCATCACTGAATATTTCCAGTGAGAATTTGGTATGGTTGTCAACCGAAATGTCATTAAATGATGACTGAAATTCGACCAGTGCATCTGCTGCACGGATAAAAAGATCCAAAGCAGTCATGTTGGATTGAATTTAAAAGAAGCCCGAAAAAAAAATTAAAATTCAGCAGAAATAATCAACAGTATAGATTCAATTTATTTATGTTGCTTCAAGGATGGAAGCAAACACAAAAAAAACAAATATGTGTTTTCAAATATAAATGTGAATTCTTAAAACAATTTAAAATCAAAAATTTTAACTAACAAAATTTTAAAACTTCAATTAATTGAAGAATTAAATTGGTCGTAAAATATTTTAAATTTGAAAAATCAAAAATGTGTTACGTTGTAAAACGATTTAAAATAAATAAAAAAATGTTCTGAAAAAGAAATTAAATAATTCAAAATAATTTAAAGATTTAATGTAATTATGATAATAAACAATATAATTATAAGAAATATATAAGGCTTAACTTGGACAGAACTCGTTGCTAAAAATTTGTAAAAAAATAAAAACAACAAATGCACTTAAAAATTTACTTTAAATTTCTTTTTATAGAAAATCACAAAAAGATAATCACATATGTTTACCACGATAATTTGCACTTGTTAAAATATTTAAATTATTGATAATATTTTATTTTCGCCACTACTGTGCTTGAGCAATCAAATATTTAAAATTTGAGTCAAAGCAGCAGACTCCAATGTGGCTGCAGCAGGTTGATACGATGAGTCTATTTACTTCGTCGTCACGAAAAGATCGGAGAGAATCGCACAAGTATTGCGCAAGAGAGGTCCAGTGTCAAAAATACGATCGCATCCACTCACGTAAATGATATGTCCAACGATGCGATAATTTCCACTCAATACCGGCTCTCCATCAATATGCAATGGTTAGTTCAGACGACAATATTTTCCAGCGAGAGAAAGCACTCGTACCGATCACTCACGAATTGTGTGCAGTATGGAAATCACAATTAAAAAGCACTCATTCGTTTAAAATAAACTATGCTGCACTCTGTCAGAGTAGCAGCAGTTGATATTAAAGTCACTCAAAAAGACTTAAGGCACGAACGCGACGCAAATAAATGCAACGCTGCACGTACTCTCTGGAAGAGAAGTAGTCGTAACTCAACTTAAAGGTGGTTCTCACTAATCACGAGGAGTGTGTGTATGTGACGAAACAATAGCGAAGGAACTAGAGTTGCCACGTTACAAATTGAATTTTTAAAATAATTTTTCTTTTAAATTGTATGTGTAATGAGTCAAAATGGACTCAAAAAAGCGTTTTAAAATTTTTTTATCAAAAATCACTAAGGAAAGTTTGAGTTTTGGCCACTTTTACAGGATTTAATTAATTAATTTTTAAAGCACACACTTTTCGCAAATAGCAGGATGGTAACCACGAAACAATACGAAATGCACTCAATTCAACGACGTTTGAATTTTTTTGCATGTAGCACGAAGTCAGAAATGGACTTAATTATAATAATTTTGTAAAAATTAAATATAATATTAAATAATTATTATAATTACTTATTTTTTGCCCAAATAAATATTTGTTTTTATACAAAATATACCTTCTTCCTAGAGGATTTCGTGTTTTTTTGATATATACGTGTGTGGAATATGCGTTGCAAACGTCTCAATCCTTTGTTTTATTTATTTGTCCGTCCGAAACTTCGCTTTGGTAATGCAGTCAGCTGGAGCGGCGCAATGCAATTTTTATGTTTGGAGTTTATTTTGTTTATTCTGAATGGAATAAAAGCTTTTTAAATAATTTTGAATTATTGATCCGGTTCGATTGGACCAAAATTTTTACGCAGAAAGGCGTCAATTTTCGGATTTTCCAATAAATTCAAATTTAATTAAAAGACAGAAAGAAGTTTATGGTTTTTTTGTTCTTTATTTGAGCAATATAAATAAAGAGACAAACGAAAGTGTTTGCCATATAATATTCAGAAATGTATAATGATACAAGATATGATTGGAGATCAAGTATGGAAATCCAATATATAAGATATGATAAAATATTGATGTTAAATGTAATTTAATTGAAGAGTTAGTTGATTCTTACGATGTTCTTCTGTTGGGTGGCAGCAAAGAGATCGAGCTCTGCGCAATTGCAGCCCCGAGAACCTCAAAGAAGGAGGGTTGAAAGAGAAAGGGTCGAAATTCACCACTCCGGTTCAAGATGTCAAGAATGTTATACAGAGTTTACATTGCATAAGTTTTGGCGTAAACATATGAGTATATACCAGTTTTTATTGATGTATCTCAAACCAATCCAAAATTTTGGTGATTTATAAACTTAAAAAACAGGATAATCAAAGTTAAGAAAAAATAGAAGAAAAATTCTTTCCACTCCAAATCAAAGTGGAATGAACTTTGTTCAATGTCAAAAATGTATGTACATTTTTTCAGAATTTTAAAAAGGCAGTTTTTGCATGCTGTGCACTCTAACAAAAAATGGTGGAAATTTACTATTATTATAGTTGGCAATAGATTACCTACAATTATAATAGTAAAATCCCGTCACAATGAAAAAGAAAAAAATCACGCTAAAAGTGCGTAAAATAAAAACTATTTATATAGCGTTATTTCTCGTTAGAAAATGAAACAAAAAGCCATTCATTAGATATTTTTTTGGTACTCGAAAAAAACTCATCACTGTTTTCAGTGAATGAGTGAAAAGTAATTTATAAATTGGTCGATTTTCATAGCTATTCTTAGCATGATAATCGATATTGATACTTTATTTTTATTAAGTATTGCAAAGTAAATGAAACGTAACTGCTAATTTATGTTTTTTTACATATTCGGGGACATGCAACTTGTCCAGCGCAGTCACATGTCACATGGCCGCTTCAGCATGTTTTCGTAACACTTGCACATATTTCGGAACATTTCCACCACTCAATGTGGCCAATAATTGTGGAAAGTTGCTTTAGATCCATTTACTTTGCAGTACTAAATAAAACACGAAACAAAATAAAACTTGATTCATTTGTATTAATCTTATTGTCTGCACCATTTAAGAACATTTTATCGAATGACAAAATGTGTATCTCCTAACGTTCATACATGTTTAACAGCGAAAAAGAAAGCTACTTTCAACGTTTTGTAAAAATTCCATGAAAGTAGCGACAAAAGTTACGAGAATTTCATGAAATTATTAAAAACACACTATTTATGGAGTACAGCAGCTGTTTTTGCAATACTTATTGTTCGGCTGCCGAACGAAGTAATGGCAATTGGCCGATTGGGAAACACGATTGAAATGTGTATTTTCAATTTAATATGGGTCGCGGCAAATACAATATATTGAAATCAAAGATTTTACCTTATTTTCCAGTATTGGCTTTAATATGGGTTGGTGTAAATGTTGTAATTCCGTGTTGTTTCTGTTGAAGTGTTTTGTAGTGTAGGATTCCTCCTGTGGTTGTTCCTTCCTGTTGTTGTTGTGAGTTTTAATTGTTTAGATTAAGTGTCGCGTTGACGGGTTTTTGGTGGTTGTTAAATGTCGCGGTGACGGGTGAGTTCATTAAACTTTAAATTTGTCGCGGAGACGGGTGGGTGCACGTGTTAGTATCTCCAGCGTTGAATTATACTTACTCCTACTTTAGTACTTTAATTATTTCCCAATAAATAATTTTATATTTGAATTCTTTTAATTTAAACTTAGACTTTATTTCAACACTTTTCAGCTCAATATTTTTGGCTTCTTACACCTCTAAACTCTATTTCACAACTCCCTTAAAATTTAACTTAACTATTGTAAGAAGGCATGTTTCAAAACTACATGTTCCGGCAGAGTGCCGTGCGCAAATTCCACTCACTATTTGCTTCCGTAAGGGAAAAAGCCCTTAGCCAATCATGCTGCTGCTGGTTTGACCCAGCTTCGCTCATACTGTTGCTAGTTCATTGGCTTGCTTGACTATGACACATATGTCCTACGTTGCACTTTACTGCAACGTAACGATAACTGCATGAAGTAGTCATCGCGTAAGTAGGTCACGATACGTTTATAATATCAACGTATAGTGACTTACCAAAACACACTATGTTGACTTACAACATACCTCCACCCTTATTTTAAGAAAAAATTATTATTAAAATGAATAATAGTTTTTTCTTTTACATAATTGATATTGCCTAAAAATTATACTCTTATCAGTTTACTTAACAAGTCTTATCAATATATCTGAATATTATCTTAAAAAAAATATTTGGTAAAAATATTACAATTTATCATATTCTATTTTAAAATGACCCCACCACCGAACATTGTTTATAATGCACAGAACATTGCAGTTGGCAAAACAGTAGCTTCTTAGGTTACCACTTTGTAATTGCTTTGTTGTGTGTTATTCTGTTGTTATTCTTATTTATATGTGCGAGCAATTATGCTTTATTTTGTGCAATGAAGTGTTTACTTGAACTTAGGCATATTCGACGATATTTTAACTAAAATACTTAATTTTTTTTTTCACACCTTTTTATTTTTATATATACTTTTTTTTGTTTTTTTTTTGTTTTTCAATCCCTCTTTTGTTTTTCAATCCCTCATATTATTAATTCTAATTTATAATATATATTGAATTTTCTTCTTGAATCCCTCTTACTCATACCCCTAAATCATTCCATAAGCTGGTCCCAATGTCGTTATGGTTGGCTTTCGACTCTGCTCTTCGTCCTCATGTTTCTGTTTAACAACTTCAGCTCGTTGACTTGTGGTTGGCCGAAATGCAATACGCTCCGCTAACTCGTTCTCCTCAATTTTTACGCTACTGATGGCATTTACTGTTGCTACTGTCTCCCTATCCTTCGGTGACTCTGTTAATTTTAGCTTTCTCGATGATTCTACTCGAAGGTACCAAAAATACGCTAATACCACGAAGATTAATACCAACACTAGCACGCCGTACGATGCTCCATAGTCTTCATCTCGTGCTGATGCTTTAGCCATTCTAGCCGCTCCTGCTTCTGACTCATTTCCGCTTTCAGATCTTCAAAACTGCGCTGGCCATCTCTTAGTGCTGACCGTAATTTGCTGTGGTCCGACGTCTGTATTGGCAAAAGTGTGACTGACGCATTTTCTGTGCGTAACGCTCCCCAATCCCCCTTTATATTTTCGATATACAAGGTGTGCTCCTCTTTTTTATAGGCTACATTCCTGAACATTCTTGGTGCAGATTCATAAGGCAATATTAATTCTCTGTTGTGCAAGTCGCAGGCCTCATTCACTGACATCCACCCCATCCCTGCTAGCGTCAATGTAGCCGTGTTTGTTCCGCAAATCGCTTCGAAAACCGCTGGCGTGTCAAACCAGAACAACCAGGAGTTTGAAGCCCATAGTTTCACTACCAACCCTGAACTCTTCCTAATAGCAACATGTTCACAGGTATTCACTCTATCTGTCCTTTGTTGCATTAACGTGACCTCACAAAGTACATTGCTGCTCATCATAATCGTTCCCGGACGTCTACATAGCGTTATCTCCTTGTCAATCTCTTGGTTCACCGTAACACATCTTAAATAATCCTCGTGCGTTAATCCTATGAATCTACTCCGATCTTCCGCCTCACCTATGTAGTCATACTTTGTCTTAACCAGCGAGTCCCATTCCTCATTGATGTTAATGGGGATCAGATAAATCCTGTACAACGCAAATAACACATCATCCGGCAGTGGTGTCTTAATTATGAACATCAGCCTATCCCCGTCCGGAAAAACTCGTACCTTTGACAAATGATGCATATCAAAAGTCTGTTGAATAAACCAATTCGCTTTGCCCCTTAATTTAAGACGGGCCAACATTGCGTCTAGTTCCTTTCCGTCTATTATCGTAGGATGCAGATCCCCCTTGTAGAGATCGTCAATTATTGCCATTTCTATTGATTGTTGTCCCTGAATCTCCATTAAATTAGAATTTATGGTTGACTGTATTTCCAACAAATGTAACATAAACTGTACTTTGTTGATCTTGTTATCTATATCTCTATTTATTTTCTGCTGTTGTTGAATGGTGTTGTTCAATGTCATCTGTAGTTCTTCCACCTCCCTTAGAGAATCCAGCAATGGTGCCGACAGTTTTCCAAAATTAGATGTCATCACCGTCACCTGTTTCCTCATGACGTCATAGGTTTCGCTTTCTCGGTTCTCAATGTCCTCCAGATGTTTGTATATATTTTCTCGATCACTGTTGTCCATTACGCCGAAAGCCCAGTTAAAGCCCTCACCTACGAAATTTAGCGACCTCTTTTGGCGATTCTTTTGAATTGTTCTTTTAATAACACCCTCATTTTTCTGTAATGTCCTCATTATCGACTTGCATTGCCGCTTCACACGATCTTCCGAAATTCATCCCTGGTACGCTTGAACTCATTTTCCGGCACATTTCAATGGCTGCTTCCATATATTTTTTTGTTAGATCCAGAAAATTCGTCAACTGCAGTGGTATGAACTTAGATATCACTGTCCATTCGTCACTATAAAATAATGCCTCAGTAGTTTTCTCAAAAAATATTCTTGTCTCGTTCATCGGCGTCTGCGTGATGTTGACTGCTTCAGCTGCTGCCAACACCAGGACCAGCATAAGGATCTTATTCATAATGTCCCTAAAACAAAAATAATTATACATATCTATTATATATATAATTATTTACACTTATGTCCTAAGATAATCTACCTTTCCCACCTTAGCATACTACATACAATTATTCCATACACTTACATTTTAATTTCCACCTGGATCAAATTTTTTATCTTCTTTTTTTTTACTTTAAAATTCAAAAACCTAACGTTTCTTTATCCAAATTTAATCGTTTAATCTCAACTTTATATTTAATATCTATTTTGTCCAAACTTAAATTTGCTATAGTCGTACACTCACCGTAGAACCTCATTTAAACAATGTGTCGTGAGTTAACGAACTGTCCTCAGTACTTATAAAGTATCCAAATTCAGTATTTTACAAAAACTGCGCCGGCTATCTTCGGTCGAAATGCGGAGTCAAATTCGCGATTTTTTATTTTTTTTATATTTTAAAAATGTTCATACCTGTCTTCTATGGACTACAATTATTTAGTTGCAGTTTATTCTTTGGATATTCAACTTCAATTTTAATCATGTTCTGTAAGTAAAAATTGTATTTATTTTTATTTATATATATATATATATATATATATATATATATATATATATATATATATATTTATATATATATATTTTTTGGTTATATATTCTTCAGCAAATGTTTTTAACCCTACTGCGGCCCAGGGCCTACAGGAGGACAGGCGCGAGCAACTGCGCAAGGAGCAGGATGAGCTCCGGGCTGCCCGAAGGCAGCAACCTCCTGCCGTGAGGCAGCATCCTTTAACAATTCGCGATCTAGACGCGTTACGACAGCACAGTTAGTAACATTTAGTTTAGATTTTTAAATTACTCATTTCTATTAAATATTTTTTTATTTTTTTTTAAATTAATTAATTTTTTTGTTTTTTTTTTTTGTTTTGGTTCTTTTCAGACATTCTCACAAATTTTGATGATATTGACTTCAGTGACGACAACACCGAGTATGTTCGAGGTAGGATGAGCGACCGCCAGGTTATGATCATCTGGCATAGCAATCAACTAAAATATTTCGAGGCATATTTGACAACGCTCAGGGCGAATTGGTGGGATGAAGGCGTTGATACACGCCTGCATCGCCTCATCGAATATTACAAGGATGATCCAACATTTGAGGTATTTCTTTTAATTTGCCGCGAGATCGTGCGTTTAGAGAAGGAAGCCGGCGCGCTGATCGGGATGCTGTTCGTCCCGCGGGTGGTCATGTACTTGGGTGCCTTCACCCCTAAAATATGTGAAATTTATTTGAAAATGATGTAAAAATGATGTGAAAAATTATATTAAAACCAAGATTAAAAGAAATAAAATACCCACATAAAAAAATAATTTACATCTATCCGTTGTTATTATTTGGAAAACAAACTGGTTATTTTCATCGTCGATTTCTACTTCTTCTTTTGTTTTAACACCAATCGCTTGGTATAAAAATTTATATAATTTTCATGGTCGATTTTTGTTCTTATTTTTTATTTGTATTTCTTGCTTGAATTTCTAGCTTGTTAACAAAAATAAAAACAGAAAAATTGCAAAATAACAACAGAAAATTGCAAATTCTGCATTTAGTAACGCGTTTTATTTTACTTAATTATGCAAATATATATATATATATATATATATATATATATATATATATATATATATATATATATATATATATTATATTTTTTTGTTCTTTTTGGTCGACCGCGATTTATTTGCTTTTACCTTTTGTAGAGTTTATATATAATTTTATTTAACTATCCAATCTGCCTATGCCATTGTTTCTTTAGATCATTTTTATTTCTTCCTATTAAAAGCTTTTATCCTATTATATTCCTCATAATATAATTCTATTTATTTAATTTTACATTTCACTTTAGTTTATTTTACCCCCTACTCCGCATTCTTTTAAATAATATATATTTTTTTTTTTAAACCAATTTTTGCTACTTTGCACCTTCCATTTACTCCACGCCGTCTCGCGCCATCTAGCCATTTATTATGATTTTTCATATTTTATTTAATGCATTAACGTATCTCATTTCATTTGTAGTGCATTAACAGCGAGTGGTTCCTATCGTATGGGTCAATGCCTTTGACTGACCTATATTAATTGTAGTGACAATTCAACTTTTATTTTAGTTAATTAGTTTTATTTTATTATTATTATTTTATTTTTTATTTTTATCATTAACTGCTATTAACTTGTGATATTTTCATACTCATCTAATATAATTTGTTAAATTACCTTACTCCCATATCTATTTTCTTTATTCAAACTTTGTTAGTGTATGATGTAAGTCACCTTTTGAAATTAATACATAACTATTCCCTTATGCACTAATTTATTTCATTAATATTAAATCCCTATATATTTATTTTATTTAATCCCTAAAACTCTTATTTACGCGTACTTTGCTTTTTTTTTTTTGTTTTTTTGCTCTTCACTCTTATTTGCAATATTATGCTTTTAACATGATCTAAATTATGTGTTATGATAATTACGAACTGTTTGTTACGTTATTTATTTTGTTATATTTGCTTCAAAATTATATGCTTTTAATAAATTGTTATGGAATTTTTTCCCTTTTCCTTTGATAGAAATCATCGTCGTTACAGGACTTACTATCGAAAGTTCTTCGTACGGTCCTACCCAAATGGGTGAAAATTTATTCTTTCTGTTCTGATTTTTTAACAATATTTTATCACCTACGCTAAATATTTTTGGGTGTAATGTGCTATAACAGATTTGTTTAGATTTTTCTTTTGCTTTTTCTTGATTATTTCTCACGATTTCGCGTGTGCGTTGAATTTGATATTTAAATAACTTGTTGTAATCGTCGGTATTATATACTGGTGAACATTTTCGTTTAAGATTTGTTGGCATCTCAAATTCGTACCCGTATAAAGTACGGAAAGGTGTTTGCCCCGTGGACATATGTACTGTGTTATTGTGCACATGCATTGCTGAATTTAACCATTGGTCCCAGTTCGACCCATCTTCTTTTGCAAAACTCCTTAAATATTCTGCTAACGGTCGATGGCTTCTTTCCAAAGACCCATTAGCTTGTGGATGATATGGTGTAATATGTACCTTTTTAATTCCTAACATTTTACAAGTATCTGAAAACAGTTTTGAGACAAAATTGGAACCATTGTCCGTTACTAATACTTTCGGTATATTATGACGTGTAATGATTTCGTCGTAAAATGCTTTTGCTACTGTATTTGCCTCCGCATCAGGTATGGCAACGCAGCACATGTATTTTGAAAAATCATCTTGAAAAGTTAATATATATTTATTTCCAGATATAGTTTCCGGTAAAATACCTACAAGATCCATGTATACTTTATCGAATGGTCGTACAGGCGTATCAGTTAGAACCATTGACATTTTAGTAAGCCTACAACTTTTATTTACTTGGCATTTTTGACAATTCTTAACGTAATCTTTTATTTGTTTCTGCATACCTTTCCACTTAAATTGTTTTCTGATTCTAAAATATGTTTTCACTGCGCCCTAGTGACCCCCTAATGTTGAGTCATGAAATTCTTTTATAACAGTTTTAATTTCCTCTGGGTCAGTTAATAGTAGACTTGAGTTTAATTCGTTCTTGGTGTCTGTTGTTATTTCATCCAGTACTGGCGTGCTCACTTGTTGTTTGGTTTTTGAAATTTGATTATCTAATTTATTCTGTGTGGTCTTAGACCGTGTTTGGACCGCAGTAATATCTGGTTCTGAATGTGGAATTCTACTTAAAGCATCTGCGTTCAAATTCTGTTTACCTGGTTTGTAAGATATTTCGTAATCATATTCTGATAATTTATGCCTGAAACGGGCTAACCTTGATGTCTGATCTTTGAGATTTGCTGTGCTACGTAATGGTTGATGATCTGTATAAATTTGAAAATGTCGGCCTAGAAGATAAGCTCTAAAATTTTTCGTTGCCAGACTATAGCTAAAAATTCCTTTTCAATGGTGGAGTAATTTTTTTCTGCTCCATTTAATGCCCTACTAGCAAATGCTACCTACTTTGCCTTGTGACAGTACCGCACCTATTGCTTCGTTACTAGCATCCGTTGTAAGTAAAAAAAGGTTTTGTAAAATCTGGATATGCGAGAATGGGTGGTGAAATTATTGATTCTTTTAGTTTAATAAATGAATTTTGACAATCGTCGGTCCAAGTGAATTTAACATCCTTTCTAAGTAACTTATTAATTGGTAATGATAATTTTGCCATATTCTTTATAAATTTTCTGTAATAATTAATTAATCCCAAAAACGCTTGTACTTCTTTTTTATTTCTTGGTACCGGAATATTTTTCACGCATTCAACCTTTGAGGGGTCTGGCAGAGCACTTAGTTCCGAACATTTATGTCCTAAATAGACAACTTCGCGACGCAAAAACTGACATTTTTCTGTATTTAATTTTAGATTGTGTTCCCTTAATTTCTGCAATACTCTACTCAATCTTAGCTCATGTTCAGCTAAATTCTTTCCGTACACCACTATATTATCAAGATAAACAAAGCAATCAATACCCTGTAAAACTGTTAATATGTGGTTCATTATTCTTTGGAAGGTAGCTGGTGCACCTGTTAAGCCAAATGTTAAATTCGAAATGACCCAGTCCTGTACTAAAAGCCGTTTTTTCTTTATCTCTTTCTTCTACTAAAACCTGATGAAAACCGCTTGCTAAGTCTAAAGTTGAAAAATATCGACTATGTCCTAACTGATCTAATATCTCGTCTATCCGGGGAATCGGAAATACTTGTTTAACTGTTACATCATTTAGTTTGCGAAAATCTATTACTAATCTCCATTTCTTGCTACCTTCCTTACCGCTCTTTTTTGGTACCAGAAATAATGGTGAATTCCAAGGTGAGATACTCGGCGATATAATGCCGTCATCTAACATTTTTCCTACCTGTCTATTAATTTCTTCCCTATGTGTATGGGATAGCTTATATTGTTTCTGATTAATTGGCGGTTGGTTCCACTGTGTAATTATTTCATGTTTAAGCGCTGACGTGTATGTTAATTCATCGCCATCTAAATGAAAAACATCATGATAAGAAATACACAGATTTTGTAAAGATGTAATTTCGTCTTTATTTAAAGTCTCATCAATTTTCATTTTCCCTAATAATCTGTTAATTCTGTTTGTAATGTTTACTGAATTTATGCTGTTTATTGTAGAATTATTTGTATCCGATTCTTTATACTGATTAAAATTTGAATATTTTGGTTTAAAAGTACTGTCTATTATAATTTCCTTCTCTGTAGCATTTAAAACTGAGACATGAACTCTATTTTTGCTGACATTCGATATGCTTTCGCCCAAATATACTCCTGGACAAATTTCTTGTTTATGTATTAATACGATCGGAATTTTTGTTTTTAAACGTAATGATACTATCTTTGCGGTTCTAGGTTCTATTTTTAATTCCTGATTTAAACAAATATTTTCCATATCTATCCGTGTCCTATAGGTAATTGTATAGTATTGTTTTTATCTTTATCATAATATATTAAACTCTTATATATAGCATTTATTATGGACCTATTCCATATATTATCCCGTCCTATTATACCATCAGCGGGTATTCCTTGCTCAATTGCCACTACATGCATCTTTAAACAGAACCACTCTATACTACTGTGCTAAATGTTCATTGTCCCTAATGTCCTTACGCAGTATTTTGAGTATTTTTATCATAACCTGGAAATCTTGTCATTGCCCCCTCCTTTACTATACTAGCATCTGCTCCCGAATCTACCAGTAATATGAGTTTTCCATTTTTAGCAGCCTCACAAGGTACTTCGTTAAAAACATCACTTACATTAGGTAGTTTGAAACAATCACCCTGCCTACTGCATATTATACGGTTCCCACTTTTACTAAACCCACACATATTACATATAATCTTCTTACTATATTCTACCATGAAATTCTCAAAACTTTTTGATATTCTTGATAATAAGTTGTTTACTCTATACCCTACTTTTACTACTTCCTCTCCAAATGTTCCCTTATATTTTTCATATCCTGCTAGTTTTTTTATTTTGTTCCCTAATGTAATCGACACAATATTTATAAAATGTATGAAATGAATTATTATACCTGCTACTGTATTACAAACCAAACATGGTGGCTCAACATATGTATCAACTGTCAGTCCCGACGTTTGATGAACAATATTTTCGACCATTTTTTCTCCCTTCACCTTCTCCTTACAGACCAAACACGGTGGCTCAACATATGTATCAACGGTCACTCCCGACGTTTGATGAACAATATTTTCGTTCACGGTTTTTTGGCTGTTATTCGCATCTTTGGTAGCAAATGTGATCACAGGCTCCCTTTGCGTATGATCCACTATTTCTACCTTTGACCTAACTTTACTAATGTTAACGGGACCCCAGCTTACTGGCCTTGACTGGGTCCCTGGTAGTTTCCCTTATTGTGATTGTTACTACCGTTTGGCCCAAAATTTTGCTTAGCGTGGCAATCCGCTATCATATGGCCAACTTGACCGCACCCATAACATGCTCTATTACTTCTGTAAGGCCTATTAGGCTTATCGTTATTACTGTGGTTATTTTTAAAAGGATTATTATTTCCATTATTTTCATTACCATAATTAGTATTATTATTATTAGTATTCCTATTATAATTATTACTGTTATTTCCATGATTGGGAAAACCTCCACTACCCCCTTGATATGGCTGATTTGGTTTCTGTTGACTTTGATATACGTTGTCCGGAAAGCCTTGGTATTGTTGATTACGATTTTGCGGCTCTTGGTAACCGTTATTTAGAAGTTCTTTGTATTGCTGATTTTGTTGGTGCGGCTGTTGGTAACCGTTATTTAGAAGTCCTTTGTATTGTTAATTTTGTTGTTGCTCCTTCCAATCTATTTAATCCGCATCGCCAACTCGATTCATGTCCGTACTTCTCGCATTCTCTGCAAAATGGTGTATTTTTGCGGATATAACAGTCATCCCTTGTGTGTCCTGGTCTAGTGCAAAATGAACAGACTGGCCCTTTTTTCATGGCACCCCTGTATACCCATTATTTCCATTTTTTTGATTTTTACCCCTATCTTGTCTTAAAATTCTAATATCATTTTCTTGATTATTTTTAATATAAGAAGTTCCATTCGGTATTTTTTCCAAACTATACAGTTCCTTCGGGGGCCGACCCCCTCTGTATTGTAGCCTCTGCCCTTAACGCTTCATCTAATAAATCATTTAAATTATCCGCCCTGCTACTCAACAGTAGTATCTTTACAGTCGGGTCACTCACACCTACTTTAAATGCTGTGAGCACTGAATTTACAAGCTCTGTGTTAAAACGTCCGTTGGCAGGTTCTTCTTTTTGTACATTGTATCGGCTATGTCGTTTGCGTTTGACTTTAATACTTCTAATCGCCTTGCAAATGCCCTCAAACTTTCCCCTCCACCTTGATATGCTTGTCTTATGTTGTATTGTACGGAATCTAATGTAGCTACCTTTAAATATGTGTTTTTAAGTAATTCAAATAATGATTCTAAATCATCGATTTTCTTAGTCCTCACTAATTCATATGCATCTCCATCAAGACGCAGTTTAATGCATATCATGAATTCTTCTTGATTTTCTTCACTTATATTAAGTTTCGCTGCCTTACAACCGTCTATAAATCTAAGATGCTCCGATTTTAGGAACGGTGAATCTTTGCCCTTGAACACCGGGACCAGATTTCGTACGCATTTCGAAATATCGTCTGTAGGCATTTCAATTATTGTTCTATCTGTTGTTATGTTTTCTAAATGTTCTTCTATTCTTAAAGCTTCTTTATGGCATAACGAAGTTTCTTGTGCTAATTTTACCTCCGCCTCTAAAAATCTGATCTTTGAGTCTAATTCTCTTACTTTGTTAGTTGCCTCTTTGACTGATTCAAATTCTAATCTAGGTTGTTGATGCAGTACTCTAGCTACCGAGTCATCGGAAATATCTTTTTCTTTTAACAAAGCTCTTAATTTCTCGTTTTCCGACTCTAAACCGCAGGCGTGATCCAACAACTCCTGTTTTCTGCTAATTTATCGTTTATTTTTTTTCGTTAACGCTGCAAACTCGCCTTTCCAGTTTTCTATCTCCTTTATTTTATTTTCACTCTTGTGTTACAAGACCTTTGTACTATTTACTTTATTTTTTATTAATTGTAAATGTTCTTTGTTATTTACTTCGAGGCTGATTTGAGCCCACAATTTCTCCTTAAACCTGTCCAATTGCCCTAATATATTCCTATAAGCTAACTGTGACTGTTCCAATTCCGCCATATAATGTTCAAAAAAAAATATTATTTAACCCCTAGAACTCTCCTCAGTTCACCTGGTTTCCCAAAAAATTAATTCTATAATTCCAAATTCGTTCATTAAAATGTTAAATTTTAAATGAATTTGACCATGTTAATTAGAGAAATATTAAAAATATTCTAAAAATTTCCGATGTTATTTTAAATGTTCTAATTATTTTAAATTTTTCTTTATTTTTAATTGAATGTTCTTAATATTTTAAATTTTATTTTTATTTGAATGTAAAAAAAAAATGAATTTTCAAATAAAGTGTTTGTTTTTGAATGTTCTAACTATTTTAAATTTTACTTTAATTTTAACTGAATGTAAATTTTATTTTATTTTTATTTAAATTTACCATTAAAATATTATTATGAATGTTCCGAGTATTTCAAATTTTATTTAATTTTTGTTTAAATTTAAATTTATTCAATAAAAATGAATTATGACAAATGAATATTATTTTGAGTGACAAAAAAAAAATGTTTCTAAATTCGGTCTATTTCTACTACAACTTCTATATTGTTCAGAAATACTCACTTAAAATTCTTTTGTAACTTCCTTTACTTAAACAAAAAAAAATGTCTCTTCCTTCCTTCTGACCCAGTCCTGTACTAAAAGCCGTTTTTTCTTTATCTCTTTCTTCTACTAAAACCTGATGATAACCGCTTGCTAAGTCTAAAGTTGAAAAATATCGACTATGTCCTAACTGATCTAATATCTCGTCTATCCGGGGAATCGGAAATACTTGTTTAACTGTTACATCATTTAGTTTGCGAAAATCTATTACTAATCTCCATTTCTTGCTACCTTCCTTACCGCTCTTTTTTTGGTACCAGAAATAATGGTGAATTCCAAGGTGAGATACTCGGCGATATAATGCCGTCATCTAACATTTTTCCTACCTGTCTATTAATTTCTTCCCTATGTGTATGGGATAGCTTATATTGTTTCTGATTAATTGGCGGTTGGTTCCACTGTGTAATTATTTCATGTTTAAGCGCTGACGTGTATGTTAATTCATCGCCATCTAAATGAAAAACATCATGATAAGAAATACACAGATTTTGTAAAGATGTAATTTCGTCTTTATTTAAAGTCTCATCAATTTTCATTTTCCCTAATAATCTGTTAATTCTGTTTGTAATGTTTACTGAATTTATGCTGTTTATTGTAGAATTATTTGTATCCGATTCTTTATACTGATTAAAATTTGAATATTTTGGTTTAAAAGTACTGTCTATTATAATTTCCTTCTCTGTAGCATTTAAAACTGAGACATGAACTCTATTTTTGCTGACATTCGATATGCTTTCGCCCAAATATACTCCTGGACAAATTTCTTGTTTATGTATTAATACGATCGGAATTTTTGTTTTTAAACGTAATGATACTATCTTTGCGGTTCTAGGTTCTATTTTTAATTCCTGATTTAAACAAATATTTTCCATATCTGTCCGTGTCCTAAAGGTAATTGTATAGTATTGTTTTTATCTTTATCATAATATATTAAACTCTTATCTATAGCATTTATTATGGACCTATTCCATATATTATCCCGTCCTATTATACCATCAGCGGGTATTCCTTGCTCAATTGCCACTACATGCATCTTTAAACAGAACCACTCTATACTACTGTGCTAAATGTTCATTGTCCCTAATGTCCTTACGCAGTATTTTGAGTATTTTTATCATAACCTGGAAATCTTGTCATTGCCCCCTCCTTTACTATACTAGCATCTGCTCCCGAATCTACCAGTAATATGAGTTTTCCATTTTTAGCAGCCTCACAAGGTACTTCGTTAAAAACATCACTTACATTAGGTAGTTTGAAACAATCACCCTGCCTACTGCATATTATACGGTTCCCTCTTTTACTAAACCCACACATATTACAGATAATCTTCTTACTATATTCTACCATGAAATTCTCAAAACTTTTTGATATTCTTGATAATAAGTTGTTTACTCTATACCCTACTTTTACTACTTCCTCTCCAAATGTTCCCTTATATTTTTCATATCCTGCTAGTTTTTTTATTTTGTTCCCTAATGTAATCGACACAATATTTATAAAATGTATGAAATGAATTATTATACCTGCTACTGTATTACAAACCAAACATGGTGGCTCAACATATGTATCAACTGTCAGTCCCGACGTTTGATGAACAATATTTTCGCCCATTTTTTCTCCCTTCACCTTCTCCTTACAGACCAAACACGGTGGCTCAACATATGTATCAACGGTCACTCCCGACGTTTGATGAACAATATTTTCGTTCACGGTTTTTTGGCTGTTATTCGCAACTTTGGTAGCAAATGTGATCACAGGCTCCCTTTGCGTATGATCAACTATTTCTACCTTTGACCTAACTTTACTAATGTTAACGGGACCCCAGCTTACTGGCCTTGACTGGGTCCCTGGTAGTTTCCCTTATTGTGATTGTTACTACCGTTTGGCCCAAAATTTTGCTTAGCGTGGCAATCCGCTATCATATGGCCAACTTGACCGCACCCATAACATGCTCTATTACTTCTGTAAGGCCTATTAGGCTTATCGTTATTACTGTGGTTATTTTTAAAAGGATTATTATTTCCATTATTTTCATTACCATAATTAGTATTATTATTATTAGTATTCCTATTATAATTATTACTGTTATTTCCATGATTGGGAAAACCTCCACTACCCCCTTGATATGGCTGATTTGGTTTCTGTTGACTTTGATATACGTTGTCCGGAAAGCCTTGGTATTGTTGATTACGATTTTGCGGCTGTTGGTAACCGTTATTTAGAAGTTCTTTGTATTGCTGATTTTGTTGGTGCGGCTGTTGGTAACCGTTATTTAGAAGTCCTTTGTATTGTTAATTTTGTTGTTGCTCTTTCCAATCTATTTAATCCGCATCGCCAACTCGATTCATGTCCGTACTTCTCGCATTCTCTGCAAAATGGTGTATTTTTGCGGATATAACAGTCATCCCTTGTGTGTCCTGGTCTAGTGCAAAAAGAACAGACTGGCCCTTTTTTCATGGCACCCCTGTATACCCATTATTTCCATTTTTTTGATTTTTACCCCTATCTTGTCTTAAAATTCTAATATCATTTTCTTGATTATTTTTAATATAAGAAGTTCCATTCGGTATTTTTTCCAAACTATACAGTTCCTTCGGGGGCCGACCCCCTCTGTATTGTAGCCTCTGCCCTTAACGCTTCATCTAATAAATCATTTAAATTATCCGCCCTGCTACTCAACAGTAGTATCTTTACAGTCGGGTCACTCACACCTACTTTAAATGCTGTGAGCACTGAATTTACAAGCTCTGTGTTAAAACGTCCGTTGGCAGGTTCTTCTTTTTGTACATTGTATCGGCTATGTCGTTTGCGTTTGACTGTAATACTTCTAATCGCCTTGCAAATGCCCTCAAACTTTCCCCTCCACCTTGATATGCTTGTCTTATGTTGTATTGTACGGAATCTAATGTAGCTACCTTTAAATATGTGTTTTTAAGTAATTCAAATAATGATTCTAAATCATCGATTTTCTTAGTCCTCACTAATTCATATGCATCTCCATCAAGACGCAGTTTAATGCATATCATGAATTCTTCTTGATTTTCTTCACTTATATTAAGTTTCGCTGCCTTACAACCGTCTATAAATCTAAGATGCTCCGATTTTAGGAACGGTGAATCTTTGCCCTTGAACACCGGGACCAGATTTCGTACGCATTTCGAAATATCGTCTGTAGGCATTTCAATTATTGTTCTATCTGTTGTTATGTTTTCTAAATGTTCTTCTATTCTTAAAGCTTCTTTATGGTATAACGAAGTTTCTTGTGCTAATTTTACCTCCGCCTCTAAAAATCTGATCTTTGAGTCTAATTCTCTTACTTTGTTAGTTGCCTCTTTGACTGATTCAAATTCTAATCTAGGTTGTTGATGCAGTACTCTAGCTACCGAGTCATCGGAAATATCTTTATCTTTTAACAAAGCTCTTAATTTCTCGTTTTCCGACTCTAAACCGCAGGCGTGATCCAACAACTCCTGTTTTCTGCTAATTTATCGTTTATTTTTTTTCGTTAACGCTGCAAACTCGCCTTTCCAGTTTTCTATCTCCTTTATTTTATTTTCACTCTTGTGTTACAAGACCTTTGTACTATTTACTTTATTTTTTATTAATTGTAAATGTTCTTTGTTATTTACTTCGAGGCTGATTTGAGCCCACAATTTCTCCGTAAACCTGTCCAATTGCCCTAATATATTCCTATAAGCTAACTGTGACTGTTCCAATTCCGCCATATAATGTTCAAAAAAAAATATTATTTAACCCCTAGAACTCTCCTCAGTTCACCTGGTTTCCCAAAAAATTAATTCTATAATTCCAAATTCGTTCATTAAAATGTTAAATTTTAAATGAATTTGACCATGTTAATTAGAGAAATATTAAAAATATTCTAAAAATGTCCGATGTTATTTTAAATGTTCTAATTATTTTAAATTTTTCTTTATTTTTAATTGAATGTTCTTAATATTTTAAATTTTATTTTTATTTGAATGTAAAAAAAAAATGAATTTTCAAATAAAGTGTTTGTTTTTGAATGTTCTAACTATTTTAAATTTTACTTTAATTTTAACTGAATGTAAATTTTATTTTATTTTTATTTAAATTTACCATTAAAATATGATTATGAATGTTCCGAGTATTTCAAATTTTATTTAATTTTTGTTTAAATTTAAATTTATTCAATAAAAATGAATTATGACAAATGAATATTATTTTGAGTGACAAAAAAAAATGTTTCTAAATTCGGTCTATTTCTACTACAACTTCTATATTTTTCAGAAATACTCACTTAAAATTCTTTTGTAACTTCCTTTACTTAAACAAAAAAAAATGTCTCTTCCTTCCTTCTGACCCAGTCCTGTACTAAAAGCCGTTTTTTCTTTATCTCTTTCTTCTACTAAAACCTGATGATAACCGCTTGCTAAGTCTAAAGTTGAAAAATATCGACTATGTCCTAACTGATCTAATATCTCGTCTATCCGGGGAATCGGAAATACTTGTTTAACTGTTACATCATTTAGTTTGCGAAAATCTATTACTAATCTCCATTTCTTGCTACCTTCCTTACCGCTCTTTTTTGGTACCAGAAATAATGGTGAATTCCAAGGTGAGATACTCGGCGATATAATGCCGTCATCTAACATTTTTCCTACCTGTCTATTAATTTCTTCCCTATGTGTATGGGATAGCTTATATTGTTTCTGATTAATTGGCGGTTGGTTCCACTGTGTAATTATTTCATGTTTAAGCGCTGACGTGTATGTTAATTCATCGCCATCTAAATGAAAAACATCATGATAAGAAATACACAGATTTTGTAAAGATGTAATTTCGTCTTTATTTAAAGTCTCATCAATTTTCATTTTCCCTAATAATCTGTTAATTCTGTTTGTAATGTTTACTGAATTTATGCTGTTTATTGTAGAATTATTTGTATCCGATTCTTTATACTGATTAAAATTTGAATATTTTGGTTTAAAAGTACTGTCTATTAAATTTCCTTCTCTGTAGCATTTAAAACTGAGACATGAACTCTATTTTTGCTGACATTCGATATGCTTTCGCCCAAATATACTCCTGGACAAATTTCTTGTTTATGTATTAATACGATCGGAATTTTTGTTTTTAAACGTAATGATACTATCTTTGCGGTTCTAGGCTCTATTTTTAATTCCTGATTTAAACAAATATTTTCCATATCTGTCCGTGTCCTATAGGTAATTGTATAGTATTGTTTTTATCTTTATCATAATATATTAAACTCTTATCTATAGCATTTATTATGGACCTATTCCATATATTATCCCGTCCTATTATACCATCAGCGGGTATTCCTTGCTCAATTGCCACTACATGCATCTTTAAACAGAACCACTCTATACTACTGTGCTAAATGTTCATTGTCCCTAATGTCCTTACGCAGTATTTTGAGTATTTTTATCATAACCTGGAAATCTTGTCATTGCCCCCTCCTTTACTATACTAGCATCTGCTCCCGAATCTACCAGTAATATGAATTTTCCATTTTTAGCAGCCTCACAAGGTACTTCGTTAAAAACATCACTTACATTAGGTAGTTTGAAACAATCACCCTGCCTACTGCATATTATACGGTTCCCTCTTTTACTAAACCCACACATATTACATATAATCTTCTTACTATATTCTACCATGAAATTCTCAAAACTTTTTGATATTCTTGATAATAAGTTGTTTACTCTATACCCTACTTTTACTACTTCCTCTCTAAATGTTCCCTTATATTTTTCATATCCTGCTAGTTTTTTTATTTTGTTCCCTAATGTAATCGACACAATATTTATAAAATGTATGAAATGAATTATTATACCTGCTACTGTATTACAAACCAAACATGGTGGCTCAACATATGTATCAACTGTCAGTCCCGACGTTTGATGAACAATATTTTCGCCCATTTTTTCTCCCTTCACCTTCTCCTTACAGACCAAACACGGTGGCTCAACATATGTATCAACGGTCACTCCCGACGTTTGATGAACAATATTTTCGTTCACGGTTTTTTGGCTGTTATTCGCAACTTTGGTAGCAAATGTGATCACAGGCTCCCTTTGCGTATGATCAACTATTTCTACCTTTGACCTAACTTTACTAATGTTAACGGGACCCCAGCTTACTGGCCTTGACTGGGTCCCTGGTAGTTTCCCTTATTGTGATTGTTACTACCGTTTGGCCCAAAATTTTGCTTAGCGTGGCAATCCGCTATCATATGGCCAACTTGACCGCACCCATAACATGCTCTATTACTTCTGTAAGGCCTATTAGGCTTATCGTTATTACTGTGGTTATTTTTAAAAGGATTATTATTTCCATTATTTTCATTACCATAATTAGTATTATTATTATTAGTATTCCTATTATAATTATTACTGTTATTTCCATGATTGGGAAAACCTCCACTACCCCCTTGATATGGCTGATTTGGTTTCTGTTGACTTTGATATACGTTGTCCGGAAAGCCTTGGTATTGTTGATTACGATTTTGCGGCTGTTGGTAACCGTTATTTAGAAGTTCTTTGTATTGCTGATTTTGTTGGTGCGGCTGTTGGTAACCGTTATTTAGAAGTCCTTTGTATTGTTAATTTTGTTGTTGCTCTTTCCAATCTATTTAATCCGCATCGCCAACTCGATTCATGTCCGTACTTCTCGCATTCTCTGCAAAATGGTGTATTTTTGCGGATATAACAGTCATCCCTTGTGTGTCCTGGTCTAGTGCAAAAAGAACAGACTGGCCCTTTTTTCATGGCACCCCTGTATACCCATTATTTCCATTTTTTTGATTTTTACCCCTATCTTGTCTTAAAATTCTAATATCATTTTCTTGATTATTTTTAATATAAGAAGTTCCATTCGGTATTTTTTCCAAACTATACAGTTCCTTCGGGGGCCGACCCCCTCTGTATTGTAGCCTCTGCCCTTAACGCTTCATCTAATAAATCATTTAAATTATCCGCCCTGCTACTCAACAGTAGTATCTTTACAGTCGGGTCACTCACACCTACTTTAAATGCTGTGAGCACTGAATTTACAAGCTCTGTGTTAAAACGTCCGTTGGCAGGTTCTTCTTTTTGTACATTGTATCGGCTATGTCGTTTGCGTTTGACTGTAATACTTCTAATCGCCTTGCAAATGCCCTCAAACTTTCCCCTCCACCTTGATATGCTTGTCTTATGTTGTATTGTACGGAATCTAATGTAGCTACCTTTAAATATGTGTTTTTAAGTAATTCAAATAATGATTCTAAATCATCGATTTTCTTAGTCCTCACTAATTCATATGCATCTCCATCAAGACGCAGTTTAATGCATATCATGAATTCTTCTTGATTTTCTTCACTTATATTAAGTTTCGCTGCCTTACAACCGTCTATAAATCTAAGATGCTCCGATTTTAGGAACGGTGAATCTTTGCCCTTGAACACCGGGACCAGATTTCGTACGCATTTCGAAATATCGTCTGTAGGCATTTCAATTATTGTTCTATCTGTTGTTATGTTTTCTAAATGTTCTTCTATTCTTAAAGCTTCTTTATGGTATAACGAAGTTTCTTGTGCTAATTTTACCTCCGCCTCTAAAAATCTGATCTTTGAGTCTAATTCTCTTACTTTGTTAGTTGCCTCTTTGACTGATTCAAATTCTAATCTAGGTTGTTGATGCAGTACTCTAGCTACCGAGTCATCGGAAATATCTTTTTCTTTTAACAAAGCTCTTAATTTCTCGTTTTCCGACTCTAAACCGCAGGCGTGATCCAACAACTCCTGTTTTCTGCTAATTTATCGTTTATTTTTTTTCGTTAACGCTGCAAACTCGCCTTTCCAGTTTTCTATCTCCTTTATTTTATTTTCACTCTTGTGTTACAAGAAATTTGTACTATTTACTTTATTTTTTATTAATTGTAAATGTTCTTTGTTATTTACTTCGAGGCTGATTTGAGCCCACAATTTCTCCGTAAACCTGTCCAATTGCCCTAATATATTCCTATAAGCTAACTGTGACTGTTCCAATTCCGCCATATAATGTTCAAAAAAAAATATTATTTAACCCCTAGAACTCTCCTCAGTTCACCTGGTTTCCCAAAAAATTAATTCTATAATTCCAAATTCGTTCATTAAAATGTTAAATTTTAAATGAATTTGACCATGTTAATTAGAGAAATATTAAAAATATTCTAAAAATGTCCGATGTTATTTTAAATGTTCTAATTATTTTAAATTTTTCTTTATTTTTAATTGAATGTTCTTAATATTTTAAATTTTATTTTTATTTGAATGTAAAAAAAAAATGAATTTTCAAATAAAGTGTTTGTTTTTGAATGTTCTAACTATTTTAAATTTTACTTTAATTTTAACTGAATGTAAATTTTATTTTATTTTTATTTAAATTTACCATTAAAATATTATTATGAATGTTCCGAGTATTTCAAATTTTATTTAATTTTTGTTTAAATTTAAATTTATTCAATAAAAATGAATTATGACAAATGAATATTATTTTGAGTGACAAAAAAAAATGTTTCTAAATTCGGTCTATTTCTACTACAACTTCTATATTTTTCAGAAATACTCACTTAAAATTCTTTTGTAACTTCCTTTACTTAAACAAAAAAAAATGTCTCTTCCTTCCTTCTGACCCAGTCCTGTACTAAAAGCCGTTTTTTCTTTATCTCTTTCTTCTACTAAAACCTGATGATAACCGCTTGCTAAGTCTAAAGTTGAAAAATATCGACTATGTCCTAACTGATCTAATATCTCGTCTATCCGGGGAATCGGAAATACTTGTTTAACTGTTACATCATTTAGTTTGCGAAAATCTATTACTAATCTCCATTTCTTGCTACCTTCCTTACCGCTCTTTTTTGGTACCAGAAATAATGGTGAATTCCAAGGTGAGATACTCGGCGATATAATGCCGTCATCTAACATTTTTCCTACCTGTCTATTAATTTCTTCCCTATGTGTATGGGATAGCTTATATTGTTTCTGATTAATTGGCGGTTGGTTCCACTGTGTAATTATTTCATGTTTAAGCGCTGACGTGTATGTTAATTCATCGCCATCTAAATGAAAAACATCATGATAAGAAATACACAGATTTTGTAAAGATGTAATTTCGTCTTTATTTAAAGTCTCATCAATTTTCATTTTCCCTAATAATCTGTTAATTCTGTTTGTAATGTTTACTGAATTTATGCTGTTTATTGTAGAATTATTTGTATCCGATTCTTTATACTGATTAAAATTTGAATATTTTGGTTTAAAAGTACTGTCTATTATAATTTCCTTCTCTGTAGCATTTAAAACTGAGACATGAACTCTATTTTTGCTGACATTCGATATGCTTTCGCCCAAATATACTCCTGGACAAATTTCTTGTTTATGTATTAATACGATCGGAATTTTTGTTTTTAAACGTAATGATACTATCTTTGCGGTTCTAGGTTCTATTTTTAATTCCTGATTTAAACAAATATTTTCCATATCTGTCCGTGTCCTATAGGTAATTGTATAGTATTGTTTTTATCTTTATCATAATATATTAAACTCTTATCTATAGCATTTATTATGGACCTATTCCATATATTATCCCGTCCTATTATACCATCAGCGGGTATTCCTTGCTCAATTGCCACTACATGCATCTTTAAACAGAACCACTCTATACTACTGTGCTAAATGTTCATTGTCCCTAATGTCCTTACGCAGTATTTTGAGTATTTTTATCATAACCTGGAAATCTTGTCATTGCCCCCTCCTTTACTATACTAGCATCTGCTCCCGAATCTACCAGTAATATGAATTTTCCATTTTTAGCAGCCTCACAAGGTACTTCGTTAAAAACATCACTTACATTAGGTAGTTTGAAACAATCACCCTGCCTACTGCATATTATACGGTTCCCTCTTTTACTAAACCCACACATATTACATATAATCTTCTTACTATATTCTACCATGAAATTCTCAAAACTTTTTGATATTCTTGATAATAAGTTGTTTACTCTATACCCTACTTTTACTACTTCCTCTCTAAATGTTCCCTTATATTTTTCATATCCTGCTAGTTTTTTTATTTTGTTCCCTAATGTAATCGACACAATATTTATAAAATGTATGAAATGAATTATTATACCTGCTACTGTATTACAAACCAAACATGGTGGCTCAACATATGTATCAACTGTCAGTCCCGACGTTTGATGAACAATATTTTCGCCCATTTTTTCTCCCTTCACCTTCTCCATACAGACCAAACACGGTGGCTCAACATATGTATCAACGGTCACTCCCGACGTTTGATGAACAATATTTTCGTTCACGGTTTTTTGGCTGTTATTCGCAACTTTGGTAGCAAATGTGATCACAGGCTCCCTTTGCGTATTTACCACTATTTCTACCTTTGACCTAACTTTACTAATGTTAACGGGACCCCAGCTTACTGGCCTTGACTGGGTCCCTGGTAGTTTCCCTTATTGTGATTGTTACTACCGTTTGGCCCAAAATTTTGCTTAGCGTGGCAATCCGCTATCATATGGCCAACTTGACCGCACCCATAACATGCTCTATTACTTCTGTAAGGCCTATTAGGCTTATCGTTATTACTGTGGTTATTTTTAAAAGGATTATTATTTCCATTATTTTCATTACCATAATTAGTATTATTATTATTAGTATTCCTATTATAATTATTACTGTTATTTCCATGATTGGGAAAACCTCCACTACCCCCTTGATATGGCTGATTTGGTTTCTGTTGACTTTGATATACGTTGTCCGGAAAGCCTTGGTATTGTTGATTATGATTTTGCGGCTGTTGGTAACCGTTATTTAGAAGTTCTTTGTATTGCTGATTTTGTTGGTGCGGCTGTTGGTAACCGTTATTTAGAAGTCCTTTGTATTGTTAATTTTGTTGTTGCTCTTTCCAATCTATTTAATCCGCATCGCCAACTCGATTCATGTCCGTACTTCTCGCATTCTCTGCAAAATGGTGTATTTTTGCGGATATAACAGTCATCCCTTGTGTGTCCTGGTCTAGTGCAAAAAGAACAGACTGGCCCTTTTTTCATGGCACCCCTGTATACCCATTATTTCCATTTTTTTGATTTTTACCCCTATCTTGTCTTAAAATTCTAATATCATTTTCTTGATTATTTTTAATATAAGAAGTTCCATTCGGTATTTTTTCCAAACTATACAGTTCCTTCGGGGGCCGATCCCCTCTGTATTGTAGCCTCTGCCCTTAACGCTTCATCTAATAAATCATTTAAATTATCCGCCCTGCTACTCAACAGTAGTATCTTTACAGTCGGGTCACTCACACCTACTTTAAATGCTGTGAGCACTGAATTTACAAGCTCTGTGTTAAAACGTCCGTTGGCAGGTTCTTCTTTTTGTACATTGTATCGGCTATGTCGTTTGCGTTTGACTGTAATACTTCTAATCGCCTTGCAAATGCCCTCAAACTTTCCCCTCCACCTTGATATGCTTGTCTTATGTTGTATTGTACGGAATCTAATGTAGCTACCTTTAAATATGTGTTTTTAAGTAATTCAAATAATGATTCTAAATCATCGATTTTCTTAGTCCTCACTAATTCATATGCATCTCCATCAAGACGCAGTTTAATGCATATCATGAATTCTTCTTGATTTTCTTCACTTATATTAAGTTTCGCTGCCTTACAACCGTCTATAAATCTAAGATGCTCCGATTTTAGGAACGGTGAATCTTTGCCCTTGAACACCGGGACCAGATTTCGTACGCATTTCGAAATATCGTCTGTAGGCATTTCAATTATTGTTCTATCTGTTGTTATGTTTTCTAAATGTTCTTCTATTCTTAAAGCTTCTTTATGGTATAACGAAGTTTCTTGTGCTAATTTTACCTCCGCCTCTAAAAATCTGATCTTTGAGTCTAATTCTCTTACTTTGTTAGTTGCCTCTTTGACTGATTCAAATTCTAATCTAGGTTGTTGATGCAGTACTCTAGCTACCGATTCATCGGAAATATCTTTTTCTTTTAACAAAGCTCTTAATTTCTCGTTTTCCGACTCTAAACCGCAGGCGTGATCCAACAACTCCTGTTTTCTGCTAATTTATCGTTTATTTTTTTTCGTTAACGCTGCAAACTCGCCTTTCCAGTTTTCTATCTCCTTTATTTTATTTTCACTCTTGTGTTACAAGACCTTTGTACTATTTACTTTATTTTTTATTAATTGTAAATGTTCTTTGTTATTTACTTCGAGGCTAATTTCTCCGTAAACCTGTTCAATTGCCCTAATATATTCCTATAAGCTAACTGTGACTGTTCCAATTCCGCCATATAATGTTCAAAAAAAAATATTATTTAACCCCTAGAACTCTCCTCAGTTCACCTGGTTTCCCAAAAATTAATTCTATAATTCCAAATTCGTTCATTAAAATGTTCAATTTTAAATGAATTTGACCATGTTAATTAGAGAAATATTAAAAATATTCTAAAAATTTCCGATGTTATTTTAAATGTTCTAATTATTTTAAATTTTTCTTTATTTTTAATTGAATGTTCTTAATATTTTAAATTTTATTTTTATTTGAATGTAAAAAAAAAATGAATTTTGAAATAAAGTGTTTGTTTTTGAATGTTCTAACTATTTTAAATTTTACTTTAATTTTAACTGAATGTAAATTTTATTTTATTTTTATTTAAATTTAGCATTTAAATATTATTATGAATGTTCCGAGTATTTCAAATTTTATTTCATTTTTGTTTAAATTTAAATTTATTCAATAAAAATGAATTATGACAAATGAATATTATTTTGAGTGACAAAAAAAAAATGTTTCTAAATTCGGTCTATTTCTACTACAACTTCTATAATTTTCAGAAATACTCACTTAAAATTCTTTTGTAACTTCCTTTACTTAAACAAAAAAAAATGTCTCTTCCTTCCTTCTTTTCTTCTTTCTGGTTCTTGGTAACCGGCTGCACCAAAATGTTAGTATCTCCAACGTTGAATTATACTTACTCCTACTTTAGTACTTTAATTATTTCCAATAAATAATTTTATATTTGAATTCTTTTAATTTAAACTTAGACTTTATTTCAACACTTTTCAGCTCAATATTTTTGGCTTCTTACACCTCTAAACTCTATTTCACAACTCCCTTAAAATTTAACTTAACTATTGTAAGAAGGCATGTTTCAAAACTACATGTTCCGGCAGAGTGCCGTGCGCAAATTCCACTCACTTTTTGCTTCCGTAAGGGAAAAAGCCCTTAGCCAATCATGCTGCTGCTGGTTTGACCCAGCTTCGCTCATACTGTTGCTAGTTCATTGGCTTGCTTGACTATGACACATATGTCCTACGTTGCACTTTACTGCAACGTAACGATAACTGCATGAAGTAGTCATCGCGTAAGTAGGTCACGATACGTTTATAATATCAACGTATAGTGACTTACCAAAACACACTATGTTGACTTACAACATACGTGCGTTTGGTTTTAGGAAAACGTAACGAGTGAAGTTATATGCGGCGAACGTTGACAGAGCCGACGGTCGATCGGTTCGCCGCAGTAATCGATAAATAATCGATTGTGTGGATATGACGGACGGAGATGTTCAAACATATCGAGTTTACGTTTGTAAGTAAACATTCCGCCCGCCTTGCAGTGTCTGCAATACTTAATTCCATTTTTAAATTCATTTTGTTTTTTTTTTTTGATTTGGGTCTTAGGGTTTATATTAAGGAAAAATCCTTGGGTCATCGGGCTCAGAGACTACATGGACCAGAGAGTGTCCAGTCAAACGCAGTGCTCTAAGCTACTGCGTATCCACTTTCGCAGTTATAAACTCCTGGATTAAGTATTCGCGGGTAAACATCTGCACCCAACTCTAGCATCACTGGGTCGGAAGCCGTAACTTGTGGGTCGGCGAAAATCATGTGCGTGAATCGGCTTAAAATAGCTTCATCAACGTCACTGTCGTACGGCTTCCTAGGCAACTCGGTTGACACTAGTGCATTAATGTCGCATCTAAATGGCTCGTCAAACCGAGAACCCACTACCAACTTGCAGATCGTCAAAGTGTTCAGACGGCTCGTACTCAGTTTTAACTGATGCAAGAGCTCTTGAGCGATGATAGTGACGCTCCTCGTCGGGTTTATCAAAGCTCTTACAATTTGCGAAATTTTGCCGTGGTACACTTTGAGAGTGGTTTGTGGAATTGCCTGGGTTATCAGCCGGTCGCTTGTTGCTCGCATTGCTTGCGTTCGCAACGTGTCTTTTGAGTCCTGTACTGCTTGGGTTCCGGTCGCCTTGATTGAGTCGCGAATGTCCATACAAGCTTGTGTGGTGCCTTTCTTGGCATATCGCACACCTTTCCTTGCTGGTGCAGCTATCAATAAGATGCGACCGGGCCAAACAGTTAATGCAGTCATGATACTGCATCACCACCTCATAGTTCTCCACCAGGTTCTTCTCCCTGAACCTGAAGCAGGTAGACAGGCGATGATCTTGGCGAAAAATCCCACACGCCACATGTTGATTCGAGGGTCGAGTGTGTCGTCCAGGTGAATCGGTACGACGGCTAGAGTGAGCGGAGTTAAGTCGGGAATACTTTTTGTTGCGCCAGCTGGTGTTGTTGTTGCGGTTGCCCTCGGTGCGACTGCCATTGCTCGTGCTGGCATCGTTGTCGTTGGTGTTGTTGCACCGCTTGTTGTTGGGGCGCTTGCTGTTGCCGCGTTTTTTATTGGCACCGCTGTGGTTGGTGCGCTTTTTATTGACGCGCTTGGTATTTGCACCGCTGCTGACGCGCTTGTTTTTTGGGGCCATGGCCACTGAAAAATAAGGGTGGGTCAAATTGTATATTGCCATGGCGACCTAAATGGGTATTTATTGGGTGGGTAGGACTACTACTTTTGTAATGGGTCTAGTAGTAGTCCCTTTGGCCGTTCGAATATCGACGACTCAGGTTCTTGTGTCTAAACCTAGATACATTTTTACAACTCGCCCTAGGGTCCACTCGTTTGGGGGTAAATTCTCGTGTCGAATAACAACGAGATAATTTATTCCAACGCATTTCTGCGGGTTTTTCCATTTATAGCGTTTTTGTAATTCGTTAAGATATTCATCTTTCCACCTGTTACAGAAATGGTGATGTAATATCTTCAGCTTCTGCCAACGATTTACAACATTTAGGGTCGAGTTGCTTAAATCGGGTTCAGCTGGGGTCAATAACGGAGTACCAATTAGAAAGTGTCCTGGGGTCAATGGCGAAAAATCGAGAGGATTTTCGTTTGAAGAGCTTAAGGGTCGTGAATTAAGGCAACCTTCAATTCGTGCAAGCAAAGTCGAAATCTCTTCGAACGTAAATCTTTGACTTACAGATATCTTTTTTAATGTGTCTTGGAACTTTTAACGCCGGCTTCCCAGAGTCCACCCATGTGTGGAGCTCCGGGTGGATTAAAATGCCAGGTTATTTCTTGATGACTGTGGGTCGCTACTACTTGGGTCTGCAATGTCTTTATAAAATCTTGCCGATCTTTCTTCAGCATTTGTGCTGCTCCGACAAAATTAGATCCGTTGTCGGAGTAAATGGCGGCAGGACATCCTTAGACTTGGGTCGTAAGATCACTGGCTGGTTCAAGATAAACCGCTTTTGTTGTAAAGCAAACAAACACGCACACGTCCGGTGTAATTTTTGATTTCAACGGGTCCTGCGAAATCTACACCTGTGTTTGTGAATGAGCTCGTGAGTGTGGTGCGCTCTGGAGGCAATGCAGTCATTATTTGTGTTTGTTGTTTCTTTTTGTGCAAAACACAAATTTTACAATTATTGATCGTAGTTTTGATCAGTGTATTGAGCTCAATAATCAAAAATTCAGCTCGTAGTAGCCTCAAAACTAATTGATTACCACCGTGTAGAGTCACAATATGGGTCATATGGGTCAAGAGTTTAGTAAGTCTGCAATGATACGCTAAAATTATTGGGTGGCGTTCATTATATGTAAGGGTCGGTGACTTTGCTAATCTACCATGTGCTCTTAATAGACCTTTACTGTCTATAAATGGGTTTTGGGTCAGTAGTGAACTTTTTGACGAAATTTGGGTTTTATTCGTCAAAGCGATATATTCATCAGAAAAACACATTTTCTGACTCACTACTATGAGTCTTTTTTTTACCATCTTGATTTCCTCGGGTACTATTTCAATAGTTGAGTGGGTCATTTGAGTACGACGCGATGGTAAAGAATTTCTCACGAATCTTAGAACGTAGTGTGGAAAATCGTTCTAACACATCCTCTTGGGTCGTGATCACCAATGTCTTAATAGGTTTAAGATCAAGGGTCGTTTCGATCGGGTCAGTGGACATTGGCCATTCATCTCTTACGCACCTTAGCCAACTTGGACCGTTCCACCTGAGATCATGTTCTGCCAGTTCTAGCGCAGAACAACCGCGGCTTGCTAAGTCCGCCGGGTTTTCGTATGAATCGACATGTTGCCAATTTTTAACACCAACGCTTTCTGTAATGGTCGAAACACGGTTGGCTACAAAAGTGGTCCAAGTGCAGGGCGGTTTATTGAGCCAGGCTAAGACAATAGTCGAGTCTGTCCAGAAGTACGTATTGTACTGGGTCATGTCTATTTTAGGTAGAATGGCATCAACTATATTTGCGAGCAAAACAGCACCGCATAGTTCGAGTCGTGGCAGTGAAACTGGTTTGACGGGTGCTACACGCGTCTTTGCTGCCAGAAGAGTCGTGACGACAGCGCCGTTGGCATCTTGTATGCGAGCATAGAGAGCTGCAGCATATGCCTTTTCTGAGGCGTCGCAAAATCCGTGAAATTTAACGGAAACGTCGGATGCGAAATGAGTCCATCTGGGAATCTCAATGCTGTTTATCGATGGATAACCATTGATAAACGATTACCATCTACTTTGAGTCAACGGGTTAAGAATATCGTCCCACTCAGTTTTGTCGAGCCATACCTGTTGCATAATTATTTTGGCGGCCATTATAATTGGCGCTAACCAACCAGCAGGGTCAAACAGCTTCGCAATAGAAGCCAAAAATTCGCGTTTTGTGTATGCATCTTTTAGTTCGATGAATGGGACTTGAAAAAAGAAAATACCTTTTTTAGCATTCCATCGAACGCCTAGGGTCTTTGCATTACCTTGACATTGCTCAGATAAATTGAGTAAATCTGTTTGCAGCAAGTGTTTTTGTGGCAGATTTTCCAATATTTCGGGTGCGTTCGCAATCCACTTGCGCAACGAAAATCCTGCTGATTTTAAAGAAGAGATTAGCTCATCTTGAGCATTAACAGCACTTTCCATCTCATGAGTGCCTGCCAGAACATCATCTACGTACATGCAGTTTCGTAAAATATACGAAGCCTGTGGGTGGGTCTCATGTACGTCTTGCGCTAATTGCTGTAGGGTCCGAATGGCAAGGTACGGGGCACAGTTAACACCAAATGTAACTGTTTGCAACTCATAATCCTGAATTGGTTCTTCTAAGGATTTCCTAAATAAAATTCTTTGATAGGGTGAGTGTGCAGGGTCGACGCAAATTTGACGATACATTTTTCAATGTCTGCATTAAAGACAAATTTGAAAAGACGCCATTCAATAAATTGCAAAACTAAATCTTGTTGTAGAACGGGTTCAGTATGCAACAGAAGAAGGCGAATGAGTCACTTTTTTGCAAATATTCGCAAATCGCTTGGTCATATTCTGCTTTAACAGCGGGTCTTTTGAGTAAGGACTTTTCATTTCTCAAATATTGCGCCATTGCAATATGTCTTGATAGTCCAAGATCAATGCAATTTGGGTCTTTAAATGGCAGCGTCACTACATAACGGCCTGAGGGTTCTCCGCGTAATGTCTGTATAAAATTGTTTTCACAATTCATATTTTTGGGACTTGACTCAGGAATTGGGCCAGAAAGTATCCAGCCGAATTCAGTTGCTTGCGCCAACAAAGATTCTACAATGTTGTGCTGAACACCGTTACGTAAAATTTGTGGGTATAAATCACATCCTATGATCATATCCACGGATCGGGTTTTATAAAACTGACTATCAGCCAACTGTATACCATTTAAATTTCCATAGAGGGTCGGGTCGATTTGATATGATGGCAAGTCACTTGTGAGGGTCTTAAGTACAAGTGCTTGCGTTTTGACTCTGAAATTCGGGTTAGTCGGTGAACGCAATGTCAATGGACACGATTTGGACGGGGTTGCTGCAACTGTTTGGTTGAGTCCTGTTACCTGAGCGCCTACGGCGTTAGTTGGAAGTCATATCCGCCTCCTCAACTGCTCCGTGATAAAAGTCGCTTCTGATCCAGAGTCGATTAGAGCGCGCGCGGAACATTTCGCCTTCGTGTTCAATGTTGAGCATTGTTGTTCCCAGAAGAATGCTCTTCATCGCAAAACGTGTCTCTTCGATGTCTTGGGTGGGTCTTGAGTCAGTGGACTGTATAAGGGTCGTGAAAGCTTGCCGCTGTGAAGTTGACGGCTGATCAGATTTAGATGCAGCTGCACTTGTGCTTGGGCGGTCTTTTGGGTCTGCTTTCGGGTCTAGCGATGCTAAATGTAAAAGCGAATGATGCTTTTTGCTACAAAAGCGACATTTATATCCGCTCTTACAGTCCCTGATGCTGTGAGATACTGCTAAACAATTAAAACAGCATTCATATCTTTTCACAGCATCGTGTCTATCCTCTACTTTCATGGATATGAATCTGGGGCACTCACGAGGAGTGTGCTTACCATTGCAAATTCTGCAAATGGCACAATCAACTTCCCATTTTGATGGCTTGGCATGGATGGGTCCTGGCTCAACAAATCTGGGCCTTGTCATTTTGGATGCAAATGGATTTTGTAAAACATTTGTGTGAAAAGAATTACTGGAAAAAGTTTGTTGACTAGTCTTCGTAGTCGAAGACTTGATGTCGCCAACAGATTCAATGGTCTTGTATGTTTGGGTCAAAAACTTGTCCAAAATTCTCCATTCAGGAATTTCTGAACTATCTGCTAGAGATCTTTCAAATATCTCTAACGTGTTTTTGGGGAGGGTCATCACACAGGTGTTGATTGTCCGTTGTAACTTTTTAATAGAGCTACCGGACTCATTCGAAACAGGTGGCAAATTCAATAGGGTCTTGAGTTCAGCATTTACTTGCATTCTTTTATTCTCGTATTGTTCAACGAGATTACTCTATGTCAGTATAAAACCATCATTGGTAAGCGGAGCATTTTTAACAATGCCTCTTGCTTCGCCTCGGGTCTTTTGATTAAGATGGAAAAGTTTTTCCACATTGCTTAATCTGGCGTTGTTGATGTAGAGAGCAGAAAACATATCTCTAAAAGTTGGCCAGGTGACGTAGTCACCATCAAAATTATCCGTGTCACACGGGGGTAAATGAATAGAGGGTGCATATTGAATTGTTGTCGTTTCTTCACTTGCCTTAGGAGTTCCAATCGGTTGTTTAAGGGTCTCCATTATTTCTGAAAGGGAAGATATACAGCGTATATATGCGTTGTATCCTTTCGTATATTTATCTTTCAGTTTCTTTTGGTCCACATCGGGACTGTCGGGTTCACTTCGTATAGTATTATACGAAGTTTGGAAATTATCCCAAGGAAAGTAAGCTGCTTCCGATGAAATTCTAAGGCATGAAGTACTAAATCTTGGGTAGGGGTCTCGCAAATAGTTTACTCAAATTCAATAATGTCATTTCCGAATTGAATAAATGCTGTTAGAGCCGCCATCTTTTTTAAATAACTTCAGAAATTCTCACAAATTTCAATAATAAAATGTTGGGTCTGGATGGCTTAATTTAAAAAATGTTCTTTTAAATTAATAACGAGACCCATTACTTTTTCAAAAAATAAATTTGAAAAAATTCACAAAAATTTATAAGCAAATTTTATGTGTGGGTAAATGTGATTAATGTTCAAAAATTATTTTGGATTTTCACGGGTCGTATTTATTTTTTCAGAAAAAATCTAAAAAATTTTAAAAACTTTTTATAAAAATAAATAAAATTATTTTTGAGTGTGTATGGGTTAACAGCAATTATTATTACCAACGCAACGTATTGCAAAACTTAGTTGTTTAGATAAAATTTCAACAAATTTTGAAAATTTTATCTTTGGGTCACAATGGGTTATTTTAAAATTTTATTTAGTGGTAAACCGGGTAGCAAATAAAATGTTATAGCATAGTTAAGCTTTATGGGTCGCAATGTGTAAAAAATCAAAAATAATTTTTATAAAAATTCGATATGAGAATTAATTTTGTAAAAAAATTCTAAAACTTTATTTAAAAAATCAATTAAATGATTTTGGGTCGCTATGGGTTAAGCTTTTAAAACAATATTTTTGATAAAAACGGGTCGGGTATTTTTTTATAATAATTTTTCAATCAAAAATTATTAAATAAAATTGATTTTTTGGGTCGAAAATGGTTGAAAAAGCTTAAATGTGGGTATAAACGGGTTAAATATTGCTCAATAGGCAATTTCCAAAAAATATGGGATAATTTTTTGGTTCCCGCGGGTAATTTATATAATCCCACGAAAACACTATTTTAGAGAACAACGTGGCAACCCTGTACACACTTGACAGCAGCTCTCGTTGCTGGGAGTGTATAAGTGTGTATGTCTATTTGTTTCATGAGCAAATAAAACAAATAAACAAACGAGTTCAGCGGCGAGTAGATAGCTGAAACAAATGAAACAAAAATATTTGGCGATTTTGTTAAATAAAATATATTGTAACAATTCAAAAATGTGAAAATAAATAAAATCAATTGCTTTTATTAAATTATATTTAACACTTTGGTGAACGACAAGTTCACTGTCGTTCCGCAATTGTTTTATTTTGTTGTTAATTTTCACTTTTATTACGGGTCGGGTCGATTTTAATTAAATTAAAATTAAAGCCAAATATTTTTATTGTTTCAGCGGGTCAATCCTTGCCAAAACTATTTCGTAGTCCTTTATTTAAAGGCTCGAAGTGACCAAATGTTCGGCTGGCGAACGAAGTAATGGCAATTGGCGGATTGGGAAACACGATTGAAATGTGTAATTTCAATTTAATATGGGTCGCGGCAAATACAATATATTGAAATCGAATATTTTACCATATTTTCCAGTATTGGCTTTAATATGGGTTGGTGTAAATGTTGTAATTCCGTGTTGTTTCTGTTGAAGTGTTTTGTAGTGTAGGATTCCTCCTGTGGTTGTTCCTTCCTGTTGTTGTGAGTTTGTGTTGATTGCTGAATGTTAGGTTTTTGGTGGTTGTTAAATGTCGCGGTGACGGGTGAGTTTAGTAAACTTTAAATTGGTCGCGGAGACTGGTGGGTGTACGAGCGTTTGGTTTTAGGAAAACGTAACGAGTGAAGTTATATGCGGAGAACGTTGACAGAGCCGACGGTCGATCGGTTCGCCGCAGTAATCGATAAATAATCGATTGTGTGGATATGACGGACGGAGATGTTCAACATATCGAGTTTACGTTTTTACGTAAACACTTATTTTAACATATCACCAAAAAAAGCGTGATTTTTGTTGTGATTATGATTTGAAAGTGAAATAACAAACCGACAAATTTTAAATGAAGATAAAAAACGTATTTTATTAATGAACAGATTTTATAGAAGTGAACAAACTAAATTTTTCATTTTGATAAATAATACAAAAACTTATGTGATACAAAACAATTATTTTACACAAAGTATAATTTGTTACTCAACACTCCTTTTCAAAATGTACAAAGTGTTTATTTTAAATGTAACCCATTTCGAAATTTAGTTCATTTAATATTGTGTAAAGTCTTAGTAAATAAATCTGCGAGCATTTCAGAAGTTGGACAATACATGAAATGTATGGCTCCAGATAGTTTCTGCTCTCTTGCATAGTGAAATTTGACATCGATGTGCTTCGTTCGTGGACTAATCTTTTCATGATCCAGCATTGCCAAACAACTCTGATTATCTTCCCAAATACGTGTATTGTGAATATTGATGTTCATGTCCTTGAAAAGAAGTTTTAACCACGCTGCTTCTTTGCACGCCTCGGTCAAAGCGACGTACTCAGCTTTCGGTCGATGATAGAGCTACTATACTCTGCTTCTTGCTCATCCAACTTTTAAATGCTCCGCAGTATTGAAAAACATACCCACTCGTTGACTTTCTTAACCAGCCCAGTCAGCATCAGAAAAACCTACGAGACATTCTGGATTGCAGTCAGTAATTGATCCAAAGTTTTAAGTGTTTCGTATGTTGCAAATATCTTAATATTCGTTTGACTTCCTCTAAATCCCTCTTCTTCGGACAGCTAACCTTTCGTCCTAGAATCGAAACTGCCACTGCCTAGTATTAACAGAAAGATACAGGAGAGATCGAATTAGTTGCCTGTACTCATCACTGTTTTCCAAACTCCTCAGCTTCCTCCGAAACTTTTAAGTATCCTGGACCCAATGGATAAAGCGATCCTTTACATTGTTGCATTCCATGAATTTCCAGTAATTTTTCGATGTATCTTATCTGCGAAATCTGATATATTCCATTATTTTGTTGGTCAACTTGTATTCCTAGGTAGTATTTTAAATGTCCTAAATTCTTTAACTCAAAATTTGTCTTAACGCTATTAATAACATCTGCAATTATGTCTTCATCTTTGCATACTATTAGCAAATCGTTTATAAACCTTTTACCTTGAACCCGTCGGGCTGCTTCATGTAAATTGTCGTATCCAAATCACCATTAAGAAACGCTGTCTTAATATCAATGTGATTTGCGATCATTTTCTCACGTGACGCAACAACTAATAGACTTCGCAAAGTTGTTTGCTTTACGACCGGTGCAAAAACCTTGTCAAAATCTTCTCCATATTTTTGAGAGTACACATTCGCCACCAATCGGGATTTGTACTTTATGATGTTCCCTTCAGAATCACGTTTGATTTTAAAAACCCACTTGTTTCCGACAATATTACAATTATCCGGATGCATCACAAGATCCCACGTATCGTTTTGGTTTATTGAATCAATCTCATCTTGCATTGATTTGATCCACATATTGCATTGCGGTGACGATACTGCGTTCTTAAAATTTCTCGGTTCAACAACTTCCTCATGTTTTTGCTACATATCTGTTAGGTTCCATTCCCTTCGCCGACCTTGACGAAACTCGCCTTTCAACAATCGGCATTGGTACAATATTATCCTGGATATCGTCCTCTGCATTTGTATCTGATGAAATTTCTACACAACCATCGTCGTCACTTGCTGTATCACCAGCTGTCATCTTCTTCTAAAAAACTTTGAACCTCACGGTGTGGTAATCTTGATTCTATCGGAATTATGACCTGGTCATCTGTGATTTCTTGTCGCGTATCATCGATATCATCTAAATGCCTTCTGTTTTCAACGAACACCAGATCTCTGCTCATTGTAATTCGCCCAGTTTGCACATCCAAACATCGATAATTTTTGTCCGTCACAGAATAACCCACGAAAATCATTTTACGCGCTTTCTTATCAAGCTTTTGACGTTTTTCCTTTGGCACGTGCACATAAACTACGCAACCAAAAGTCCACAAATGTCTCAAATTAGGCTTCTTACCGGTCCAAATTTCAAATGGCGTCTTGTCATTTATCCTCGTAACAAGTCTATTCTGCAAGTAATTCGCCGAGTATACTGCTTCAGCGCAAAATCGATTATGTAGTTTTGCTTCGAACAACATACATCTTGCCATTTCTGTTAACGTACGATTCTTGCGTTCAGCCATGCTATTTTGTTGAGGTTTATATGGCGCCGTTACTTGATGCACTATACCATTCTTTTTAAGAAAGGACTGAAAGTCTGAATTCATAAATTCACCTCCACCATCAGTACGCAAGGCTTTTATGCATTTATTGAAATTCGTTTTACAAAAAGCCACAAATTCATGAAATTTTCCAAATGCCTCATTTTTGTTTCTCAAGAAATATGTTGTGCAATATCTACTGTAATCGTCTACCAATGTAAAAATATATCGATTATTACCTGGTGTGGGTGTTTGCATTGGTCCGCACAAATCAGAGTGCACCAAATCCAAAACAGATTTTGATCTTTTTCTAGATTTTTATCAAACGATGCTTTTGCCATTTTCCCTTGCAGACATACCTCGCAAATCGGATCACCTTCATTACATGTTGTTATTGCAATTCCGTTTACAAGATTTTTGTTGATTGTTGTTTTGATTGCATCCATGTTGCGATGACCAAACCTCTTGTGCCAAATGTGTATACAAGCCGATTCAACTGTTGACGATTTCTTGACCTCTTCTGGCGTTGACATCACGAACAACCCATTTTTTGCTACTGCGGTCGCGTAGACACGACCGTCTCTTGCTATTTTGCACCCATCACTATCAAAATAAACATTATAATTATTTTGAATAAGTTTGGTTACCGACAGTAGATTACTGTCCAGCTCTGGGTTATACAGCACATTATTTACGAGAATATTAACACGCTGACCGTTGTCGTCAATACTGGCTACAAAACCATCGCCAACACCACTTGATTGATTTCGATTTCCGTTCGCTGTGTATACATTTGTGCTTGCGTTCGTATCCAAATTTCGTAAAAACGATCTCATATGCGTCATATGACAGGAAGCCGCTGAGTCAATCAACCAATCGACGGATCTTCTTTCACAAGCGACATTAAAACATACAAATGTATCCTCACCTGACTCTGACTGCTGATTATGAACCTTATTTGCGATATTCTTCTTGGATTTGCAGTCCCTTTTGAAATGACCATAACCTCCGCAACCAAAGCACTTTAACTTTTTCTTTTCATGCTTTGCTTTCAAATCTATCTTTGTTCGCAAAATTATCGTCGCCTCGACGTCTGCCTTACTCTTGAATAAGTGTCTCCTTTACGAATTCCAAAGATATCTCGCTCATGATGACGTATGTACTAAAATCTCCTTCAAAAAAATAACCGCGAATTTTTTCAAAAAATTGTATTTCGTCTGCGTTTCACTATCAGGTGTGACTGGGCCCATAACCTGTTGTGATTATGATTTGAAAGTGAAATAGCAAACCGACAAATTTTAAATGAAGAGAAAAAACGTATTTTATTAATGAACAGATTTTATAGAAGTGAACAAACTAAATTTTTCAATTTGATAAATAATACAAAAACTTATGTGATACAAAACAATTATTTTACACAAAGTATACTTTGTTACTCAACAATTTTTACTACAATTATAGTGATAACATTACAATCATTTTTTATAGTGTGGTGCAAAACAGCAAAAATCGTGTTTTTACAGTTTGATAAAGGGGTGAATGGGATGCGATAGAAAAATTAAATTTAAACTTCACCAATAATAACATCATATTATAATATAAAGCAAATCGAAGAGGGTCAGGGTCAAACCTCGGCGAATTACGTTGGAATGCCCCATATACTACATATAATATTTTGAAAAAATTTAAATATCAAAATTTGATCATACATTTTTGTATGATAAAAAATAAACAAAGTTAAAATACAAAAAGAAGATACTACATATGTCCTCCAGTGAAGAGAACGCAAAAAAAAAAACAATTAAACATTAAAGTTACTTTATTTGTTGTAGAATTATGTGAATTAGGTGTATTATGGTTTTAATGATCAATGGGGACAGTTTTAATTTTATTACCATATTGAATTTGAAATGTTTTGTCGAATTTTAAAATCACATTGAAAGGTCCTTCAAATGGAGTTGAAGTCCTGATGAACGATGACGAAAACATATGTCAAATGTACTCTAGTTTTTGAGATATATTCCATTTTTCCAAAATTTTTGAAATGGGCAATATCTCAAAAACTAGAGTATATTTGAAAAAACAGATCAGCAACAAAAATACATATATTAAATGTTGAAAATTTAACTAGACCAAAATGAGTGTAGGGCTAATAAATTGTTAGTGTTTGTTATAAAATAACAACATTTTGTTTTATTATTTGATATATAAAAAAAATATTTTTTCATACAAAATTTTCAACATTCTACAACATTTTTATACATAACTTCTGAACTCATAATTTTACCACCCTAGTTCAAATTAAATATTAGAATTTAACCTTGAACATATATTAATTTAAACAATTTAAAAAATGTTTCTTTTTGAGATCTGTCCTTTTGAAATATACTTTGTTTTAAACTGACTCTATTAAAGAAACATGGCATGCATATTGTAAGATATATTTTTTACAATTCTATTATCTTTAAAATGAGATCTTTGTGTTTTATTTTGGTTCACTATAGCTTAAGTTACGTTCAATTGATTAGCACCACCACCACCTGAAACCACACCATCTGGAAAGCTGAAATTTGGATAATATCTTAGTTTTATGTTCACTATACTTCCAAATTTCATCAATTTCTGAGATGGTGCTGCCAATCACTCGGTAGATTTGATATGGAATGACTCTTTGTGTAAGTAAATTTGTTAATTCGCTAAATAATTTAGAAGTGAATTGTGTACCTTGATCTACAGTAATTTTGTGGGGAACTCCAAAAGGTGGAACATAAATTTGTACAAAAGTATTTGCTACAGTATTGGCTGAAATGTCTTTAAGTGGGTATACTTCGGGCCAGCGTGTGTGCCTGTCGATGATTGTTAAAATATAGCGATGACCATTCGATATTGGTAGTGGTCTCACCAGGTCCATATGGATATGTTCAAAACGACCTGATCGAATTTCAATTTTTTGGATAGGTGTCTTTGGATTTTTAACAATTAATGCAAGATAATATGTAATTATTAATTTCTTTTCGCATATTAGGCCAAAAGTATTTTTTATTGAATCAAGCGTCTGGTTGCTCTATCTCCAGGATGAGATAATGAATGAAATATGAATAATGAATGAGAAAAATGACTTGAAATGTCGCACCAAATTTTAATATTTAATACGGGAATCAAAATTTATTTTAGGTTGCATTTAGAATTTGGAGAGTCAATTTCAGTGTTTTGTCAGATTTGTGTTCTTTGTAGTGTTGAGAAATTAATATCATGTGTGGAAATCACGTCAATTTCTGGAATACGTAAAAGAGTGTCTGCCACTAAGATTTGCTTTCCAGAAATATATCGTATGTCTTTTGTAAATGGAGCGATGTATTCCAAGTGTCGTGTTTGTCTTGGAGATCTGCCACTCTTTGAGTTAAGAACTAATGTTAAAGGTTTGTGATCTGTGTAAATAGTGAAATGTCTCACGTATTATTGGCAAAATGCAGTGGTTGATTCACTGTTCCAATTTAATTGTTTGATTTTGTTTTTATTTGCAGATGTTAACATGTCGTGCAGAGAACTAAGTTCCGCAGCTAACATCGGTATATAACGGTGATAGTAATTAATTATGCCAAGAAATTTTAGGAGTTTATTTATATAAGTTGGTTTTTCAAAGTTTATAATTAAGTCAACTCTTTCTTTGGACATTTGAATACCATGCGAAGAGATTTCATAACTAAGAAAATCTAGTGAAGATATTCCAAATAAACATTTAGTTGGTTTGATGTTAAGTCCGTAACTTGAAGTCGAGTCAACATAATTTTTAAATGTTCAAGATGTTGATTCTCATTATCACTTGCAATTAAAATGTCATCCACGTATGTAAACACAAAATCTAAACTGAAAAAAGACTCTATTAATGAAGGGTTGGAATGGCATGCCTATAAATTCGAACATTCCGAAAGGCTTTGGATTGCAGTTTTGTGCACATCTTCTTCAGACATTGGAATCTGGTGGTATGCATGAACAAGAATTTTTGAAAATATGGTCTTATTTTTCAGATCTATTCTTAAATCGTGTATGTGTGGGAGTGGGTAATGATCGGGTATAGTTACACAGGTAACATCCTATAATTGCCACATGGACGTCAATCGTTTGGTTCCTTTTTGGGAACTAAATGCACGGCAGATGCTGTAGAAAAGTTTGAAGGTCTGCATATACTTCACAAGATATCCGAACTCTGTTTTTTGCGATCGGGTTTAGATGACACGGTCTTGTGAATGTTAAAACACCTTTGGTTTTTATTTTATGAACCGTGTTGTGCTTCACTTGTTATGTGTAGTCTGGTTCAGAGGCTAAGGATGTGAAAGCTTTTAGCAGAAGTGAAAATTTATTTTCAGTAATAGGTAATTTGAGTGAATAAATATCGTTAAAATCGGAAGTTCCGTCAACTTTTAATTTAGTAGTGATGTCAATAATTTTTTTGTTTTTGGTATCAACGATAATTCCAATTTTTTTCTAAATAACACTGTTCTACAAATCAAGGGTTGTTGGACTAATCTGGAATGAAACCAATCATTTCTGTTTGACTTCGGTCTCCTGATTCTTGCTGCGTACTCAGAATTTTCCCTATACGTCGAGATTTGGCACAAAATCGAGTCAAAGTTGCAAAAACGGCCATTTTTGGTACTTTATATCGCAAGTTATCGCTCGATTTCGAAATGTTTCAGTTGCAAACTTTATCACAAAATAAAATATGAACCTTGCGCTACGGATAATTGGCAAAAAGTCTGTGTCCATATATTTGTTTTTGCAAAAAATCGAAAACAAATTTGTATTACCAAAAAAGTGTGTCGAGAGAGTAATTTATCACAATTCTCTAAGCTATCTTAAAAAACATTTTAATGATTTTGCTGTCAAAATTTCGAAAAAATGTTTTAAACTTTATTTTACTGAAATTTTTCGGAATATTTTTTTAAATTTCTTTATGAAATATTTGAATGAAAAGGAGGGAAATTCACGCAGAGATCTACAATTTCATACTGATATAATGTAGTGGTGCTAGATGAAAAATCGACCGAAATTCTTAGCATCTGATGACCGCATTATGGGATAACATGTTAGGGAAAATTGCACTGCGTAATCTCCTGGTGTGTTTTTAATTCGGCAGGCTTTAATGGGTTAATAAAAAAACTATTGCACATCCGTCGTCAACGAATGCTTCTGAGCGACTGAACTGAAATTTTTGAAAATTTTACATCAAAAAAATATAAAATGCGACACCTTACAGCTACTCTTTATAAAATTGTTTGTTGTTCAATATATATTGAAAACTTTATTTAAATGAATGGTTTATATGGAAATATTTTTCGTGACGAATATGAAGTTTATCATAGACTAGTTTAAACTAAATACAATTTTTGTATTTCAGTCAATCCGTGAAAATATAAATGAAATTTTACGTCAATTTTCATAGCCATTATTAGCATAATAACCGACATTTAAAAATTTAATTTTATTTAGTTTTTCAAAGAGAAATATATCTAACCATTCAAAAGACAATTCAGGTGATTTGAAAAATAATATAATTGAATAACTGAGCTGAACTGAATGTGGTTATTAACTGTGGAAAGTTGCGATAGTCATTGACTTTGTAGTACTTATTAAAACAACACGAACTAAAAAAAACACTTAATTTATATGTTTTCAATTTTAATATCTGCATCGTTTAAGAACATTTTATTGAATGACATAAAATGAGCATCTAAACGTATTTAATGTAAACGAAACATTTTTTAAAATTATTTAAATCTTATCAGTATATATAAAATTGTAAATGTAACAAATGATAAGCCACAACATTTTTTATGTAAAAACATGTCAGTTCATTCAAAACATATTAATCTGATTTCTTATGTAAAATATTTGAGGCACACAAATTTAAAGAAATCATAACTATCCTGAATTTTAAAAATCTAATGTATTAAACAGAAAAAAATTATTAAGTACTTTGAAGTGGCCTTTAAAAACTGTTTTTAGAAAAAATGTGGCTTTTAATTTTATTTCACAGAGAAGCCTACGCAATATATACCAATATATATATATATATATATATATATATATATATATATATATATATATATATATATATATATATATATATATATATATATTGTTTGGGTGGGAGCTCGTAATACGGCGATGGGAAAGGGAGCGGGTCAATATGTATAAATATAATTAGATTGTCTGCTGTCTTTCAACTTGTGTAGGATCGTGTGGTGAGTCCAACGTTGTTTGTTGTAATCGAGTTGCTACAATGTCCAACGTACAATTCTGTTGTTTGTTGATGTTGTATTGTTGGAAGATGTCGAATCGTTGTAGTTGGTGATTTGTTTCAGCACACTTGTATTATTGTTTATACGCGTTTAATGTAATGGGTGGGTTTTATGCGTTTTTTTTGTGTTGGGTTTGGGAGGGAAAAAACTTTATGTTCGTCCGAGTGTATATGTTCGAAAACTAAAGAGTTCGTCTTGCTAGAACGTTGTTCCAGCCGAACGAAAAACGACCGCCTGTCGACTGCAGAGCGCTCCTTGCCTGCATTGGCGGACATCAGAGGCAAGGCAGGCGGTGTTCACTACGCAAGGGTTTACGTTGCGCGTAAACATTTCGCCCGCTTGCAGTGTCTGCAAAACTTAAAAAATATTAATGCTATGGGTCAAGAAATTTTGTACTATAATTCATGATACTATAACTAAATCATCTTCATCGTCTTCGTGTTATGGGTCAGTGAGTGTGGTCGGCATCTGTGGGTCGTTATATGCGGGGTTGTGTATTGACTCAGAGTCCACATGGGCCAGACAGCGTCCAGCCGAAGGCAGTACTCTGAGCCACTGCCAAGCCGCCGTCGCTTGCGTAAACACCCGTCTTCAATATCCTTGGGTATACATCAGCACCCAACTCCAACACTATCCGTGCCTATGAACAGCACTTCTGGTCCGCGAGGAACATGTGCTCAAATTGACTCAGGACAGCTTCATTGACGTCGTCTGGGTATGGCTTGCGAGGTAAATCTTTGGAGACTAGTGCATTGATCTCGCACTTGTATGCTTCATCAATGCGGGACCCCACTACCACCTTGCAGACTGTCTTGTCGTCCATCTTAGTCGTCCTCAGATGTAACTGGTTGACCAGCTCCTGCGCAATAATCGTCACATGCCTCGTGGGATTTATAAGCGCGCGTGCAAGGTGCCACTTGTTGTTGTGATGCACCTTGACTGTGTCAGTGGGGATGAGAGTCTGCCTTGCAAACACAAGGGGAGTCTCAGTGGGTCTCGTCTCCTCGGGTCGGGTCTCTGTGGGTCAGGGGCGCCGTGAATTGCTCTGTTCCCGCTCAGTTTTGCGTAGTCGGGAGTGTCCGTGCAGGCTTGTGTGGTGTTTCGCCTGACAGATGGCACACTTCTCTCTGCTAGTGCACCGGTCAATGAGGTGTGACCGTGCCAAGCAATTCACGCAGTAGTGATACCTCATCACTACTTCGTACTTCTCATCCAGGTTCTTCTCGCGGAACCTAAAGCACATCGCCAGCCTATGGTCCTGACGGAAAATTCCACAAACCACATGGTGAGTGACTTGCGAGGGTCTCGAGTGTCGTCCTGTTGGAGCGACACGATGATTGGAGGAGTTGGGTCGGGTATGGATCTTGTTACTCTTGCGCTTGATGGTGTTGTTGTTGGTGCGGTGCTTGTTTCCGCCGCTCCTGTCTCTGCCTTGCCGGGCATTCTTCCAGCTGGCTCGAGAGTCGCCACGCTTGCCGCTGGCGTTCTTTTTCACAGCGCTAGAGTAGTTGGGTGCCATGGTAATTGAAATAAAGTAGGGTGTGGGTCTTGTAGAACGTTACCATGGCAAAATGTGGGTGGGTCATTAGTTTGTGGGGAGCACCACAAGCTTGGTAATGGGTCTGGTGGTGGTTCCCTTAGCAGTTCGAATATCTGCTACGCGAGTTCTAGCGTCCGAGCCTGAATAGACTTTCACGACTCGGCCTAGACTCCAATCTTGAGGGGGCAAATTTTCGTGCCGAATGACTACTAGGTCATCGACTTCAATGTCTGTTGAGGGAACTCCCACTTAAATCTTTTGTGAAGCTCTTTAAGGTACTCATCTTTCCAGCGTTTGCAAAACTGCTGATGAAGTACCTTTAGCTTTTGCCATCTATTAATAGTGCTTAAACTGGAGTCACTTAGATCAGGCTCCGCTGGGGTCAATAATGGCGTACCAATTAAGAAATGTCCTGGGGTTAAAGGAGACAAATCTTGTGAGTTCTCACTAGAAGGGCTTAAGAGTCTGGAGTTTAAGCAACCTTCAATTCGGGTCAGCAGAGTTGCAAACTTTTCAAAGGCGAATCTTTGCAATCTTTTTAAAGTGGGTCTTGAAACTTTTCACACCTGCCTCCCAGAGACCGCCCATGTGCGGTGCTCCAGGTGGTATGAAATGCCAATTAAGGTCCTGGTGACTATGCGTAGATAGTACTTGGGTCTGTAGCGCTTTCATGAATTCCTGTCGATCTCTCTTCAACAGTACTGATGCGCCAACGAAATTGGTGCCGTTGTCAGAGTAAAGAGCGACAGGGCATCCCCGCCTCGAAAAAAATCGAGAAAAGGCTGCTAAAAACGCTTGGGTCGAGAGGTCACTACATGGTTCGATATGTATCGCCTTAGTCGCAAAACATATGAACACGCAAACGTAGCCCTTGGTATCAAACACGCGCGACCAGTGTAGTTTTTGATCTCAAACGGACCAGCAAAATCTACACCAGTGTTACTGAATGGGCGAGTGAGGGTTGTGCGTTCAGGCGGTAGCGCCGCCATGATTTGGGTATGTTGCATTTTGCGATATAGTTTACAAATTTTACAATTATGTATGTGAGCAAATAAGAACTTTTAGTTTTGGGACCCAAAATTCTGTTCTCAGAAGTAGAAGAATTAACTGATTTCCACCATGCAAAGTCACCTTGTGGGTCAAAAGGGTAATTAACTTAGTAAATTTGCTATGGTACGGCAACAACAGCGGGAATCGCTCGTTGTATGTTAGCGTGGGTGATTTTGCTAATCGTCCATTCGCCCGCATAAGTCCCTTTGGGTCTAGAAAAGGGTTAAGTGTCTAAATCGAACTTTTGGGTGAGATTGGGGTCTTGAGGGTCAGTGCGTTGTATTCGTCAGCAAACAGATTTTTTTGACTAAGCAATATGAGTCGTTCACGTACGACTTTAATTTCGCTCGCACTGATTTCGATAATGGATTGGGTAGTACGAGATGTGGGTCTACAGCCATTGATAAATCTGAACATGTAGGCTATGACTCTGAGTGCTCCGTCTGCACCGTCTTTTCGGAAAAGTATCCGTTGATAGGGTCGGTGATTTGCGTCAACGAGAATCTGACGATACATTTTCTGTATATCAGCGTTGAACACAAACCTATACAGCCGCCATTTTAAAATTAATGAGACCAAATCGAGTTGCAGTATGGGTCCTGTGTACAATATGTCGTTTAGACTTTTGCCGTTAGCTATCACATTCGACGCGTTACACACAACTCTTAACTTTGTCGAGACGCTTTCTGGCTTAAACACAGCATGGTGTGGCAAATAATAATGGGTCGGTTGATAGTCACGGAAGAGTGATTGGCTGATTTTCTTCATATGACCAAGCTCTAGATACTCTAAAATAACTTGGTCATACTGAGCTTTATCGTGGGTTTTTTTAATAGCGAAGTTTCGTTTCGCAAAAATTGAGCCATGGCTATATGTCTCGAATTCCCGAGACTATTATTCTCAACGGGTTTAAATGGGAGGGTCACAATATAACGGCCCGTAGGGTCTCGGCGCGTTGTGTTTTCGAAATTACTTTCGCAAAACTTGTCTTCTTCAGACTGAACTGAAGGTTTAGGAATTTCTTTCAATTCCCAAAACTTCGTCAACAATCGACCAAGGGTCACTTTGTTGTAATGAGCGACAACATTCTGTGGTCTTGACGTTTTTGGAATGGGGCCTGACAGAATCCAACCGAATTCTGTCTCTTGTGCTAGAAGCGTACCTAGCAAATTATGATGAAGGCCTTCCTTGATAATCTGCGGATATAAATCGCATCCTATTATCATGTCCACGGGTCGTGTCAGGAAGAACTTAACGTCTGCTAAGTCCAGTTCACATACACTGTTCTTTAGGGTAGGGTCAATAGGCATGCGTATGTATCCTGAAGTGAGGATTGGTAGTAGAACGCAACGTGAACTCACATGGTCGGAGTTGCAGCAACTGACTGGTTTAAACCAGTAACTTGTGCATCTACTGCTTGGGTTGGCAGTCCGATTTGTCTCAATAATTGTTCGGCTATAAACGTGGCTTTTGACCCGGAGTCAATAAGCGCACGTGCCACAAATGAGGCTCCTTCATGTTCGATCATGACCATTGCCGTTCCTAACAGTATTTGATTTCGGCTAGCCGCAAAGTGTGAAGAGAGTGTGGGTGTGTCAGTAGAGTCAGTGGACTGTATTTGGGTCGTGTAAACCTGATGGCTCGAGCTAGTCGATTGCTTCGCTGCTTGTGCGCTTGTAGATGGGGTCGGTTTTGGGTCAGACGCACTTAAATGTAACAACGTGTTATGTTTTTTGTCACATAATCGACAAAAATATTTGCTCTTACATTCTTTATAGCCATGAGAAACTGCAAGACAATTAAAACAGCAACCAATTCGCTTTATAATTTCTTGCCTTTCTTCAACTTTCATGACTATAAATCTCGGGTACTCGCGAATTGTGTGGTTGGCGTTGCATATTTTGCAGATGCCACCATCGCTTTCCCAACGAGCTGGCTTTGGCGCCACCTTCGTATGAAAAGAATGCACCCGTTTCTCTCCCCAAGGACAGGGACCGGAGTAACCGGAATTTTTTTGTTGGTTGGGCTTCATATTAGAATCTTTATATCACCAACAGATTCGAGGGTCTTGAAAGTGCGGGTCAAAAAGGCATCTAAAGTTTTCCATGATGGAACGACTGAATTGTCCTTTAGAGTCCTCTAGGGTATTTTTGGGGAGTCGGGTCGAGCATAGATATACCAGGATTGGGCCCCAGTTGTCTGTATCTATCTCCAGTGTTTGAAGGGTCATTATGCAGTTATTGATAGTCCGTTGCAGCTTCTATATCGAGCTACCTGCTCAATAATAACTGGACTCAAATTAAACAGGGTCTTGAGTTGCGCATTTATTTGCATTCTTTTATTTTCATATTGATCTTGTAAATTTGTCCAAGCCATGAAAAAGCCATCATTGACGAGAGGAGCATTTTTTACAATGTCCTTAGCCTCGCCGCGGGTCTTTTGGTTAAAGTGGAAAAGTTTTTCTACATTGCTCAACCTTGGGTTGTTTAGATATAAGGCCGAGAACATGTCTCTAAATGTTGGCCAGGAGACATAGTCTCCAGAAAAACGTCAGTATCGCATGGGGGCACTTTTATGCTGGGGCTGAATTCGGGTACAGTGGTGGGTTGCGCCTCCAGCTGGGTTGAGTACTTTGGGGCCACGGTACTCTTCAATGAGTCCCAATGCTCCCTAATGGACGACAAACATCTGACGTACGCTTGGTATGTCCTTCTATATTTGTCTTTTAGTTTGGACTTATCCACCTTCTCAGCTTCTCAGGGTCATCGGGAATTTCCCTTGCTGCCTCGTAAGCAGCTTGGGTTTTGTCCCATAGGTACAGCAGTTGCTTCTGCTGTATTTCTAGAATTGGCTGTGTAAGGTCTCTTGCCTGGGTCTCGCTATGAATTTGTTCAAATTCAATAACGTCGTTGGCAAACTGCACAAAACTCGTGAGAGACATTTTGCTTACTCAACGATACTTGGTAACTTAGGTTAAGACGCTCAAATCTCTTGGGTCAAGGTTGTAGGGGGTTATTAAAAAGTATGGGTTAACAATCCAAAAATTTGTTCAAAAATTAAAAAAAATAAATTATAATTTTTTTTTTTCTTTAATTTTCAAACTTTATTTTTTGGGTCCGGGTGGATTCATCTGGATTGTGTGGATTAAGTATCCAATATTAAAATAAATCAATATTTTGAACATTCTTAACGGGTTAAATTTTGACAAATACAAATTTGAGAAAAGTATATGGGTCGAAATGAGGCAATGTGGATATCCAACAAATTTAATTTTTATCTAATTATAAAAATATATATATCTTTTTTAAATTTTTTATCAAAAATATTTTTTTAAAAAATTGTACGGGTAGAAATGGGTTAACGTGGATAGTGTGGGTTAAACTATCCATTAAATTTAATTTTTATTTAATTATAAAAATTAAATTTTTTATTTGTTTTAACAAAAATAATTTTTTAAAAAATTGTACGGATCGAAATGGGTTAACGTGGATAGTGTGCGTTAAACTATCCACTAAATTTAATTTTTATTTAATTATAAAAATTAAATTTTTTATTTGTTTTAACAAAAATAATTTTTTAAAAAATTGTACGGGTCGAAATGGGTTAATGTGGATAGTGTGGGTTTAACTATCCACCAAATTTAATTTTTATTTAATTATAAAAATATTTTTTTTTAAATTTTTTAACAAAAATAACTTTTTAAAAATTGTACGGGTCGAAATGGGTTAATGTGGATAGTGTGTGTTAAAATATCCAGCAAATTTAATTTTTATTTAATTATAAAAATTAATTTTTTTATTTTTTTTAACAAAAATAACTTTTTAAAAATTGTACGGGTCGAAATGGGCTAATGTGGATAGTGTGGGTTAAAGTATCCACCAAATTTAATTTTTATTTAATTATAAAAATTAAATTTTTTATTTGTTTTAACAAAAATAATTTTTAAAAAAATTTCTTAATGGATTTAAAGGGTTAAATCAAATTTTATGGGTCACCATAGGGTTAACATTAACACAGTTGTTTAAATACGAACAAAGAGAGCAAAAAAAAAATTTTGGGAAAGGGAGATTTTTTATCCCGGGTCAATCCCACGATCAATATGGTCTCACAATTGCTCCATCTAGCAACGCTCAAGGCAATTTGTGTAAGTGACGAACGATCATGTGTGCGTGTGTATATAAGCACTGTTTTGGCGGCAGCCAAAGCAACGAGCGATTGCTTATATACAGCAACCACACAAAAGGAATTAGAAAAAAAATCAATGGGTCAGCTGCAAAAGAAGTTTATGAATTTATACGGTGATGGGAAAGGGCGCGGGTCTATATGTATAAATATAATAAATTGTGAAATGTAATTAACATCCCTAATATATATATATATATATATATATATATATATATATATATATATATATATATATATATATATATATCTATATATATATATATATATATATATATATATATATATATATTAGGGATGTTAATCCCGGGAACCCGGAATTTGAGTCAAATCAGTCCCGAAAAACTTATCCCGGGATCATCGTTATATCCCGGTATGAGTTATATTCCAGGATGAGATCAATTTTTAATAGTTTATTCAGAAGTCCTTCAATGTTTTTATACACATTTCGTGAAAAAAAAAATCTAACATCTAACATTTAATGGACTAAAATCTTAAAACACTGATGTCAATAATAATGAATTACTTGCTTTTTGACTATTAACAAATTAACAATTGTTAAAAATTACGTCACTTTCGACTGATAACACTGTTCGGCAAAATTATCACTTTTGTTCCTCCCTGTTTTCATTCACATCATTTCTACATATTTTTAATGTGCTGATTCGAACTGCGTTTTTAGCTTTTTTTTCCTATACGTAATGTTTTGGAGAAAAATGCAATTTATTATTATTTTTCATTTTTCACTGCATTCAAAAAAAAAAAAAATTATAAAAAGACGAAACAGCCATTGAATAAAAATTAAAATTGTTATTGTCCATGAGCAAGTCAACTTGAATGTCGTTGAAGATTTGGTTGCAATAACCGGTTAAAGTTTAAAAATTGAGAAAAAAAGGAATTTGTGATTTCACCGGAAAATCATATTTAATAAAAGATGTTTTATTTCTATTTTAAAATATTAAAATTACTATAGATTGTACTCATTTCGACAATGGTATTACTTTTCGGTGTCATTTTGATTTTTGAGATAAATAATTTTTTTATTGAATTTCAACTGTATAAAAATAATTCACTTTTTATTTAAAAGAAAATATTAATTATAGCTGGACCCGTGCACGACTCGTGCCAAGATTTTCTGAATTCAAAGATATGGAGCGATTTTATTAATATAAAAAACATTTTATTATTTATATGAGGGGCCCGTGCTTAGCTGTTGAAGTTTTTTTATTGGTTTCATAAATGTGGTAACCAAATAATAATTCTCCGCCAAAAAAACTTTTCTCAAAAACAATTCTTTCTCAGAATGCGCTTCTCCGCAGAATTATTCCCAGTAGAATTTTTCCCCGTAAAATCCACATAGAACGCTTTCCCGTAGAATTCTCCACGTAGAATTCATCCGGGTAGAATTGTTCCCGGTAGAATTCTTTCCCGTGGAATTCTTCCCCGTAGAGTTTTTCCCAGTAGAATTTTTAGTGTGGTGGGTTTTAATGTGTTGAGTTTCGGTGTGGTGAGTTTAATTGTGGTGAGTTTTAGTGTGGTTAGTTTTTGTGTGGTGAGTTTTAGTTTGGTGAGTTTTATTGTGGTGAATTTTAGTGTGGTGAGTTTAAGTGTGGTGATTTTTAGTGTGGTGAGTTGTAGTGTGGTGAATTATAGTGTGGTGGGTTTTAGTGTGGTGAATTTTAATGTGGCGTCTTTTAGTGTGGCGTGTTTTAGTGTGGCGAGTTTTAGTGTGGTGAATTTTAGGGTGAATTTTATTGTGGTGAGTTTTAGTGTAATGGATTTTAATGCGATGAATTTTATTGTGGTGAGTTTTAGTGTAGTGAATTTTAGTGTTGTGAGTTTTAGTGTGGTTAATTATAGTGTGGTGGGTTTTAGTGTGGTGAATTTTAGTAAGGTGAGTTTTAGAGTGGTGAGTTTTAGTGTGGTGAATTTTAATGTGGTGAAATTTTAGTGTAGTGAGTTTTAGGGTGGTGAGTTTTAGTGTGGTGAAATTTTAGTGTGGTGAGTTTAAGTGTGGTGAATTTTAGTGTGTTGAATTTTTGTGTGGTGAGTTTTAGTGTGGTGAGTTTTAGTGTGGTGAGTTTTAGTGTGATGAGTTTTAGTGTGGCGAGTTTTGGTGTGATGAGTTTAAGTGTGGTGAATTTTAGTGCGGTGAGTTTTAGTGTGGCAACATTTAAGTGTAGTGAGTTTTAGTGTGGTGAGTTTTAGTGTGGTGAGTTTTAGTGTGGTGAGTTTTAATGTGGTGAAATTTTAGTGTGGTGAAATTTTAGTGTGGTGAGTTTTAGTGTGGTGAGTTTTAGTGTGGTGAATTTTAGTGTGGTGAGTTTTAGTGTGGTGAAATTTTAGTGTGGTGGGTTTTAGTGTGGTGAATTTTAGTGTGGTGAGTTTTAGTGTGGTGAGTTTTAGTGTGGTGAGTTTTTGTGTGGTGAGTTTTAGTGTGGTGAGTTTTAGTGTGGTGAGTTTTAGTGTCGTGAGTTTTGGTGTGGTGAGTGTAAGTGTGGTGAGTTTTAGTGTGGTGAATTTTAGTGTGGTGAGTTTTAGTTGGTTAGTTTTAGTGTTGTGAGTTTTTTTTTCTTTTTCTTTCCTTTTTTGTTTGTTTTTCATTTAGTTTGGATTGTGGTTTTATGTGATTGGTTTTGTTTTTGTAATTTTGCTTCGGTTTTGTTTCGTGCTTTTGCTTTTTTGTTTTTAAATTTTTTTTTGTATTTGAGTTTTTTGTTTCATGTTCGTAGCTGGTGAAAGTGCCGAGTTATAACGTATTGAAAGTTTAGGTTGTATGTGAGGTGCCACGGCTCTTTGTCCAATCCCGCTTATATATAGCCTATCATTCCTTCCAGACCATACCGCATCTGTGGTAAAGATTTCAAGAAAATCGGATCAGCCGTTTAGACGGAGAAGCGGAACAAACGTGATTGCTTTTGTATTTTTGCTTTTGTTTTGTGCTTTTGATTTTTTTTTAATTTTTTTGTATTTGAGTTTTTTGTTTCACGCCTCTTTGTCCAATCCCTCCCATATATAGCCTCTTATTCCTTCCAGACCATACCGCATCTGTGGCAAAAATTTCAAGAAAATCGGATCAGCCGTTTAGACGGAGAAGCGGAACAAACGTACAAACGAACAAACAGATTTATTATATTAATAGGATAGTTGTATTTTATTGTTATTTCTAAATATATGATAACAATTGTTAAGTACTAGGGTTTGTAAGCATACTATTTCTAATGTTCTATAATACGAACTGTGTTGATGCTTTTTGTACTATTACATTAAAATATCAATTAATTTCAATCGAAATTTCAATCGTTCTTTTTAAATAACATAATTTAAAACCTTGTAATAATGCATCGACCATATATTTCATTGACATCATCAATATATTCTGTTGCAATATCTCCAGCATAAAAATTCTATAGAAATATGTTAATATATATATATTCATTATCTTAATATAAAAGACAAATTTTAATTCACAGTTAAGTTTTTCAAATGCATATAACTCAAAAAGTAGAAATGACACATAAAAACCAATACATGGTCGAAATAGGTATTTTCTCTAGTATTATCAATGATTTAAAATATAACATTTATTTTTTACTAAATATTATTTTCCGATAATTCCATAATTTGCCCTTATTTTCTAAATTTAACAGATTATTTTAACCAAACCATAAACTAACTTTTATTTTGAAGACAGTCGAAAGATTTAAAATATAAACTATGCTGGCGAATTAAATCCGGGTTTCGAATAGCGATAAAACAGGAACCGTTGTCTCTGAAGGTAACCTTTATAACCTTTATTAATAACAAAATCCATAAATAAATATAATTGAACATTTTTTTCACTTGGGTCTAAAACTAACATTTTTCACTATTTTCACATTCATTACAATCAAATTGTGCGTACTACAGATTTTAATCATATAGAATTCGATTAAACTAACAGTATAAAATCACACTGAAACGATTGAGTTTACATAAATAAATCCACGTTCCTAAATTGAGTTAATTTTTGAAATTGTTATTTATTAAAAATCACATATAACTTTAAAAAAATGTGTACTATAAACTATTTTTTTTTTAATTATACTTTTATTTATATAATATTGTTTTCCACAAAAAACCAATATCCCATTAAAAATTTGATTGTTCATTCAAAATTAAAATTTTCTTATATTTGTAATAAAAATAAATTTTTAAATAAAAAATATTAAAAAATGTTTGACGATGAACTGGGGTTTATAAATCGTGGATTTTGGATACATTGTATATTTGGATACCCAAACTGAAAACGGATGCTTTTGAATATATGAGTTTTGTTTGAGTCTTAAACATTATAATTGTTTATTATTCAAACATAGACATGGATATTTTATATCTTTGCTATTATTTTTTTAAATCCCGGGACAAATATTGGGATCCCGGCATTAAAATTTTTTAGTCCCGGATTGAAAAATAGTCCGGGATTGACATCCCTAATATATATATATATATATATATATTTATATATGTATATATATATAAGTTGTTATTTAAATTAATAAAGTTCATTAATACTAGTTGAAATAATACTAGTTGAAACCAAATATAAGTGCGTTTTTATTTTGTACACAATCCAGCGATACGAACTCGTAGAACAGCTTTCCGAAGAAAGAATTTTCGTAAGATTGGTGTCAGAAGAGGGATTGTGATATAAAATCGTTAAATTCGATCAACTTAAAGTCGACCAGCTAAAGAAGGAGCTGTCGATTCGTAATCTTGCAACTGCTGGTACGAAAGTAGAGCTACAAAAGCGTCTAATGGAAGAATTAGAGAACCAATGCATTGACCTCGCACAGCACGAGTTTGAAGTAGAAGCTGCAATAGCGTCATCGAAAAATGTGGACACGGAGCAAATACAACAACAGCTCCAAGAAAATTCGACCAGAATGGAACAGAAACTTTAAGAAAATTCAAATCAACTAAAAGCAGAACTTCTAGAAAATTCAAAACAGCTCCAAGAAAATTCGACCAGAATGGAACAGAAACTTCAAGAAAATTCAAATCAACTAAAAACAGAACTTCTAGAAAATTCAAAACAATTTCAAGAAAATTCCAATCAGCTCAAAGCAGAGCTTCTAGAGAATTCCAACAAACATCAAATAATAATGGAGGAAAAGATGCAGGAACATTCGAAGCAACTTTTGGAAGTTTCTAATACACTCCATGGCAAAGTAAACGAACTTGAGGCACATGTAAATGACATGGAAGGAAAATTTGAAAAATGGCATCGACAAAAAGTTCCAGAAAATGCAAGAAGATTTCGGTGCGTTACAGCTTAGTGGACCTACACAGCATGTTCTTAGTGGTTCGAAGCTGAAATCGCCGATTTACGATGGAACCACACCGTTAAACATTTTCAAGCTCCAATTTGAGACAACGGCTGTAAGTAATCGATGGAACAATGAAGATAGCGCAGCAGCGCTTATTGTGACCCTGAAAGGTGGAGCAGCGGTTATGGCTGCACTGCAACGAAAATATGGCAGTGATCACATGAAGCAGATCTACATAATGGAATTAAAGGGCCGAATGGAAAGAAATGGTGACACATTGCAGGCGTATGCAGCGAACGTCGAGAGGCTTGCGAATTTGTCGTATTCAGAGTCAGCAAGTGATTTCATAGAAAAGTGCAAAATCGAAGCGTTTGTTGATGGCATACGCGATCAGGAGACAAAACGTGCAACGGTGATTGCGCCCAAGGTAACATTTACGGAAACGGTTACCATCGCTCTAACACAGGAGACAGCAAATGCGTTGTGCCGATCGGCTCCAAAGGCGCGTAGAATTGATGTGGAGAACGATGATTTATTTCAAGTAGTGTGCCAAGCAGATAAAGCAGGCGTTAACACCGAACACACAGCTGCAAACCGAGACACCCAATTTAAAGGTAAATGCTACAACGACGTGACTGTCGTAAAAAACGCAAGCGCTTAATTAAACAATCTGCAGATGAACCCAGACATGAAGAAAGACAGGATCATGACCAAAATGGCGTAAATTTTAATCAAGCTTTAAACTAAAACGAGTCAGATCTGCGGGGCACGATCTGACTCCCATAACCGATTCCCCAGAATCTCCATTTCACAAATTGCTCGAAAGCCAAATAGCTTAACTGTTGAAGGAGTCATTGATTGTACAGCATATATGGTAACATTGGATACGGGAGCTTCACACTCTATAATAAGAAGTAACACTGTTAAGGACGTAGTAGAGACACTTATAGTAATAAGATTGCAAACAGCTACAGGCGAAGAGGCACTTATCAGAGGAAAGATTACCAAGGAAATCACGATTGGTACTACGACAGTTAAGCACGATTTTATAGTTACGGAAATAGTAGACGAAATAATACTTGGCATGGACATCATGATTATGAAAATTTTGAGTTATGCCAACACAGAGATCCAACTAAACATTGATTGTGACCAGAGCCCGAAAATTAAACAAGTTATCGCTCGCGAAAATAGAAAAATACCACTTAATTCAGAAGCAATTGTTTGGGCGAAATTAAATGGAGATTGTGGGATGAGCAAGTTGTGAGTTATAGAAGCGAATGATGAGCAAATATGCAGAAGTAATATTGTTGTAGGAAGAACATTAGTAGAAGCTACAAAGGACAAAGTTGTTCCTACAAGAGTTCTCAATATGGAAAACACGTCCAAATTAATTAAAAATGGAACAGTGATAGGCCATTGTCAAGAGGCATCAGCGATTATAAATTGTGAGTCAAATCCATCAAGGGACTACGGCACATCGCAAATAAACAAACAATCTACTCACAGGTTTATAAATGAGTGGACGAAGGATTTGACTGCCAAAGAAAAGAGCCAAGTGCAAAAGCTAATTGATAAATATCGGTGTATATTTGCTGAAAAGGGCCAAAAGGATGGCGGAACTGCCATTGTAAAACATCGAATAGACACTGGTGATTCCAACCCAATTCGTCAAGCACCAAGAAGGGAACCAGAAGGTTCACCAGTAGTATTGGTGAAAAAGAAGGACGGTAGTACTCGGTTCTGCGTTGATTATCGAAAACTTAATGATGTCACCAAGAAAGATAGTTATCCGCTGCCTAGAATCAATGACACCTTGGATACACTATCTAATGCTAAGTGGTTTTCAACGTTGGACTTGCAAAGCGGTTACTGGCAAGTGGAAATCGATAAGAAAGATCGAGAGAAGACTGCATTCAGTACTGGAGATGGACTATGGCAATTTTTGGTAATGCCGTTTGGACTATGCAATGCCCCAGCAATATTCGAGCGGTTAATGGAGCACGTATTAAAAGGTTTACACTAGAAAACATGCCTAGTATACCTTGATGATATAATTGTTAAGGGCAAGGATTTCAACGAACATCTAAGAAATCTAGAGGAAGTATTCCATCGATTGAAAAGTGCGAGTCTACAACTTAGCCCAAAGAAATGCTCACTTTTCCAGAAAGAAGTCAAGTATCTGGGTCATCGAGTTACCACGGAAGGAGTGCATACCGATGAACATAAAATAGTTGCAGTAAAGGAGTGGCCCAGTCCGCAAAACCTACATGACCTACGAAGTTTCTTGGGGCTATGTACATACTACAGGCGATTTGTTCCAGGTTTTGCCAATGTTGCTAGCAGTTTTCACGAGAAAGAACCGCAAGCACGGGGAAATGATCACGAAAGGGCGTTTTTGAAATTAAAAGGTCTGCTGTGCTCAGCACCAATTCTTGCGTATCCAATTCCAGGTGAGAAATTTATACTTGATACGGATGCGAGTGGATACGGAATCGGCGAAGTTCTCTCTCAAGTGATCAATGGACAAGGAAAAACGATCGCATACTACAGTAAAACCTTGTCCAAACCCGAGTGAAATTACTGTGTCACCAGTAATCGAAAGTGTGAAAAATTTCCACAAATACCTGTACGGGCAACAGTTTCACTTGAGAACCGATAACGCTGCACTGAGATGGTTACTTCAGTTCAAAGACCCAGAAGGTCAAATTGCGCGTTGGACTCCGGAATAAATTCAAATTGATCAAAAGAGTGATCCCGACCTCACAAAAATCATGATGTTCAAGGAACAGCAAAGTAAACCATCGTGGGAAGATATAGCTGCTGACAGTGCCATAACTAAAGCTTACTGGGCACAGTGGCAGAGCTTAAAGCTACAAGATGGTTGCTTATATCATGTATGGGAAAATGAAGATGGCACATCTGCTCGAAGTTTGATTGTTGTTCCCAAGTCTAAAATAAAAGAGATATTAGCGGTATAAGAGATATTACGAAAAGAGGTAATTTGCTCCACTGTGCTAGCAATCAACAATAATAAATGAGACGCAAGACAATTCAGCGCACTAAGCAATGTGTTAGAAAGAGACGGAAAATCATTCAGGGCACTATGTAATGTGGGGGAAAGAAATGAAAGATCAGCGCATTAAAACATATGAGTGCGAATTAGATGCCAATAGCATGCGTCATTCACGAAACGAGTAGAACGTTCTCGGAACAAGTCGAAGCTTGTCGAAACGTGTCGAACTGATGCATGGAGTATATAAGGGAGCCGCATCTGAGGTACAGCACTTCAGTTGTGATTTAATTCTGAACTAGTTCGTCTCGTGAGTGAACATTGTAAAGATAAATTGTAGTAATTCAGCAGTTGATATAAGTGAATATTCTTTAAGTTGTTATTTAAATTAATAAAGTTAATTAATACTAGTTGAAATAAAAATATAAGTGCGTTTTTATTTTGTACACAATCCAGCGATACGAACTCGTAGAACAGTTTTCCGTAGACTGAATTTTCGTAACATTGGTGACAGAAGTGGGATTGTGATACAAAATGGTTAAATTCGAACAACTTAACGTCGACCAGCTAAAGAAGGAGCTGGCGATTCATAATCTTCCAACTGTAGGTACGAAAGTAGAGCTACAAAAACGTCTAATGGAAGAATTAGAGAACCAAGGCATTGACCTCGCAGAGCACGAGTTTGAAGTGGAAGTTGCAACAGCGTCATCGAAAAGTGTGGATACGGAGCAAGAAGTACAGTCCCAAAGTTATGATATAAGCTAGTTGCTCGGAGCAATACAACAACAGCTTCAAGAAAATTCCAACAAAATGGAACAGAAACTTGTAGAAAATTCCAACAAAATGGAACAGAAACTTCTAGAAAATTCCAATCAGCTCAAATTAGACATGAAGCATGAACTTGTAGAAAATTCTAACAAAATAGAACAGAAACTTCAGGAAAATGCTGAACAGTTTCAAGAACATTCTGAACAGCTTCTGGAAGTTTCTAATACTCTACATAGCAAAGTAAATGAACTTGAAGCGCATATGAAACAGATATACCGAATGGAGCTGAAGGGCAGAATGCAAAGAAAAGGCGAAGCTTTGCAGACGTATGCAGCGGACGTCGAGAGGCTTGCGCATTTGTCGTATGCAGATTCAACGAGTGATGTCATAGAAAAGTGCAAGATCGAAGCGTTTGTTGATGGCATACGCGATCAGGAGACAAAACGTGCAACAGTAACATTTACGGAAAGGGTTACCATCGCTCTAACACAGGAGACAGCAAACACGATGTGCCGATTGGGTCCAAAGACGCGTAGAACGATGATTTATTTCAAAAAGTATGCCAAGCAGTTAAAGTAGGCGTTAAAACCGAACACACATCAGCCAACAAAGACACCCAATTCAAAGGTAAATGTTACAACAGTGAGAAGTAACCTTGTTAGGGACGAAATAGAGCCGCTTATCGGAATAAGATTGCAAACAGCGACAGGTGAAAAGGCTCCAATCAGAGGAAAAATTACCAAGGAAATCACTATTGGCACTACGACAGTTAGGCATGATTTTATAGTCGCGGAAATAGTAGACGAAATAATACTTGACATGGACTTCATGATAAGAAACGGTTTCACACTAGATTTAGCAAGAAAAATTTTGAGTTATGCCAACACGGAGATCCAACTAAACATTGATTGTGACCAGAGCCCGAAAATTAAACAAGTTATTGCTCATAAAAATAGAAAAATACCACCTAATTCAGAAGCAATTGTTTGGGCGAAATTAAATGGAGATTGTGGGAAAATCAAGTTGTGGGTTATAGAAGCGAATGATGAGCAATTGAGCAGAAGTAATATTGTTGTCGGAAGAACATTAGTAGAAGCGACAAAAGACAAAGTTGTTCCAATAAGAGTTCTCAACATGGAAAACTCGTCCAAATTAATTAAAAAAGGAACAGTGATATGCCAGTGTCAAGAGGCATCAGCGATTATAAATTGTGAGTCAAATCCATCAAGGGACTACGGCACATCGCAAATAGATAAACAATCTACTCACAGGTTTATAAATGAGTGGACGAAGGATTTGACTGCCAAGAAAAAGAGTCAAGTGCAACAGCTAATTGACAAATATCGGTGTATATTTCCTGAAAAGGGCCAAAAGGATGGCAGAACTGCCATTGTAAAACATCGAATAGACACTGGTGATTCTAACCCAATTCGTCAAGCACCAAGAAGGGTACCACTTGCAAAAAGAGACGAAGTATCACATTTGGTTGAAGAAATGCATGCAAATGGCGTGGTGGAACCATCTGAGAGCCCATGGAGTTCACCAGTAGTATTGGTGAAAAAGAAGGACGGTATGACTCGGTTCTGCGTAGATTACCGAAAACTTAATGATGTCACAAAGAAAGATAGTTATCCATTGCCAAGAATCGATGACACATTGGATACACTATCTAATGCTAAATGGTTTTCCACGTTGGACTTGCAAAGCGGTTACTGACAAAAAGAAATCGATAAGAAAGATCGAGAGAAGACTGCATTCAGTACTGGAGATGGACTATGGCAATTTTTGGTAATGCCGTTTGGACTATGCAATGCCCCTGCAACATTCGAGTGGTTAATGGAGCACGTATTAAAAGGTTTACACTAGAAAACATGCCTAGTATACCTTGATGACATAGTTGTTATGGGCAAGGATTTCAACGAACATCAAAGAAATCTAGAGGAAGTATTCTTTCGATTGAAAAGTGCAGGTCTACAACTTAGCCCAAAGAAATGCTCACTTTTCAAGAAGGAAGTCAAGTATCTGGGCCATCGAGTTACCACGGAAGAAGTGCATACCGATGTAGATAAAATAGTTGCAGTGAAGGAGTGACCCAGACCGCAAAACTTACATGACCTAAGAAGTCTCTTGGGGCATGTACATACTACAGGCGATTTGTTCCAGGTTTTGCCAATGTTGCTAGCAGTCTTCACGAGTTGACAAGAAAGAACCGCGCATTTCAATGGGGCGATGATCAAGAAAAGGCGTTTTTGAAAATAAAAGATCTGCTGGGCTCGGCATCAATTTTTGCGTATCCAATTCCAGGTGAGAAATTTATACTTGATTCGGATGCGAGTGGATACGGTATCGGCGGTGCTCTCTTTCAAGTGATCAATGGACAGGAAAAAGTGATCGCATACTACAGTAAAACCTTGTCCAAACCCGAGCGAAATTACTGTGTCACCAGGAGGGAGCTTCTCGCTGTAATTGAAAGTGTGAAAAATGTCGACAAATACCTGCACGGACAACAGTTTCTATTGAAAACCCTACAATGGTTACTTCAGTTCAAAGATCCGGAAGGTCAAATTGCGCGTTGAATGGAGCGATTGCAGAGCTACGATTTCTCAATCGAACATCGTAAAGGAGGAAACCATGGAAATGCAGATGCTCTGTCACGACGTCCATGTAAACTAGAATGCAGACATTGTTCAAGAGCGGAAGGAAAAGAAAACATAATAGATATTCGTTTGCTAAATGTTTTGCCCGATGAAAAATGGACTCCGGAACAAATTCAAATTGATCAAAAGAGTGATCCCAATCTCACAAAAATCATGATGTTCAAGGAACACCAAAGAAAACCATCATGGTAAGAGATAGCTTCCAACAGCCCAATAACTAAGGCATACTGGACACAGTGGCAGAGCTTAAAGCTACAAGATGGTTGCCTATATCCTGTATGGGAAAGTGAAGATGGCATGTCCGCTCGAAGTTTGATTGTTGTTCCTAAGTCAAAAACAAAAGAGATATTAGCGGAATACCATAGTGGATCAAGTGGAGGACACTTGGGCATAAATAAAACGGTCGTGAAGGTAAAGAAACATTTTTATTGGGTTGGATGCCAAGACTCAGTCGCCCATTGGATCCGCAGTTGTCCGCAATGTGTACCAGCAAAAGGACCAACAGTCAGAAGTCGCGGCAGGATGCATCAGTACAACGTGGGAGCACCATTCGAACACATCGCCATGGATGTCGCCGGACCATTTCCAATCAGTGATGCGGGTAATAAGTATGTGCTTGTCGTCATTGACTACTTCAGCAAGTGGCCTGAAGTGTATCCCATGCCAAATCAAGAAGCCACAACAGTTGCGGATGCGTTAGTTAACAACTGGGTAAGCCGTTTTGGAGTACCGTTGGAATTGCATTCAGATCAAGGAAGAAATTTTGAGTCTGCTGTATTTAAAGAAGTATGCAAAGTCCTCAACATACACAAAACACGAACAATGCCTTGTACCCGCAATCTGATGGCATGGTAGAGAGATTCAATCGGACTTTGGAAGAGTATCTCAGAAAAATGGTTGATAAAAATCAAAAAGATTGGGATACACACATACCATTATTCCTCACGGCTTATCGTTAGGCGGTTCATGATACCACAGCAGCTTCAATATCTAAAATTGTTTTTGGAACAGTCTTAAGATTACCTGCGGATTTAAAGTTTGGTGCGAGTCCTTCAGCTGGAATTCCTTTTCACGATTATATTTCCAGGAAAAGTGAAGAAATGAACGAAGTGCATCAGTTTGTAAGGCAGCGTAAACAATTTGCGAGTGATAAGATGAAGGCCAGATACGAATTGCGCACAAATTCAGAGGGATTTACGGAAGGAGAACTTGTTTTGCTCAATAACCCACAAGGCTTATCCCCTAAGTTACAAACACACTGGGAAGGACCATATAAGATAATTAAAAGAATTTATTATGTAGTGTATCGGATTCAGAATACTGCGGGCGTTAGACGAAAAATGAAAGTAGTACATTTAGAAAGGTTGGCGCCGTATAGAGAGAGAGAGGATTAACATCTGTTCGGGACGAACAGATTTAGGTGGAGGGCAGTGTTACGAAAAGATGTAATTTGGCCCACTGTGCAAGCATTCAACAATAATAAATGAGACGCAAGACAATTCAGCGCACTAAGCATGTGTTAGAAAGAGACGGAAGATCATTCAGCGCACTGAGGCAGTGTGCGAGAGAGATGGAAGATCAGCGCATTAAAACACATGAGTGCGAATGAGATGCCAATAGCATACGTCATTCACGAAACGAGTAGAACGTTCTCGGAACAAGTCGAAGCTTGTCGAAACGTGTCGAACTGATGCATGGAGTATATAAGGGAGCCGCATCTGAGGTACAGCACTTCAGTTGTGATCTAATAGTGAACTCGTGCGTCTCGTGAGTGAACATTGTAAAGATAAATTGTAGTAATTCAGCAGTTGATATAAGTGAATATTATTTAAGTTGTTATTTAAATTAATATAGTTAATTAATACTAGTTGAAATAATACTAGTTAAAACCAAATATAAGTGCGTTTTTATTTTGTACACAATCCAGCGATACGAACTCGTAGAACTGTTTTCCGTAGACTGAATTGTCGTAACAATATATATATATATTTATATATACATATATATATATATATATATATATATATATATATATATATATATATATATATATATATATATATATATATATATATATATATATATATATATGTATGTATATGTATATATATATATAGATTTCTTTTTAACCCATTGAAGCCTGCTGAATTAAATACACATCAGGAGATTACGCACTGCAATTTTCCCCATCATGTTATCCCATAAAGCGGACATCAGATGCTACACTCAGAGAATTTTGACAGATAATTTGTTAAACACACTCATGCTAATTTTACATGATACATTTAACTATGGAAAACAACAACAATTCTATAAATTAAACAGATATTCATGTTAACTTTACATTTTTAACTATTAACATTCAGTATCACAAAAATCACTTAACATGATCAATCAGTTTCAATAAAATATAGCATGAAATCTGTTTAATTTCTGTTAAAATTTACATGAATTTTTCCCTGAGTGTAAGAATTTTGTTCGATTTTGCATCTAGCACCACTACATTATATCAGTATGAAATTGTATTTCCTCCTTTTTAATCAAATATTTCATAAAGAAATTTTAAAAAATATTCCGAAAAATTTCAGTAAGATAAAGTTTAAAACATTTTTTCGAAATTTTGACAGCAAAATCATTACCAATTAATATTAAAAGGTTTATAAGAGAGCTTTGAAAATTGTGATAAATTACTCTCTCGACACACTTTTTTGGTAATACAAATTTCTTTTTGATTTTTTGCAAAACTAATATGTGGACACAAATTTTTTTTGCCAATTATCCGTAGGGCAAGGTTCATATTTTATTTTGTGATAAAGTTTGCAACTGAAACATTTCGAAATCGTGCGATAACTTACGATATAAAGTACCAAAAACGGCCTTTTTTGCAAATTTGACTCGATTTTGACTAGATTTGATTTTGTGTAAAATCTCGACGTATAAGGAAAATTCTGAGTACGCAGAAATAATCAGGAGACCGAAATCAACCAGAAATGATATGTTTCATTCCAGATTAAAAATCTTGTAGAACAGTGCAATTTGCACCATTTATAAGAGTTGAATTGATATTGTTGGAATTGATATTGTTAATACATTTTCATTTTTATTTCATCTTCGTCTGGAAAGTCTTCTGTTACTGGACGGATTCCGTTCGTGAGATCTGGATCTTGTTTTCAGTTCTGCGATGCCCAATAAGAGCTTATTTAAATTTTGTAATTTTAGTTAAATTTTGCATGCATCGAATTTGGAATTATACTCGAAATATTTGTGGAATTTTGAGGCCTATTTCATAAATTTTGTCAGCAAGTAGAATTCTTTCCTTGACCTTTTCGATTTCAATGAAATTTGGGCAGCTGATAAAACTTCTTCTAGAGATACAGTGCTTCAAAGTTACAAAAAATTGACCAAAAATCACTTTTGTATGGTTGTTTATATATCAATATCACTTAAAGTTGATATGCTCGTTTTAAAGCTAATAGAACAAGCTTTTAGATAAATTAAGTTGTTACTTCTAAACTTGAACATGTGGCCCGTCGTTTTTAATCTAGCACTTCAAAATTGATGTCCTTAAAAAGAACCCTTTTTAAAATTCTTAAAGCCTGTTCTATTACCTTTAAAATGATCTATCAATGAAGTTTCTGGCGTTTCTACTTTAAGAGATATTGAAATATAAACCACCATACAAATGTGATTTTTGGCCCATTTTTTGTAACTTTGTAGCACTGTATCTCTGGAAGTTGAGGTCGAAAAAAATAAAAAAAAAATGGTCAATGCATATCTCAATAAGCTTATCAGATGCCAAAATCAAAATTGAAATCGAAGAAGTTGAGTTCCAACCGCTGGTCGAAATGTGTGGGATGGTCCATATAATATATTAAACATTTCAGATATGTCCAAATCATTGAAACCACACCATCTGGAAAGATGATTTTTAGCTAATAACTTAAAATTGTATTGTTTCACCGTACCATACATATTGGTATTAAATAAATACGGAATGTAGTTAAAATAAATGAAGATGTAGTAATGTATCTTAATATTTCGGAGGTATTAAAAAAGATACAATGTAGTGATTTTCAATACAAATGTATTAAAAATTTAATATACATGTAGTAAAATTATGTTGTTCATTGCATACACAATTACTATATCAAGGAAGTAAAAACGAACACATATGTGTACGGACGTAAATCAAATATATATGTATTTATTTTGAAAAAAAAAATCTTTTTTTTAATACAGTTTTTTTCTTTGTATATATACTAGCTGGACATGGGCACAGCTTCACCGGTGCGAAGTTTTTGAATATATTTTTTTGATTTGATTTATATATTAGTACAATAAGAAGTGATTATTTTACAGTTCAACAAAATTAAAATTACGTAGATAATCAAAAGATCAGTTTATAAAAAAGTAAAAATTAAAAAAATTAAGAATAATGCAAAAATTGTACTTATAATTTAACATATTTAAAGAGAAATTAGATGTGTTGTTACTTATAAATAGTAGATTTAAGGTGTTAATAGATTATTGGTCTGAAAAATGAATTAGTATATAATATCTAAATCTACATGTTCTGTTTATATTTAAAATAGTAAGTGGTAATTAATTCCAGAGTCGAATTGCGTTAATGAAAAATAGTCTTTGCGATTGTAGATAGTTAAATATTGGCAAAATAAAATTGAGGCTTTTATTTGAAACGCTAAGACGTAGCTTATCAGAATGATATGGTGGAGTTTTTGAATATAACAACTTTTGCAAAAATATGCAGTTTCTTATATCCAGATAGTTTGTAATGCTACAAACTAAAATGCCTTCACTTACATCTTCGATATGTGAAAAACGTCTAAAGGGAAAAACATGTCGCGTCACATTATTAAAATCTCCTCTTAGGAGGTCAGGAGTAGAGATGGGCGCGTGCCGTGCTTGCTGTCGTGCCGTGCTTGCTGTCGTGCCCGTGCGTGTCCGTGCCTCCAAAATCAGACATGCGCCCATTAAAGATTTTTTTATAGTTTCTACCCCAATTTAAAAACAAAACCCTTAATTTCAGCTTCAAAAAATAAAAATTTCGTGGTATTTTAACCATTTCCATGGATTTAAAAGAATAAAACGGTATCAAACTTAATTTTTGAATTATTTATTACAGGGACTAAAACCTATTGGAATATCGTTTCGGGTTCCAAAATTTTTAAAATTGTGGTTCCGATTCCGGTTTAAACCAACAAAATAAATGGGTTCCGGTTCCATACATTTTTAATATCGGTCCGATTCCGGTTCTTTGCGTTCCCTGGCTTTATAAACGAATCCTCATATTAAAATACAATTCCCATTGGTGGTGCACTTAATACATTCTCACACAAAACATAAATTTCCTTTTTTTTCGAATTTCCAGTTTTTCCTTGGGAGTTTTCCGAATTCCCAGTATTGAGACGAATAAAACAATAAGAATCATCCAAATTAGTCGATCCGTTTTTTTTTCCGAGACAAACCTTTTTTTTGCGAGACAAATGAGCGGAAATTAATTTTAATGTACATAGATAGATATGTATATACATTTCATTATGTTTTTACGTAAAAATAAAAAATATTTATATTTTTTGAACAATTATTAGTCTCTTATTTGTTGGGACGATTGCTGGTTCCGTGAATCAGTTGATGAAAAATTAAGTTTCCTTGTTTCTCGTATTGTTAGTGTGATTAATGACTTTGTTCCTCTGCGTAGTATAAAAGTAAATAATCTAGCCTTTCCTTGGTATACCTCGAATGTTAAAAAATCAATCAAGAGAAGAAATAAGATGCATGACACTTGAAAAGGACATCAGACTAATGAAAATTGGTTACTATACAAGCGTGCTCGCAATGATACGCTCTCTTTCATAAGAGAGTCTAAGAAAACAATTTATTATAGGAAATTAAATGTATCACTTCCTCCGAAAACAATATAAGAAACCTAGGTGTCTGTCATAAGAACAACACTGAGTGTCTTGTTGATCCTGATACTTTGAATAATTTCTTTTTGACTAGTAATGTTGGTACTGATGTTAATTTTTGTTGTGTAAATCGTGATCTGAGTAAATCTGACAAATTTTCTTTCTCTAATATTAGTGAGTGTGATGTAATTATGTCTATAATGAAAATAAAATCAAATGCAATTGGTGAAGATGGGATCCCCATCAGATTTATTAAATTAATTTTGCCTTCCTTAATTAGTCCTTTAACTCATATTATAAATCACTGCTTTACTACCTCTTGTTTCCCTTTTTCTTGGAAATTGGCTACTGTTATACCAGTTGCAAAAACTTCGTCTGCCTCTATTATGAATGACTATCGTTCCATCGTTATTTTGTCTACTTTTTCTAAAGTATGTGAAACGCTGATGGCAAAAACAAAATAACTGATCATGTGTCTGCTCACCATCTAGTGTCACAGTTTCAATCGGGATTTCGATCAGGTCACAGTTGCTCTACTGTTATGTTGAAAATACTAGACGGTATTCGTGTCCCTTTTGACGAAGGTAAACTAACCATGATGTGCCTACTAGATTTCTTCAATACATTTGACAGTGTTACTCACTCTATTCTATTGAAAAAACTTAAATCATTCTTTGAATTTTCTGATTGCGCAGTAAATCTGATTGCTAACTACCTTGATGCGCGAATGCAAAGAGTTAAAATAGGCAACCAATATTCTAACTACAAGATTATCGAAGCTGGGGTACCGCAAGGATCCATTCTTGGGCCTCTGCTTTTCAATTTATTTATAAATGACATATTTATGGTGTGTGATGACATGTATATGCATGCTTATGCTGATGATATCCAGTTGTACTCATCTAACCGTATTGGATTGATAGAAGACTTATGTCATAGATTGAATACTGATTTAGATGCTATATCTAAATGGGCCACTAACAATAATCTGTGTCTCAATTCAAAAAAAAACATATTCTTCCAATTTCGAAGAGTATCATTGATCATAAATGCATCCCACCTATATATTTAAATAGTACTATGTTACATATAGTTGACAAAGTTAAAAACTTAAGTTTTTACATTAATTCTAAAATGACTTGTACTGATCACATTAATAGTGTTATTAAGAAATCGTATTTTTTAAATGTAAGAAATCGTATGGTGAAAATGTATTTTGTGATCTTGTGATTCCCAATCATCACACAAACTACGAGTTGCATTTAATAACATGACACGTTATGTATATGGTTTGCTCAGCTTTGATCACGTAAGAGATGTGGGGATGAACATTCTGGGTTGTGACATTATTAATTATCTAAAAGTTAGAAACTTTTTTTTGCAAAAATTAATCAGTTCAAAAATGCCATCATATCTATTTAACAAGCTACCTTTCAGTATTTCAAAAAGAAATCAAAACTTTATTATACCTAAATTTAACTATATCCAATCAAAAAGACAATTCTTCATTAACGCCGTTAGACTCTGGAACTCATTACCCTCAAATATTAAATTAATTCTTCCTCCGAATAACTTTAAGCAATCTGTGATTTCATTCTTTTCAAACCAGTAATTTAATTAATTTTATTTCTGAAGTGTTGACTTATAATGTATCCAAACATCTAATAATTATTCATATTTATCATTATCTTTAAATATTTACATTCTATTTTATTTTAAATTTCATTTAATTTTAATACTTGTTTATCATAAATTTCCTGTTTATTATAATTTATTTCTTAATGTTTTTCTTTATTTCATAAGGTATCCGTAATGTTGACTATATAATATTCTACTGTTGTACTGTAAAAGAATTATTCTTATTGTACTAATTGTAACAAATAAATAAATTACAAATAAATTACAAATTACAAATAAAATTTTTATTGCGTTTTTTGGCTTTTTTGTGGAACTGGAACCATTACTGGGAACTGGAACTAAAATCGTTATTTTATTTTTTATAGAACCGGAACAAAAACCGAAACAAAAAATAATTTTAGAACCGGAACCATTTTTTTATTCTTTTTGAGAACCGGAACTGAATTTCGGTTCCTTGCCCTGATAAGTGGTCAGCTCACAGGTCACAATGAACCGCCAATTTCGCACGTACAGAGGAGGTGTGTAAGTAATCTAAATTATGAGTGGTATTCCTCTAACTCTTCAATTTTTAATGTAGTAGGGATTTCAACAGACATACAGACTGACGGACATCGTTAAATCGACTAAGTATGTAATTCTGATCAAGAATATATATAATTTTCCATACTAGAGATGCTTTCTTCTGGGTGTTACAAACGGCTTGCCAAACTGAATATACCCTTTCACGTTAGTGTAGGGTATAATGAAGAGACAAATGATGATAAAAATGATTAGAAAACTATGAGAACAAATGAGAGACACATCCGATTGCTGCTGAATGATATGTAAGAATTGGTTTAGACATGTCCATTGCAAGATGAGGTGCTCCTGGACATGTCCATGATGACCTTGGACAAACATTATTTTTCATTATGTTTTGAAATGCCATACAAATTATTTTGGACATGTATACTGGAGGATAAGTTGCTCCTGGACATGTTCAGGATGACTTTGGACAAAATTTTTTTTTCATCATGTTTTGAAATGACATAAAAATGATTTTGGACATGTACACTGAAGAATGAGGTTGTCGAGAATGGAAAGGATCAAAGAGATAAATAAAATCACAAAGATCAAAAATGATGAAAAGATCGAAAAGATCAAAAAGATCGTACACGGAGGGAAAAAAGTTTAAAATCCAGAAGGAATCAAGAAGTATACGGAGTGATATACAGCTAAACCGAAAAACTCTTTATTTCAAGAAATGGATTTTCTTAGTTGTCAAAAAAGTAAGTAAGTAGAATTATTCTTGGATTCAGTTATTAATTTCTTAGGTATCAAAAAAAGTAATTAAGTAGAATAAGTCTTGAATTAAGTTATTAATTTCTTATGTAATAAAAATGTTGTTGTTGTTTTCGTCCCAAAATTTAATGAACACGTATTCGTATAGTTGTTGTTTTTTCGATCTTGCTTTGTCGCTATTATGTTTTGTTTTACTTTGTCCGTCTGTCAGCCCCATCTGTTTGTTCGTGTGTCTGTCTGTCGATATGTTGAAAGTAACTAAAAGCAATTATTTCGAAGCTACACTCTAATAAAAATTTACTATAATAAATGTAGGAAAGCGGTTTCCTCTTATTAATGTAGTAAATTCCAACGAATGTCTAAAAATAAAATTTATATATAACAGTATGAACAACTAGTACACATCTGCAGTGTCAAATTACATTTATATGAGTGTAAAAAATACATACAAAACCCTGTATTTATTCACATAATGCTTGTTAAAAAAAGCACAACAGAACGGGTAGTTTTTAAGGTTAAATATTATTAGAAAACTTTATATCATCTCAACGGGGGGGATTCAGCAAATGTGAAAAAACTTCTGTACACAAAATAAAAAAAGTTCACAACTGTTTAACGAATGTCCGCAAACATGAATGTACGTCTTGGGAGATGTCATTTCAATTGCACACAAATTAAATTCACATTCACCAATAATCCGTCCTTTGCATAGATTTTATTTAAAATATGCAAGTTTTCTTTTCTGTAGAGTCTTCTCAAATGGCGCAGACAAGAACGTTCGCGTCAGCTAATGATCTTGTTACACATATATGTGTGTGTGTGCTAGACGTCATTTTTACACACTTCATTGTGTTTATATACAAAACATTGCAGAATTGGTAAATTTACCCTTTTTAAAGTGCGATTCAGCTCAAAACAGTTCATTTGTGTAAAATAACATATTTTTCATGAAAAACACATCAGATGTTTATTTTTATGGACGTATTAGTGTTTTTATTTGAAAAAATTAGTAAATGAACTGTAGCAAATTCACTACTCCTAAATTAGATTTCTAAGAGTGTAACATAAAATAAAAAAAAATATAGTCGAGTTAATTTATTGTTTATTTAGAACTTTATTACCTATATGCATTTTTGTATATTAAATGACTTCTTTGAATACTTAATGTAATTGAATTGTTTATTTTTATTATTATTGTTATTTTATTTAATCTCTGTATATTTTTCTGAAACCGTTTATATACCTTATACACTTTCTCCTCTTCCGTTGCCTCTTCTATTGGTTACCCGTTGCCTCCGCACGTTACCCATAAGCATTGTATAGTGTATTTAGATAACAATGGAATGAAATCAACTTGGTATTTATGCAAAATTGAACCCAAATTTATGTTTACGAACTGAAACCATTCCAATATTCGCAGGAAAATTCGTTTTTCTATTTTTATATCTTTAACATGCATACATTCACAGGCGCTTGACTGTGCTTTGTTGTGCTTTGTTGCCGTTTTTTGATACCTAAGAAGAAAAAAATTTGCAATCCAGTCAAATTGTACTTTGTTACTTTTTTGATACCTAAGAACTTAATGTCTGAATATTTAGAAAAATTTGGCTTAGTTACTTTCAACATACAGACAGGTAGACTAACAAACAGACGGCGACGTCGACAAACAAAGCAGACAGACAGAGCAATATCGATAAAAACAACAACAATACATGAACATGTGTTCTTTTTGCGATGAATACAGCAACAATTTTTCGTGTTCTTTTTAATAATCAATAAATTGACTTCTGAAAATCCAGTTGAATAAAGTTTGTTTACTTTTTTGACAACTAAGTAATTTGTTTTCTTGATATCCAGATGACAAATTCTTGAATTTTAGTATCCATTTTATTGATATTAGTCAAATTACACTATTTTTCTTTCTAACCGAATTCTTCTCGAGTTTTAGAATTTTATTTCCCTCCGTGTAAAGTTCGAAAAGATCGAAAAGATCAAAAAAGATCGAAAATATCGAAAAGATCAAAAAAGATCATAAAGATCGATAAGATCAAAAATATCAAAAAGATCAAAAAATATCGAAAAGAGCGAAAAGATCAAAAATACCGAAAAATCAAAAAGATAGAGAAAGGCGCCAAAATTCGAAGTACCACAAAATGGAAAAGGCGCCTAATTTGCAGAAAATTTTCGCCTTTCTAAAAGAGCGCAGAGAAAGGCGCAATATTTTCAAAAATGAAAAATGCGCCTTATTTTTCAGAATTTTTGCGCCTTTTTAAAAGAGCGTATAGTGAGGGGCGCAAAATTACAAATGCGCCTCATTTACAATATTTTTACGACTCTAAAAAGATCTTTGATCTTTTCCAAGGATTTAAACCTTAACAAATAACGGGTTCGATTTCTGGTTTTTTCGCGTTTCGGTTCCGGTTTCGGTTGTAAGTTTTTGTAACGAAACGGTTTCGGCACACCAGTTCCAAGTACGGTTTCGGTTTTGATTTCGGTTTTTGTATACAATTTTATTTTATTTCCTTATTTTTCAATGTCTTCAACAAAAAACCTATGGTTAATTGAGACATGTTTTCGCACTTAAAAAAAGAAAACCAATTTATATGACAATAACTTTTTCATCCATGTTCATAATCAAATTAACATATTTTTTTACTGCATATCGAAAATAAGTGAAAAAAAAAATGTTTTTGAAAGCTTTTAGAGTACTGGTGGTGTTCGAATGATCGAATATTGTATATCTTTTGAAATACACACTAGTTTTGCAAATTATATAACATTGTTTATATGGTGCTATGATATGTTGAAATTGTGATATTTATTTATATACAACAAACATTTAAGCGATGTTTGTTGTAATTTTAGTGAAAATATTGTGTTATATGAATTATTTAATTTATTTCAATCGTTACCACAAACTAATGAAAAGCAACATTTTGAATTCATAAGAAGAATTTTTTACAATTTCCATCCATAAATGAAATTAAATTTCAACAATTCAGTGAACTGTAATATATGCAAAAGGCCAGCATACTTTAAATGTTCGAACTTGTATCACAATATCATTGAAATTTTTTAACGAAAAAAAATTGCGTTTGGAGTTACTGGTGTTTTGTTGTTAATTCGATTTACAGCTACACAAATTAATGATAAAAACAAATTTTATACCAAAGACTGTTGATTTTAACATTTTTATTTTGAGAACTCCATTGATATTTAATCATGATTTATACTTAACATCTTCTGTATAAAATAATAAAAAATATGCATTTCTGTTTCATTTTATACTTGTTAAAAAACCGCATTAAACCGGTGTAAAACCGAAACCTTTTATTTCGGTTTTGGATATCGGTTTATTTCTGATTTTCATACAACGGTTTCGGTTACGATTCTAAAAACGATATCGGTTTTAAACGGATATCGGTTACGGTTTCAATCCTTGATCTTTTCTACCTTTTTGATCTTTTTGTATCTTTTTAATCTTTTTGATCTTATCGATATTTTTGATCTTTTCGCTAATTTCGATATTTTTGATCTTCTTGATATTTTTGATCTTTTGGATCTTTTAGATATTTTTGATCTCTTTGATCTGTGATCTTTTCTATCTTTTCGATCTTTTCGATCTTTTTGATCTTTTTGATCTTTTTGATCTATTTGATCTTTTTGATCTTTTTGATCTAAGTAAAAATTAAAAAATTAAGAATAGTGCAAAAATTGTGCTTATAATTTAACATATTGTTACGAAAATAGGCAATTTGCCCCACTGTGCAAGCATTCAACAATAATAAATGAGACGCAAGACAATTCAGCGCACTAAGCAATGTGTTAGAAAGAGACGGAAGATCATTCAGTGTACTGAGCAATGTGCGAGAAAGAGATGGAAGATCAGCAGGTTAAAACACATGAGTGCGAATGAGATGTCAATAGCAAGTTCTCGAAACAAGTCGAAGCTTGTCGAAGCTTGTCGAAACGTGTCGAACTGATGCCTGCAGTATATAAGGCCGCGCATCTGAGGCACTGTACTTAAGTAGTGATTGTAAAGTGGTCGAGTGCATCTCGTGTGATAATTGTCAAGTTAAATTGTGGACATGCAGCAGTTGTTAGAATTTGTTATTAGTAAAGTTGTTTTATTAAAGTGAATTAATAAAGTTAATTGTTATAATTTAAACCAAACATAAGAGTGTTTTTATTTTGTACACAATCCAGCGATACGAATTCGTAGAACAGTTTTCCGTAGACTGAATTTTCGTAACAATATTTAAAGATAAATTAGATGTGTGGTTACATATAAATAGTAGATTAAGATTATTATTCTGAAAAATGAATTAGTATATAATATCTAAATCTACATGTTCTGTTTATATTTAAAATATTAAGTGGTAGTGAATTCCAGAGTCGAATTGCGTTAATGAAAAATAGTCTTTGCGATTGTATATAGTTCAATATTGGCAAAATAAAATTGAGGCTTTTATTTGAAATGCTAAGACGTAGCTTATCAAAATGATATGGTGGAGTTTTGGAATATAACAACTTTTGCAAAAATATGCAGTTTCTTATATCCAGATAGTTTGTAACAAACTAAAATGCCTTTACTTACATCTTCGACATGTGAAAAACGTCTTAAGGGAAAAACATATCGCGTCACATTATTAAAATCTCCTCTTAGGTGGTCAGGAGTAGACATGGGCGTGTGCCGTGCTTGCTGTCGTGCCCGTGCCTCCAAAATCAGGCACGCTCATTAAAGATTTTTTTTTATAGTTTCATTATGTTTTTACGTAAATTAAAAAAAACCCTTAATTTCAGCTTCAAAAAATAAAAATTTCGTGGTATTTTCACCTTTTCTAAAAAATCTGTTGTTTTAGTTTTACTTATGGATTTAAGAGAATATAACGGTATCAAACTTAATTTTTCAATTATTTATTATAGGTACTAAAACCTATTGGAATATCGTTTAGGGTTCCAAAATTTTTAAAATTGTGGTTCCGATTCCGGTTTAAACCAACAAATTAAATGGGTTCCGGTTCTACACATTTTTAATATCGGTTCCGATTCCGGTTCTATGCGTTCCCTGACAGGGACTATAATATCTGTTCCGGTTCTGGTTCCGATATTTTTAAAATAGCGGTACCGATTCCAATCAGAAAAAATATATATTATCCGTTTCCAGTTCCGGTTCAACACATATTTAATAACGATTCTGGTTCCAAAAATCTAAACTAAATAGATATGTATATAAATTTCAATATGTTTTTACGTAAAAATAAAAAATATTTATATTTTTATTGCGTTTTTTGGCTTGTTTGTGGAACCGGAACTAGAACCATTACTGGGAACCGAAACTGTAACTGGAATCGTTATTTTATTTTTTATAGAACCGGAACTGAAACCGAAACAAAAAATAATTTAAGAACAGGAACCGGTACCGGAACCATTTTCGTTTTTTTTTAAAGAACCCAGCCCAGATTTTTGTATACATTTTTATTATTAATGTACAAAAATGGAAGAAAATCGAAAAATATGCAAAAAAAAAACATTTAACTGAAAACATGCAAAAACATGCATTTATTTCAAAATATTTACTACTATTTAAATGCCACTTTGAAGGAAATTACTTGATTCGTAAAGTTAATTTGTCTATGTCGTTCTAAAGCCTACTGATAACGCTACAAATAATAATGATAATTCCTTTTAATATGTGCTCTTTATCGCCCAACCTGATTAACCCTAACCCTCCTGACAAGGGTACCCGAACGGACTTTGAAGTCAAATATTTTTCAAACCAAAAATTTTAAAAATTTGAGGTTCCATGATTTCTTACAAATAGTCGCTTTTTATCATTTGTAGCTTTCTAGAAATATTTAGGTCGGCTATGGAACCACCCAAAGTCAAATAGTCCTTACCTTCCTGACAGGGGTACCCGGGTACCGGTAAATATCTACATATATTTTGTGTGAAGAATGTCAAAGGAAAGTTAATTTTTGGTTTGTTTTTTATTGTTTTTTTTTTAATATTTTATTAATTATTGAGAATTTTAATCAATTTAACAACATATATTGTGGTATTATAATGGTATAAAAGAAAAATAAAAAGGAAAATCAACAGATGATGCAGTGCGGTGGTATGATTTTGGGGTGCGTGTTGCACATTGGGCGCTTGCATGTACAATATCTTTCGGTCGAATTTTGGATCATTAGTCACGCAAAAGGTAGCGTAATAGTACCCGATGAACCTGCAGCGTCCGAATGTTTTTTTGGATCAAAAGCCCAAGAGTACCTGGACGATGGTGTACGAGGTTATTTTATTATGTGCGGCCTTTTCGTTAATGGGTTTCATCGTCAAATCTACGCCAAGTATTGGTAAAAAGTCAGTACGAGAGCTTCGTGTATTCCGATGGTAAGGAAACTGGAATAGATACAAAAAGTACTTGCCACAGCTACGTCGAACATGTTGAAATTTTGTTTTTTTTTATTCCTTGACATGTATTTCCATAGTATGTTTAACGTTTACATTACAATAACATATACATTAACATTATGTGTCACTTCTTTTCGGAGCATAGAGCGGAAACGAACTCCTTCCATGGTCGTCGATCCTGTGCGAGTCTTTTGATCTCTTGGATTCCAGTCAAGTGCCAGTTTTGCTATACCGTTGTCGTCTTTGCGTAATGTGTGTCCTATCCATCGTCATTTTCGTCTTTTAATTTCATTGCTAATTGGTTCGTTAACCGTAAGTGTCAGCAGATTGTCATTAGTGATGGTATTGGGTCAGAAAATACGGAAAATCCTCCGCAAGCATTTATTAATGAGTACCTGTAGAATATCCTGTTTAGTACGTCTGGATATTCTTCGTGAGCTCCATATCTTATTTAATTTGTGGTACTCCTGCCGTGCTTTGTTTAGGCGAACTGATACGTCCTCATCTGCGCCTCCGTATTAGTGACCATACTGCTGAGGTAGCAAAACTCATCCACATCTTGGATGTTCTGTGAGACTCCATCTATTTCCACTGTTAATGCAGCAGGGTTCGTGATTTCCACGCGCAGTAGTTGCGTCTTGCTCATATTAATTTTGACTCCAACCATTCCAACATTCACGATCAGTCCCTCAAGCTTTTTCTTTGCTCCAGTCAGTGTGTGTGTTGTAAAGCAGATGTCGTCAGCATAATCAAGGTCGCTGAGTTGTTCAAGTAGTCGCCATTGTATGCCTCATGGTGCCTCAATATTCGTCTTCATCAAAACACTGTCAAGGACGACAATGAAGAGCAGTGGGGAGAGCACGCATTCCTGTCTGACTCCCTTTGATATTGAAATATTGTCGCTGTCCTTGCCCTTAAAGCGCATGTTGCAGTCGGCGTTTCTATACAGTTTTTGTGTTAGTTCTACCAGTTTTTCGGGGATTCCGTAGTTTCTCAGTGCGCTCCTTATGGCACTTCATGAGATGGTATCAAACGCACGTTCAAAGTCAACGAAAAGTAGGTAAAGTGGTGATCTCCATTCCACTGATTGGTCGATTATCATTCTCAATGTGTTTATGTGATCAACGCATGAGTGCTGTGGTCTGAACCCATTATGCTCGGCGTAGCAGAGTGTTTAGCGTGGATGCAATGCGGTCGAGAATTATGAAGGCTAACATTTTCTCTATCGAGTTGAGAAGAGTGATTCCGCGCCAGTTTCGGCAGTTCCTTTTACCAATCATTGGGGATATGAACGGTGAGCCATTTGTCTTGAATCACTGGTGCTAGGACACTGGCCCCATATTTAAGCAGCTCAGCAGGGATGTTTTCAGGTCCTCATTTGTAGTTTTATAGTTTTTTTGGTTGCATTTTCGATTTCTAAAACAGTTGGGGGGTCTGTCGAAATTCCTCAGTTTAGATTGCGCCTTCTTTCAACGGGGGATTGCGGATCATTGTTATTATTGTTTTGCATCTTGTTTACATCTTCGAAGAATTCTTTCCATCTTTAGAGTTGTTGTTCGTCAGAATTGAGTGTATTACTACCTTTTAATGGAGGAATATTAGGTTTTGTGTTTATTAGCCTATTGATGGCTGTGTTCACCCCTCTCAGGTTGTTGCGTTATGCAGCTGTCTCAGCAGCATAAGCGATGTAGTTAGGGTAATCTTCGCGATCTTCTGTTGCACGTTTCTTGATTTCGCTCTCTCTTTTGTTGTATTCCTCTTTTACGCGCTTTTTTTCATCTCGACCTCGGGTATTTAGCAGTTTAGACTTAAGCGCCCGCCTCCGCATGATGCACTCCCATGTTTCTTCGCTTATCCAAGGTTTTCTTTTGTTCTGCTCGCAACCAATAGTTTTTTCAGCAGCTGATAAGCATGCGTCCCTTATCGTGTTCCACGAGTTTGGATCCTCAGTCTGTTCTGTTATTTCTTGCAGGCATTCCTCGTACTTTTGTTTTACTGCTGGGATTTGTAACTTCTCTACGTCCATTCGCCGGGCGCGTTTTTTCATCCGCTGGTTTTCGGTCGCTGAGGGTCGCAGGAGTATTTGGGCAACTAGCAAGATGTGATCACTATATACATCCGTACCTCGGCGCGCTCGTACATCTAGGAAGGTTTAGTGAAACCTTTTGCTGATAAGCACATGATCTATCTGGTTCCGTGTTTTGTTGTCCGGGGATTGCCAAGTGTATTTGTGTATATCCCGATGCGGAAATCTGGTGCTACCGATGTAGAGGTTGTGGTTGGCGCACATTTCAACTAGTCTTCCCCCAATATTGTTTCGAGGCCATTGTTGCTTGAAAGCCGAAGTTGTTGTTGCTCACCTTGCCATTAAAATCTACTAGTATAATGAAGACTCCAGTTCATTGTAGAAAGCATACTGTATGTCATCCTCGTCGCGTTCTGTTGGAGCGTAGCATTGAACAATGCTTGTGTTGCGGAATTTAGTTTTAAATCGTGCCATTGTGATGCGCTCGGATATGGGTCTGAACTCCATGCTTATCAGCGCGCTCTTAGTGTTGCGGGTCATAAGAATGCCTACACCTTTCGTGTGTTTGATTGTTTCCGCTATATGCGAGGTAGTGACCTGACTCGGTCTGGTGAACACTTGTCCTATCCAAAACTACCAAAGGAATATACTTGTCATATATTTGACAAAGAGTTTCATTTTTATTGAATATACTGAGATAGGTACATCGTCTGTGGAAATGAAATATTTGCTTTTTCGAAGGATACCGACGATGCTCATTCGTTTAACTCGATCATCGAGTGTGACGTAAAAAATGTTTTGTTGTCAGACCAGCTTGTTTCTAAAAATCTAAATATATATATATATATATATATTTATATATATATATATATATATATATATATATATATATATATATATATATATATATTTCGTGCGTTTGATTGTTTCCGCTATATGCGAGGTAGTGACCTGGTGAACTCCTTGTCCTATTCAAAATTATTAAGGGAATCCACTTCTCATACGTTTGGTGCTATATTTGATAAAGAGTTTCATTTTTATTGAATATACTGAGATAGGTACATCGGCTGTGGAAATGAAATATTGTTTTGTCGAAGGATACCGATGCTCATTCCTTTAACTCGACCATCGAGTGTGACGTAAAAAATGTTTTGTTGTCAGACCAGCTTGTTTCTAAAAATCGGCCAGAACTAAAATAATATCCAATAATTATCCAACGTTTACATGAAGATCGGTTGCCTGCTTTCTGTTCTTGTAAAATCAATATCAAAGCAAGTAAAGGACTTTAATCGCAAATAGACGTCGAATTGTCAAAGAATTGAAGGAGTATCATCAATAGCACAACTGATATCAGCAGTCAGCAAAATTCCAATATATATATAAACATATATATATATATATATATACGAGGTTATTTGATTATGAGCGACCTTTTCGTTAATGGGTTTCATCGTCAAATCTACGCCAAATATTGGTAAAAAGTCAGTGTGACGTAAAAAATGTTTTGTTGTCAGACCTGCTTGTTTCTAAAAATCGGCCAGAATTAAAATAATATCCAATAATTATGCAACATGAAGATCGGCCTGCTTTCTGATCTTGTAAAATCAATATCAAAGCGAGTTAAGGACTTTAATCGCAAATAGACGTCGAATTTTGCGATGATTTTACTGTGATAAACTCAAAGAATTGAAGGAGTATCATCAATAGCACAACTCATATCAATAGTCAGCGAAATTCCAATATATATATAAATATATATATATATATATATATATATATATATATACTCAAAGAATTGAAGGAGTATCATCAATAGCACAACTCATATCAACAGTCAGCGAAATTCCAATATATATATATATAAATATATATATATATATATATATATATATATATATATATATATATATATATATATATATATATCTATATATATATATATATATATATATATATATATATATATATATATATATATATATATATATATATATATATATATATATATATGTCATAAATTCATCGAAAATAACCTTAGCTGTCACTACTCTAATAAATTTACGATGCTATCCATCTAAATTCTCTATTTTTTCATATAAAATACACACGGGTATCCGGGTACTCTTTTCAAGAGTCTACGTATGCAAATATTGTCAGGAGAGTTTAGGTTAATATGATTTTACATATTAAACAAAATTGAATTGAATTAGGCAGTATATACAATTACATACATAGTCTACACCATTATATACATAGGCTATGTTATCTACGTAATTGTCTACATTGTATACATTGTCTACATAGTCTACACAGTCTACACATTGTCTACACAAGAATGTAGACAATCCCGAAATACAAGAAAATACCCAACCCTGATTTGAAAACAATAATTTCTAGAATGTTTTGAGGGACAAAAAGTAGCAGTATTAAAACTTCCCACATATTTAGTAAACTTCAACTCGCTACACACTAAATAAAAAGTCTGCTATTAATAGCAAACTCTGAATGCTCTATTTTAGCAAATTTTAAATTGCATTTACAGCATAATTTTATTTGCAATAGCGAACTGTTTTCTATGAATCTTAGTTCTACTACTGATCACTGGTGTGCATATTGTTAGTGTAGCTAACATGCACTAGGTGACGACATATTCAAGAGATGCTGAAGTTTCCCTGGATTTACGGATCTTTATGAGTACCGCTTCTGTTTTCTGCTCTGCTAGACAAAATCCGACAGACGTTAGCCAGCATCTGACTGTTTGGACGACCTTGTTTCCGATCTCCACGATTTCTGCTCGGTGTTTGGCCACGTACTTTCCATCTTAGGTTCGTTTTTGGGCAACCCCATTATGTCGCCCACGCATTGAAGTGGCCAGCTATAACTACCTAATTTTTCCCTCTGGAATCTGCGACTAGGTTTTCGAGGGCTGTTGTGTATTCCTGCAGGGTCATGCTTTGTGGCAGGTAGCAACTATATACATATAGTCCTCCTATTTTCACACAGACAAACCTATTTCCTGACGTTAGCGGATTCATATGGAGAGGTCGTGTACCACAGCTCCAGATCGCCGCTTTACCAGTTGCGTCTTTAAAGCATACGCAGGCGCTTTTTGCTCTATATGACTCGCTTAGCAATGCCGCATCTATTGACAGGTCTCATACTGTCTGTGTGAGTATGTCTTGTGCAGCCTTACAGTGATTTAGGCAGAGCTGGATAATCTTCATGCTCGCGGATACGGCAGAACTCCCAGCCGATACAGACTCTCCCGTAATAATCCTACTTACTGTCGCATTTTCTGGCAATATGCCTGAAGCCAAGACATCAAAAACACCTTGTGATCTTCACTTTTTGGCGGATACACAGAACACACCCAGCCGATACGGACTCTCCCGGCTGTTTGCTGATTGCTGATAGCTTTTTCCTCGGCCAACTTGAGCGCACCAGCACATGCGATCGACATCGATGAGGTGTCCACAAAGGATGATGTGTATAAAATTCTACATGATGGTTTCGAGGAGCTAAGTATCCAGAACACAGCAATAAGATCGATGAGATCGGCCAACGAATGACACAAATCGCAACGGTAGAATATGCAAACATATTACTAGCTGTAAATTTTCACTGATTTGACAGAAACAGCTGATTTCGAATTTTTTTGTATTTTGAAAAATAATATTTTTTTATGTTCTGTTTTATGAATCGTATTTAATAGTAAAAAAGTAGTTAAACAGCTAAAATTGTTAAGCAGCAAACTGTAATTTGCTGTTTCAGCAAAATCGGGTGCTTTACTCTTTTCAGCAAACATTTTTCATATTTATTTCAACCTTTTTTTGTTTGAGAAGCGGTCATTATCACTTTTTTCGAAATCCGAAAAAATGGAGGTTAAGTCCGAAAATTTATGCAGACATAATCCCCATTTCGAAAACAGGAATTATGTCACGGCACCAAATATTTACATGTCCTTTATGTATAATTTTTTGTTAATTATAAAATCGATAATTTTTTCTTAATTTGAATTTAATGCACATACCCATGTAGGAAACGCGTGGCTTGACAACGGCCATTAGACATAGCCAACCTTGGCCTACCAAGACATGGCTGATTAGACTTTACCCAAGTCTCAACCATGATTGGGTTACCAAGTCTTGGATAATATATATTTTCCATAAGTCAATATATATTTATTTAAAAAACAATAAAAACCAATTGGGAAGGTTAGATCACTTGGGAAATTTTAAAGTAGGGACATTTTATAGTTTGCGTTATTATGATAGTTAGGATTATCAAAATTATAGTCGGTCTAAGCCGACTATAAATACCCTGAACATATGTGTGGTTACCATTCAAAGTGGTATATAGGTCACCAGGGTATACGAATTCTGAAAATAAACTTTCAATCGCTGAAGAATTTCCATCCATTTGATACCAATATTTATAAATGGGTAGGTGTACCGAATTTCGATTTTTTTTAACCACAAGTCGTTTTGCGGGAAAACATTATTTGCATTCATTTGAGCATAAACTCAATATACATTTGACCAAAAAAGTTAACTTATGCATGTATACAGTATGTCAAATCTACGCCAAATATTGGTAAAAAGTCAGTGTGACGTAAAAAATGTTTTGTTGTCAGACCTGCTTGTTTCTAAAAATCGGCCAGAATTAAAATAATATCCAATAATTATGCAACATGAAGATCGGCCTGCTTTCTGATCTTGTAAAATCAATATCAAAGCGAGTTAAGGACTTTAATCGCAAATAGACGTCGAATTTTGCGATGATTTTACTGTGATAAACTCAAAGAATTGAAGGAGTATCATCAATAGCACAACTCATATCAATAGTCAGCGAAATTCCAATATATATATATATAAATATATATATATATATATATATATATATATATATATATATATATATATATATATATATATATATATATATATATATACTCAAAGAATTGAAGGAGTATCATCAATAGCACAACTCATATCAACAGTCAGCGAAATTCCAATATATATATAAATATATATATAAATATATATATATATATATATATATATATATATATATATATATATATATATATATATATATATCTATATATATATATATATATATATATATATATATATATATATATATATATATATATATATATATATATGTCATAAATTCATCCAAAATAACCTTAGCTGTCACTACTCTAATAAATTTACGATGCTATCCATCTAAATTCTCTTTTTTTTCATATAAAATACACACGGGTATCCGGGTACTCTTTTCAAGAGTCTACGTATGCAAATATTGTCAGGAGAGTTTAGGTTAATATGATTTTACATATTAAACAAAATTGAATTGAATTAGGCAGTATATACAATTACATACATAGTCTACACCATTATATACATAGGCTATGTTATCTACGTAATTGTCTACATTGTATACATTGTCTACATAGTCTACACAGTCTACACATTGTCTACACAAGAATGTAGACAATCCCGAAATACAAGAAAATACCCAACCCTGATTTGAAAACAATAATTTCTAGAATGTTTTGAGGGACAAAAAGTAGCAGTATTAAAACTTCCCACATATTTAGTAAACTTCAACTCGCTACACACTAAATAAAAAGTCTGCTATTAATAGCAAACTCTGAATGCTCTATTTTAGCAAATTTTAAATTGCATTTACAGCATAATTTTATTTGCAATAGCGAACTGTTTTCTATGAATCTTAGTTCTACTACTGATCACTGGTGTGCATATTGTTAGTGTAGCTAACATGCACTAGGTGACGACATATTCAAGAGATGCTGAAGTTTCCCTGGATTTACGGATCTTTATGAGTACCGCTTCTGTTTTCTGCTCTGCTAGACAAAATCCGACAGACGTTAGCCAGCATCTGACTGTTTGGACGACCTTGTTTCCGATCTCCACGATTTCTGCTCGGTGTTTGGCCACGTACTTTCCATCTTAGGTTCGTTTTTGGGCAACCCCATTATGTCGCCCACGCATTGAAGTGGCCAGCTATAACTACCTAATTTTTCCCTCTGGAATCTGCGACTAGGTTTTCGAGGGCTGAGTGTATTCCTGCAGGGTCATGCTTTGTGGCAGGTAGCAACTATATACATATAGTCCTCCTATTTTCACACAGACAAACCTATTTCCTGACGTTAGCGGATTCATATGGAGAGGTCGTGTACCACAGCTCCAGATCGCCGCTTTACCAGTTGCGTCTTTAAAGCATACGCAGGCGCTTTTTGCTCTATATGACTCGCTTAGCAATGCCGCATCTATTGACAGGTCTCATACTGTCTGTGTGAGTATGTCTTGTGCAGCCTTACAGTGATTTAGGCAGAGCTGGATAATCTTCATGCTCGCGGATACGGCAGAACTCCCAGCCGATACAAACTCTCCCGTAATAATCCTACTTACTGTCGCATTTTCTGGCAATATGCCTGAAGCCAAGACATCAAAAACACCTTGTGATCTTCACTTTTTGGCGGATACACAGAACACACCCAGCCGATACGGACTCTCCCGGCTGTTTGCTGTTTGCTGATTGCTGATAGCTTTTTCCTCGGCCAACTCGAGCGCACCAGCACATGCGATCGACATCGATGAGGTGTCCACAAAGGATGATGTGTATAAAATTCTACATGATGGTTTCGAGGAGCTAAGTATCCAGAACACAGCAATAAGATCGATGAGATCGGCCAACGAATGACACAAATCGCAACGGTAGAATATGCAAACATATTACTAGCTGTAAATTTTCACTGATTTGACAGAAACAGCTGATTTCGAATTTTTTTGTATTTTGAAAAATAATATTTTTTTATGTTCTGTTTTATGAATCGTATTTAATAGTAAAAAAGTAGTTAAACAGCTAAAATTGTTAAGCAGCAAACTGTAATTTGCTGTTTCAGCAAAATCGGGTGCTTTACTCTTTTCAGCAAACATTTTTCATATTTATTTCAACCTTTTTTTGTTTGAGAAGCGGTCATTATCACTTTTTTCGAAATCCGAAAAAATGGAGGTTAAGTCCGAAAATTTATGCAGACATAATCCCCATTTCGAAAACAGGAATTATGTCACGGCACCAAATATTTACATGTCCTTTATGTATAATTTTTTGTTAATTATAAAATCGATAATTTTTTCTTAATTTGAATTTAATGCACATACCCATGTAGGAAACGCGTGGCTTGACAACGGCCATTAGACATAGCCAACCTTGGCCTACCAAGACATGGCTGATTAGACTTTACCCAAGTCTCAACCATGATTGGGTTACCAAGTCTTGGATAATATATATTTTCCATAAGTCAATATATATTTATTTAAAAAACAATAAAAACCAATTGGGAAGGTTAGATCACTTGGGAAATTTTAAAGTAGGGACATTTTATAGTTTGCGTTATTATGATAGTTAGGATTATCAAAATTATAGTCGGTCTAAGCCGACTATAAATACCCTGAACATATGTGTGGTTACCATTCAAAGTGGTATATAGGTCACCAGGGTATACGAATTCTGAAAATAAACTTTCAATCGCTGAAGAATTTCCATCCATTTGATACCAATATTTATAAATGGGTAGGTGTACCGAATTTCGATTTTTTTTTAACCACAAGTCGTTTTGCGGGAAAACATTATTTGCATTCATTTGAGCATAAACTCAATATACATTTGACCAAAAAAGTTAACTTATGCATGTATACAGTAAAATTCACCAATAGATGTATGTTTTAAGTGGTCAGTTCACAGGTGGTTAAGTGGTCGGTTCAAAGGTCACAATAGACTGATCATGCCCACTTTCACTGGCAAACAGCGTAGATATATATGTAATCTAAATTAGGAGTTTCATTTATTTAGCTCTTTTAGTTTTTCTGACAGACAGACGGACATCGCTTAATTGACTCAGGAGATGCTTCCTTCTGGATGTTACAAACGGCGTACCAAACGGAATATACCCTTTCACTCTTAGTGTAGGGTATACAAATATTTCGATTTGGAGTCGAACCCGGATTTTCTGCGTACAAGTCTGGAGCTCTATCCGTTACGATATCATGCTCACTTGTTTCAGAGCATTTTTTCAAAATCATGAACTTTATAATTTGAAAATGTCTGTCACATCACAAAAAAATTGTCAAATTAGAAAAAAAAAATCATAAATTTTGTTTTTGAAGCAAAAATCTCAGACAAAACAAGTTAGTTGCGGGGAGAGTAGTGGACTTTAACGTCGAAGTCAGGAGATCGATTCCCCAACTTGTGACGACAAATTATACAAAATTTAAATTATATAAAATTGGATTGAAATTATATGAATTAAATAAGAAATAAAATAATACAGACGAATAAAACAAAATAGTAGAATGGAAGAAAAGTAATATATTTTTTGTTTTTGCATATTTGACATTCAATTGAAATAAACAATATTGGTTCAATTTTGTTTTCTGGCATTAGGCCAAACCTTTGATCCCAGTATTGCGCCCTAGTTATCATCCCAAGATTTGACCAGACATGGGCCAACTCTTGATTTCGTTCATGGCCCAGAGTTGAGTACTATTGGCGCAAGTCTGGGTCAACATTGGGCCGATCGATTTTTCCTACATGGGTAACTCCATTATTTTATAAACTTTTCAATAGAGTTTTTGACTGCCTTTTGTGTTTTTGTATATTTTGTTTTGCATATCTTCTGCTTCTTTTGAAGTGCAACAAAAAAAAATGTGAACACAGCATCCAAACTTGTGATCGACTTTTTCATTAAGATATTCATATTCATTTTTGAGGCAAAGCAGCGCAGACTCCACGGCATGTGCAATTCAGTCTTTGGTAAAGACGAGACAGAAAAATAAAAAAAAAAATCACTGTTTATGCCAAACAGCGGCATGCAACATAAGCATAAAATATTGTTTAATTCTTTATAGGCTAGATGGCGTAGTCCAACGGGAAGCATCAATCCAATAAATCCTAACAACCGAATAAATTCTAATTCCTGCCTTTTTATTTCCGTCCTTCATCTTTTTTCATAAAACTACTACGATTAACGATTTCTTCAATTAAATCAAGCGAGGAAGCGAAAGTAACTTCCTATTCAAGCTTCAAAGGAAGTCCATCTCATTATCAAAGTTGAGCAGATTCACATTGGTCCAACATCGAGCCGGATATTCAGCAAAAGTGAGCTAGATTGACCACTGAGGTGCCGTGTGTCAGCACAGTATTTCTTAAAGGAAGTCTTTGGACTTTGGACGGTTTCCAGATCTCCGTCCAAAGTTCATTTCATTTATTTTTCATCTACTGGGATATATCCCTTAAAGATTACATGTAATTTATTACAAAAAGATGTTTGCCTTCTTGGTGTTGGTAATAAAATTCGCGCGGGCTTCACCTCTGAGTGCAGGATGTTCACTCCAAAATTCATTTCGTAGAGCACATCACAGTACATGACTGCTTGCTTCTCAGCTGTAGCCCAGACGATCACCCTAGTAATCCAGTCGATCACGCTAATGTATGCTCACTCTAACTGTAGATAGAACATTCGACACTAGATGCTGAAAAATGTTCTTTGCTTTCGACGAGGGAGTTCGAACGCGAGTTTTCGTAGGAATTCATTTCGATGAGCGCATTTCTCCGCAGCTGCCCAGGCTATAACGCTGGCATTCCAGTCGATCACGCTGAAGTTTGCTGGCTCTGAGAGAATGGGAACTTGAATCATGATAAAGAGGGTGTGAGACCATACACGGGTGATGGCTAATGGATGCTCTGGTATATCGTGGCGAAGGCTTATATGGTCCAGATTATTGCAATAATTCAAAAATTAATTTCCGAAATTGTTGTCTTCTTAATCAAAAATCAATATTGCTACGAACAGAGGTAATTTGCCCCATAGTTCAAGCAATTAACAAGAATAAATGAGACGCAAGACAATTCTGCGCACTAAGCAATGTGTTAGAAAGAGACGGAAGATCATTTAGCGCATTGAGGCAGTGAGCGAAAATGAAATGGAAGATCAGCACATTAAACACACATAAGTGTGAATGAGATACAATTAGCATGCAGCATTAACGAAACTTTTAGAATGTTCTCAAAGCATGTCGAACCGTATATAAGGCGCTGCATCTGAGGCACTTCACTTCAGTAGTAATTGGAAAGTGGTCGAGTATGTCTCGTGGGAGAACAATGTCAAGTTCAATAGTGAACATGCAGCCGTTGTTAGAATTTATTATTAGTAAAGCTGTTTTTTTAAATGAATTAATAAAGTTATAATTTAAACCAAACATAAGAGTGTTTTTATTTGTACACAATCCAGAGATACGAACTTGCAGACTGAATTTTATTAACAATATTTTCTGAATATGCATTACAATGTACCAATGCATTACATTCTTCTGCTCTTCTTATATACGTTTTGTATGTGTTTTTGTTTATGTGTTTTTAAAGAGTGAAGTCAAAAAATTAAAAACACATATATATATATATATATATATATAACTTTATTAATTCATTTAAAAAAAAAACTTTACTACTACTTATGTGTGTTTAATGTGCTGATCTTCCATTTCATTTTCGCTCACTGCCTCAATGCGCTAAATGATCTTCCGTCTCTTTCTAACACATGGCTTAGTGCGCAGAATTGTCTTGCGTCTCATTTATTCTTGTTAATTGCTTGAACTATGGGGCAAATTACCTCTGTTCGAAGCAATATTGATTTTTGATTAAGAAGACAACAATTTCGGAAATTAATTTTTGAATTATTGCAATAATCTGGACAATATAAGCCTTCGCCACGATATACCAGAGCATCCATTAGCCATCACCCGTGTATGGTCTCACACCCTCTTTATCATGATTCAAGTTCCCATTCTCTCAGAGCCAGCAAACTTCAGCGTGATCGACTGGAATGCCAGCGTTATAGCCTGGGCAGCTGCGGAGAAATGCGCTCATCGAAATGAATTCCAACGAAAACTCGCGTTCGAACTCCCTCGTCGAAAGCAAAGAACATTTTTCAGCATCTAGTGTCGAATGTTCTATCTACAGTTAGAGTGAGCTTACATTAGAGTGATCGCCTGGATTACTAGGGTGATCGTCTGGGCTATAGCTGAGAATCAAGCAGTCATGTACTGTGATGCGCTCTACGAAATGAATTTTGGAGTGAACATCCTGCACTCAGAGGTGAAGCCCGCGCGAATTTTATTACCAACACCAAGAAGGCAAACATCTTTTTGTAATAAATTACATGTAATCTTTAAGGGATATATCCCAGTAGATGAAAAATAAATGAAATGAACTATGGACGGAGATCTGGAAACCGTCCAAAGTCCAAAGACTTCCTTTAAGAAATACTGTGCTGACACACGGCACCTCAGTGGTCAATCTCGCTCACTTTTGCTGAATATCCGGCTCGATGTTGGACCAATGTGAATCTGCTCAACTTTGATAATGAGATGGACTTCCTTTGAAGCTTGAATAGGAAGTTACTTTCGCTTCCTCGCTTGATTTCCTTGAAGAAATCGTTAATCGTAGTAGTTTTATGAAAAAAGATGTAGGACGGAAATAAAAAGGCAGGAATTAGAATTTATTCGGTTGTTAGGATTTATTGGATTGATGCTTCCCGTTGGACTACGCCATCTAGCGTATAAAGAATTAAACAATACTTTATGCTTATGTTGCATGCCGCTGTTTGGCATAAACAGTGTTTTTTTTTATTTTTCTGTCTCGTCTTTACCAAAGACTGAATTGCACATGCCGTGGAGTCTGCGCTGCTTTGCTTCAAAAATGAATATGATTATCTTAATGAACGCAATTCATAACTATAATTAATGCTTTTTTATGTTAGTTTTGCACAAAATTTGCATTTCATATATATACGACCAATAGTTCATAATTAGAATGATTATTTTAATATATTTTATAAGCCGTGTCTTAACTAACGGCGTTTATTCCATTTATGAACAAAATTTTTCTGTGTAGTACGGCCATAAAGCTGGCAACATAATCTTCTTGCACAACAACACTCACGAATTCTTTTTGTGGTACAAAAAATGTCCAGCGAAAAAGTCGATCACAAGCTTGGATGCTGTGTTCACATTTTTTTTTGTTGCACTTCAAAAGAAGCAGAAGATATGCAAAACAAAATATGCAAAAACACAAAAGGCAGTCAAAAACTCTATTGAAAAGTTTATAAAATAATGGAGTTACCCATGTAGGAAAAAACGATCGGCCCAATGTTGACCCAGACTTGCGCCAATAGTACTCAACTCTGGGCCATGAACGAAATCAAGAGTTGGCCCATGTCTGGTCAAACCTTGGGATGATAACTAGGGCGCAATACTGGGATCAAAGGTTTGGCCTAATGCCAGAAAACAAAATTGAAACAATATTGTTTATTTCAATTGAATGTCAAATATGCAAAAACAAAAAATATATTACTTTTCTTCCATTCTACTATTTTGTTTTATTCCTCTGTATTATTTTATTTCTTATTTAATTCATATAATTTCAAATCCAATCCAATTTTATATAATTTATAATTTGTATAATTTGTCGTCACAAGTTGGGGAATCGATCTCCTGACTTCGACGTTAAAGTCCACTACTCTCCCCGCAACTAACTTGTTTTGTCTGAGATTTTTGCTTCAAAAACAAAATTTATGATTTTTTTTTCTAATTTGACAATTTTTTTGTGATGTGACAGACATTTTCAAATTATAAAGTTCATGATTTTGAAAAAATGCTCTGAAACAAGTGAGCATGATAGCGTAACGGATAGAGCTCCAGACTTGTACGCAGAAAATCCGGGTTCGACTCCAAATCGAAACATTTTTATACCCTACACTAAGAGTGAAAGGGTATATTCGGTTTGGTACGCCGTTTGTAACACCCAGAAGGAAGCATCTCCTGAGTCGTTTTAGCGATGTCCGTCTGTATGTATGTCTGTTGAAATCTTGATTGCAGAAAAACTAAAAGAACCTTCCCATTTGGTTTTTATTGTTTTTTAAATAAATATATATTGACTTATGGAAAATATATATTATCCAAGACTTGGTAACCCAATCATGGTTGAGACTTGGGTAAATTCTAATCAGCCATGTCTTGGTAGGCCAAGGTTGGCTATGTCTAATGCCCGTTGTCAAGCCACGCGTTTCCTACATGGGTATGTGCATTAAATTCAAATTAAGAAAAAAATAACGATTTTACAATTAACAAAAAATTATACATAAAGAACATGTAAATATTTGGTGCCGTGACATAATTCCTGTTTTCGAAATGGAACATGATTCAATTCATTTAATAACGACAACTAATCCTTTACTACTTTTAACTTGATAGGTGTGGTAATTTTTTTTTTGTTATCATTAAGGTATTTGTGTCTCATGTTTATTTCCTTTCTTAATTGGAATTATATGAAATGTTTCCTTTCCAATGAGTCTAGTTTGAACTTCTCTGACGTAAAATATCGGTGGAAGCTTGATACTTTTAACATTCTCACTTGCTGTAGTTTTGGATTCAACTCCACTTTCACTTAACAAGCCAAATTTGTTATTTCCTAATGCGGTGGTTGGGTTCTCATTTGAATTAACTATTTTCACCTTTTTGCGAATGTAGCGATCCATACCAATATGTCCTGCAGATTTCTTTTGGTTATTTACTGTAGTCTCAGCAGAGAGTATACATAGTAAAGAGATGTCATCCGAGTTGGTTGCACTTGGTTCGCTCGATTGTAGCAAGAAAACATGAGTAAAATGGTTTTTGGATGTTAAATTCGTCAAATGTAGACCGAAAATATACACATTTTTTATACACATTTTTATGTTTTATTAATATTTATATATTTTTCTGCCATAATTCGACAAATTTAACATAAGAAAAACCGTTTTACTCGTGTTTACTTGCTACGGGCCATCGAACTGCAACCAACTCGGATGACATCTCTTTACTATGTATACTCTCTGGTCTCAGTATGGTTGCAAGCAGTCGCTACAGCTGCAGTGTTTATATTAAGTTCAGTTGTTGCATTGAGTGCTGTTGACTTTTCCCCATCTTTCGAATAAGCGGAGGATCAGCATATGTTGTTGTTAAGAAGAGACTATTTTTGTCTATTCTCCTTTCGTTTGGCAATTTACTGGGCTCAGCTTTAATGTTCTTCTAATATTCCATTTGTAATGTTCTCGCTACTCACTGAGAGTCTTCGCTCCAGTGAAAAAGAGCATGAAATATTCATCTTTTCCCGCTTTTTTTCACATGTTTGTTATTATTTTTTCACTTGCTTGTTTTGTTTATTATTAGCAATAACCAACACAACAACATTCAAATAAGAAATATCTTATTAAGAATATATATATATATATATATATATATATATATATATATATATATATATATATATATATATATATTTATATATGTATATATATATATATATATATATATATATAAATATAAATATATTTATACATATATATATATATATATATATATTTATATATATATATATATATATATATTTATATATATATAAATAGATATATATATATATATATATATATATATATATATATATATATATATATATATAAATATATATATATATATATATATATATATATATATATATATATACAACTTTGCTAATAATAAATTCTAACAACTGCTGCATGTTCACTATTGAACTTGACATTGTTCTCCCACGAGACATACTCGACCACTTTCCAATTACTACTGAAGTGAAGTGCCTCAGATGCAGCGCCTTATGTCCTGCATGCATTATTTCGACACGTTTCGACACGGTTCGACATGCTTTGAGAACCTTCTAAGAGTTTCGTTAATGCTGCATGCTATTTGTATCTCATTCACACTTATGTGTGTTTAATGTGCTGATCTTCCATTTCATTTTCGCTCACTGCCTCAATGCGCTAAATGATCTTCCGTCTCTTTCTAACACATTGCTTAGTGCGCAGAATTGTCTTGCGTCTCATTTATTCTTGTTGATTGCTTGCACTATGGGGCAAATTACCTCTGTTCGTAGCAATATTGATTTTTGATTAAGAAGACAACAATTTCGGAAATTAATTTTTAAATTATTGCAATAATCTGGACCATATAAGCCTTCGCCACGATATACCAGAGCATCCATTAGCCATCACTCGTGTATGGTCTCACTCCATCTTTATCATGATTCAAGTTCCCATGCTCTCAGAGCCAGCTAACTTCAGCGTGATCGACTGGAATGCCAGCGTGATAGCCTGGGCAGCTGCGGAGAAATGCGCTCATCGAAATGAATTCCAACGAGAACTCGCGTTCGAACTCCCTCGTCGAAAGCAAAGAACATTTTTCAGCATCTAGAGTCGAATGATCTATCTACAGTTAGAGTGAGCATACATTAGCGTGATCGACTGGATTACCAGGGTGATCGTCTGGGATACAGCTGAGAAGCAAGCAGTCATGTACTGTGTACTGTGATGCGCTCTACGAAATGCCAATGCATTACATTCTTCTGCGCTTTTGTTTATGTGTTTTTAAAGAGTAAAGTCTAAAAATTAAAAAAAAAAAAAAAAAAAAAATATATATATATATATATATATATATATATATATATATTTATATATATATATATATATATATATATATATATATATATATATATATATATATATATATATTTATATATATATATATATATATATATATATATATATATATATATATTTATATATATATATATATATATATATATATATATATATATATATATATATATATATATATATATATATATATATATATATATATATATATATATATATATATATTAAGAAATACTGTTTAATTAATTTTTGTGAAATTTACGAAAAAATAAATTATATATTGCTCAGTGATTTAAAAATTAAAGTATACAAAAATAAAAACTGCAACATTAATTACAAAACATGTTAAAAAAATACTGGATTAAGCAGCTACGAGCAGAAGACTATTCGCAGGATTTTCTAATAAGTGTTGCCAAAAATTTTTCAATTCCAATTTTATTTAAAAAAAATATAGCAATTTTTTTCGGACATGTCTTGAATGTGTGCTCAAAAATATATTTAAAAACAATCAAATTTAAAGTGAAAAAAATAGTCAAATGCAAAAAGACTTATTAGTAAATATTCTTAATAAGATTTCTGTTATTTGAATGTTGTTGTGTTGGTTATTGCTTATAATAAACAAAACAAACAAGTGAAAAAATAATAACAAACATGTGAAAAAAAGCGGGAAAATATGAGTATCTCAGGCTCTCTTTCACTGGAGCGAAGACTCTCAGTGAGTAGCGAGAACATTAGAAATGGAACATTAAAAGAACATTAAAGCTGAGCCCAGTAAATTGCCAAACGAAAGGAGAATAGACAGAAATAGTCTCTTCCTAACAACAACATATGCTGATCGTCCGCTTATCCGAAAGATGAGGAAAAGGCAACAGCTCTCAATGCAACAACTGAACTTAATATAAACACTGCAGCTGTAGCGACTGCTTGCAACCATACTGAGACCAGAGAGTATACATAGTAAAGAGATGTCATCCGAGTTGGTTGCAGTTCGATGGCCCGTAGCAAGTAAACATGAGTAAAATGGTTTTTCTTATGTTAAATTTGTCGAATTATGGCAGAAAAATATATAAATATTAATATTTTCGGTCTACATTTGACGAATTTAACATCCAAAAACCATTTTACTCATGTTTTCTTGCTACAATCGAGCGATCGAACTGCAACCAACTCGGATGACATCTCTTTACTATGTAAATAACCAAAAGAAATCTGCAGTGCATATTGGTATGGATCGCTACATTCGCAAAAAGGTGAAAATAGTTAATTCAAATGAGAAACCAACCACCGCATTAGGAAATAACAAATTTGCCTTGTTAAGTGAAAGTGGAGTTGAATCCAAAACTACAGCAAGTGAGAATGTTAAAAGTATCAAGCTTCCACCGATATTTCACGTCAGAGAAGTTCAAACGAATTTGTTTCTAGCATTACTTGACTCATTGGAAAGGAAAAATTTCATATAATTCCAATAAAGAAAGGAAATAAACATGAGACACAAATACCTTTATGATCACAAAAAAAAAAAAAATTACTACACCTACCAAGTTAAAAGTAGTAAAGGATTAGTTGTCGTTATTAAATGAATTAAAATAAAAATAAAATCCCATAACCCATGTTTAAAATTGAATTAGCAGCTGTAGTGAAACAATTAAAAAAAATGAAACGCACCCCATATAGGGGTGCGTCTAATCAAACCAAATTCTCCAAGGTAGTACCAAGCAAATAACGCAAAATATCTCGCAAACAATGGGAGGTATTGAGTCCATGATTTTAAGTCTAACTCAAAGCATGACACAGTTCATGTTTACTATGCAAAATATTAAAACGCAAAATGCTCCAAGTTCTTCTAGCTCAGAAATGAACTACAACTTGCCTCTGGATTGCAAACTGTGTAAACCAACACAAGCAAGAAATTCAAAATTATTTGTCTGAAAAAGAAATAGATGTAATGCTTATTGCTGAAACACATCTAACTGATATAAATAATTTTAACATTCTTGGATATAAATTCCATAAAACAAGTCATCCAGATGGTAAAGCACACGGGGGGACAGGTATTTTTATTCGTAGTAGAATAAACCATAGAACCATATTCAAAAAGCTTCATACAAACTACTTCCATTTGTATAAACTGTTGCGGTTCAAACTTGACGTTGTCAGCCGTCTATTCTCCGTCCGATTTTTTTAATAACTGAAATGCAATTTAATGATTTTTTGACACATTATGAAGTAGGTTTCTAGATGCTGGTGATTACAATGCTAAACATACACACTGGAGTCCCGTCTATTTAATCCAAAAGCTAGACAGTTGTATAATACAATAATCAATAGACAAAAAAAACTTGATTGTGTATCACCTGGTCAGACAACATATTGGCTAACCGATCCTAAAAAAATACCAGATCTTATAGAATTCGCCATTATCATAATATTAGTAGAAACTTGATATCTGCAGAAACAAACACTGATTTGTCTTCTGATCACACCCCTGTGATTAACTGTCTATTAGAACAACTAAAATTGATTGAATAGACTTACTTCTCCAAGAACAATTTGGTTGAAATTAAAAAAATACATCAGCAGTCACATCCACCTAAATTCCAAGATTGAATATGAGGGGAAATTGATGAGTTTGTTCAAAATTGTTGTTGTTTTTCGACCTAAAATAGAGTTATTGCAAAAATATTGTTTTTGCGGGCTCAGGGTCTTGCCAGATACAAAGTGCTATGTACTGAGGAGTGAAACAAACAACAATTGACAAAAAAAAAGTTGTTGGCTGTACAGCTGTTTCGGAAGCAGCCAAGCTTCCTCCTCAGCGGTCTTCTGCACAATTTTTGCGTAGCAGAGCCTATAAGATCATTTTGTGCAATGAACTAAATGCAAATTTTGTTCAAGCACAAAACATCCGCTAAATTGCACTAACTTTATGCTTGTCAATCGCATAGCAACAAGCATCATATAGGCTGTAGTGTCACTACAGAATCAAATACGACCACTGCACGCTTATTAAAAATTAAAATCTTTCGATTTTATGATATTTTTATGCGCTGTGCCCTGCGAATGTATAAATTGTTGTTTATTTTTCGACCTAAAATAGAGTTATTGCGAAAATATATTTTTTTTGCGGGCTCAAGGTCTTGCCAGATACAAAGTGCTATGTACTGGGGAGTCAAACAAACAACAATTGACAAAAACAAAAAGTTGTTGACTGACCGTACAGCTGTCAAGCTTCCTCATCAACAGTCTTCTGAACAATTTCTGCGTAACAGAGCCTATAAGATCATTCTGGCCAATGAACTAAATGCGAATTTTGTTCAAGCACAAAAACCAGGCAAAACATGCAAAATTGCACATAATTTAACAAAATTTTAACAAAGTGTTAACTTCTGAATGGTGTAGTGCATGCGCAAGCCAGTAACCGAATTCTTTTAGTTACCATAGCCTCTCCTACACAATTCCTAGTCTCACCTTCTCGTTGGTGAACCCCGTTAACCCGAGTAACCTGAAGATCGGATTTCAACCCAAGTGGGAGGTTTGGTCGGGGACAAACGAGACAGGGATATTGGCCCTCCAAAATGGGGGTTGTGCGTTGGGCTTGTGACCCGCCATATAAAAAAGCTTATTCAACGAAAAAAGATAAAATGCCTCGGATACCGACCCGAAAACACGATGACAACCTACGCAAACGTATAAAGGACCATGATATACGGATATACACCTGGAATGTCCGAACCCTTTATAGGGAACGTGCCACTATCCAGCATGTTGATGTCCTCGAATGATACAAGGCTGACATCACCGCAATTCAGGAAATGCGATGGACAGGACAGGGCTCCTCTAAACAGGCATCCTGTGACATATACTACAGCTGCCATGCGGAGAAGCATGAATTTGGTTGTGGATTTGTAGTCGGCAAGAGATTCCGTCATCTTGTCTCTGGGTTCACAACAGTGAACGATCGACTGGCAACAATCTGCATCAAGGCTAAATACTTCTACATCAGTCTTATTTGTGCGCACTCTCCGACGAATGGGTAGGACGATGAAACCAAAGATGCCTTCTATGAGCGCCTCGACGAAGCCTATGAGCGCTGCCTCCGAAACGACGTCAAAATTGTGATTGGCGCCAAGGAAGGCCACGAAGGTATCTATGGTCCAACGGTTGGAAAAATCCAACCTCCACGACAACACCTCCGACAATGGAATGAGGCTGATCGATTTCGCCGCAGCATGAAACATGGTAATTGTTAGTACTAGATTCCAGCATCAAATAGGCCACGTGGCGGTCACCCGATCAGAACACGCTCAACCAAATCGATCATGTTGTGATTGAATTACGCTCGATCTGAAATGCCAACATCGACTCGGATCACTTCCTTGTAGCAGCCAAGGTTCCCACATGCTTATGCGCTGCGAAAAACGCACGGAAACCCACGCAAAGAAAACTAGACGTCAGTAAGCTGCACACACAACAGACCGAACAAGCTCGACTCTCACACCTGCTTCCCCAAGGCACTCCACCTCTCGATGATATATGCGCGCAGTGGACCCACGTCTCCCGCTCCATGCGTACGGCTGCCGAAGACGTGTTTGGATTCTAACGCCCACTATGGTACAAGTGGTTTGACTATGAGTGTTGCGCAGCCACTGCAGAGAAAGACGCTGCATAGAGCCACCCTGCAGTCGGTATTCGCGCGAGCCGTGAAGGAGCGATAAAGACAGAAGAGGAAGGAGGAGAGACATTTTTCAGGTGCAAGAAAAGAGAATTGGAAAGACGCGAGTGTGAAGATATTGCGATACATGGCGACAGGAACGAGGCTCGAAAATTCTTTCAGAAGATAAGACGCCTGACCGGAGGTTTAAAGACCGGGCCCTCTTCCTGGCAGGACGATGACGTTAACCTAGTAACAGATGTCCACGGTACACTGAGATTATGGAGAGAGCACTTCTCTGATCTTCTAGCAGGCGATGATGAAAACTACTCCGCCGATAGAGAAGAGAGCTTGACAACCCCAGTTGCTGACAACGGCGTTGACATACCGCCGCCTGACCGTGACGAGGTCTGGACAGCCATCAACAGACTGTAAAACAACAATGCCGCAGGATCGGAAGGTCTGCCTGCTGAGTTATTTAAGACCGGAGGCGATGAACTCATACCGAGCATGCATCAGCTAATTAGCAGAATATGACAAAAAGAAAGAATGCCTAGTGAATGGAATCTCAGTATACTTAGCCCAATCTTTAAGAAAGGGGATCTCACGATACGCGCCAACTACCGTGGGATAAGTCTCCTCAACATCGCATATAAGGTTCTAACGAGCGTATTATGTGAAATACTGAAGCCCATCGTTAACCAACTGATTAAACCTTATCAGTGCAGCTTCAGACCTAGCAAGTCCACCATAGAACCGATTTTCACATTGCGCCAAATCCTGGAAAAGACCAAAGAGACGCAGATTGACACCCAGATTGACCCTGAGCGACACACGTTACTCAGTGAGAATTGGGAACAACCTCTCCGATACGTTTAATACCGAACGAGGTTTCAGACATGGCGATTCCCTATCGTGTGACTTCTTCAACCTAATAATGGAGAAGATTGTAAGAGCTGCACAACTCCATCACAATGGCACTATCTTCAACAAGAGTTCCATGCTGCTCGGTTAGCTGATGATATCGACATAATTTCGTAGAGCGTACGAGTAGACAGTGCAGCATTCTGCAGTTTAGAGAAGGAATCGCGTTGAATGGGTCATACGGTGAAAGAGGACAAGACGAAGTACCTGGTGTCAACAAACAAAGAGTCCCGGCGTCTTGGACAACACGTCACTATTGACAACCACAACATAGGAGTTGTGAAGGACTTCTTCTACCTAGGTACCAGCTTTAACAAGGAAAACAATGTCAGTTTAGATATTAACCTAAGAATAACTCTTGCCAACAGGTGTTACTTTGGGCTAAAATGACAATTGAGGAGCAGAACCCCCTCTCGACGGACAAAAACTACGCTCTATAAGTCGCTCATCATGCCAATCCTCTTCTATGGCGCTGACGCATGGACGCTTGCCAACACCAATGAGCGTTGAAAACGAGTACAGAATCAGATGGAACGACGAGCTCTGTGAGCTCTACGCCGACATTGACATAGACAGGCGCATTAAGATCCAGCGCCTACGCTGGCTTGGCCATGTCGAACGTATGGATGAAAGTGCTCCAGCAAAAAAGGTGTTCAATTCTGTACCCAGTGGTGGGCAATGTAGAAGAGGGCGTCCGAATCTCCGGTGGAGCGACCAAGTGCGAGACAACCTGACAACACTTGGAGTGCAAAACTGGAGCCAGCGCGCGCAATGCAAAAGCGACCGAAACCCATCATGCACCGGAAATATTGCTCTGAAATATTCCTCGATGTTGCTCAGGCATTTGATAGAGGTGACACGAGGGCATTTTATACAAAATAAAATTCCTCTTACCGCAAATTTATCAGCAGATTCTAAAATCGTATCTTTCATACATGGGGCATTCCATATCAAATCAACCAAGTGGTTGGCAGCACCATCTCAGAATTTGATGAAATTTGGTGGGATGGTGAAATAACCCAAAAAAACGAGATTGGGAAATTTTCAGCTTCCTAAATGGTGTTGTTTCCAAGATTTGGTGCTTTAAAATTGGAAAAACTCTATAAAAATCACAAAAGTGGTGCAAATCAATTTAAGGTAACTTAAGTAATTGTAAAGCCAAATAAAAAATTAAGACTTCATTTTAAAGATAATAATAATTCCAAGAAGATGACATACAATTTCTATGCTATATTGATTTACAAGTGGACATGTTTTAAGCAAAGTATATTTCAAAAGGACATATCACAAGAAACAACCTTTTTTTTTTTAAAAAATATATGTTGAAGGTGGACATTTTATCTATTATTTAAATTTTAATTAGAGCGGTAAGTCTATAGGTTCAGAAGTTATGAGATAAAGTGTTGTTCTAAGTTAAAAAATGTATATGAAAAAAAAAATAAAAAAATTATAATTTTTCTGTCATAATGTATGGTATTTCTATGTACCGGAAATGGACCAAGATGCAAATAAATCTGTTTGTGCACATATACTATCTTAAAAATAAAATAAAATTCTATTGTATCACATTCTTTTCCTTCAAATAGTAAATTTTTTCAATAATTCAAGTATCTGTACGCACGTTCAATTTTTGATTTCATTATGAATTTAAATAAAATGTGTTGCTGTAATCCATTGAACAAACGAAGACATTAGAAATGTGATAAAAATCTTCGCAAAGTCAACGACTTGATGGTGAGAACATTTAAACATGTTTCGACAACCCAATTAGTATGTAACACATGTAGATTTACAATTAATGCAACGGAAAAAAATAACAGGATTTATGCAGACAGCCTTTCAGAATTTTGAAGAAGAAGTTTCAGATACAAATGAGTTTTTTATGGAAAAAATGAACGACCGCTTATCATATATATGTGAAAGTCCAATAACAAAAAGAAAATTGCGCTCAAATGAATATAAGAATGAAAAATATCGTAAAATTAATTCCGAAATTTTAAAAAATTGTTCAGTGATTTGCCTCCTAACTCCGCATCCTTACATGTATGTGTTGAATCTGAAGTAATAAAACAATTAAAAGAAAAATTTTACGCGACTACTAAAAACAGTGAAAAAATACAAATTTTAACCACAATGCCAAAAAGCTGGTCTATACATCAATTGCAAGAAAAATTTAATATAACAAATTTCATGGCACGCAAAGTAAAAAAATTAGTTGTGGAAAGAGGTATTTTAAGTACTCCTAATCCTAAACCAGACAAATCGATTTTATTTGATACCGTTACTGCGATACATACATTTTATGAGTGCGACGATGTAAGCAGGGTTATGCCAGGACACAGGGACTTCGTGTCTGTAAGAGAAAACGGATTAAAAATCAGAAAGAGTAAGCGACTTTTACTTTCAAACATATGTGAGACCTATGCACTGTTTCAGGAAAAATATCCAGATCAAAAAGTTGGAATTTCAAAATTTTGTGAATTTCGCCCTACTAATGTGGTTTAAGTTGATGCAAGTGGTTCGCATAATGTATGCGTTTGTGTAAAACATCAAAATGTTAAACTAATGATTGATGCTATTAACTTAAAACCAGTTGGAAAGGTCACATGGGAAATTTTAAAGTAGGTGTTAGTATTATAGTTAGGATTATCAAAATTATAGTCTGTCTAAGTCAACTATAAATACCCATATTTACACATGGGTACCGAATTTCGATTTTTTTTATTGGAACCACAAGTCGTTTCGCCGGAAACCATTATTTTCATGTATTTGAGCATGAGTCAATATATATTTGACCAAAAAAAGTTTTCCTAAGCACGTATACAGTAAAATTGATCTGTAGATATAAATTTTATATAAGGTATTTGAACAGAAGTGGTCCGTTCTCAGGTCACAATAGACCGATCATGCCAATGATCGGTGAATGACTATCGCGACTTTCCACAGTTAATAGCCACATTTAGTTCAGCTCAAGTGATTCAATTACTTTGTTTTTCAAATCACCTGATCTGCCTGTTGAAGCGGCTAGATATACATTTCTCTTTAAAACACTAAATAAAAGTGAACTATAAATGTCGGTTATCATGCTAATAATGGCTATGAAAATTGACATAAAATTCCATTTATGTTTTCACTCATTGACTAAAAAATTATTTGAGGAGCAAGTGTTGTAAGTTAACATGGGGTGTTTTGGTAAGTCACTATGCGTTGATATTAAATACGTTTCGTGACCATCTTCCGCGATGACTACCTCATGCAGTTATCGTGAAGTTGGTGAAAGGTGTGATGTAGAGCATACGTTAGATTTGGAACATGCCTCAATATAATAGATTAAGTTAGATTTTAAGTTAGTTGTAATCGGGCGTGGTAAATCGTTAGTGGTAATCTTTAGTTGTAAATCATAGTTTTTAAAGTGTAAGAAGCTGAAAGTTTGGAGCTTTATAAAGTGTAGCAATAAAGACTTACTTAAAACAACGCAAAATAAGTGTAATAGAAATTTATTTAAAATATCAAAAACAGCATTAAAAGTGGAAGTAAGTATAATTGAAAGTTAGGAGAACTAACATTTTGGCGCAGCCGGAGACCAGGAATCAAAAAGAAGGAAGGAAGAAAGGAAGGAGAAATTTTTGAGAACAAGAAGCTACAAAGGAATTTTAAGTGAGTATTACTGAAAATTATAAGTTATGTGATAGAAATCGACCGAATTTAGAAAATTTTTGTTTAACACCCAAAATAATATTCTTTTTTTAACTATAACTGCAAATTTAAATAAAAACCAGTTGGGAAGGTTAGATGACATGGGAAATTTTAAAGTAGGTGTTAGTATGATAGTTAGGATTATCAAAATTATAGTCGGTCTAAGCCGACTATAAATACCCTACACATATGTGTGGTTACCATTAATAATGGTATATAGGTCACCGGGGTATACGAATCCTGAAAATAACTACAAAATTTCAATCGCTGAAGAATTTCCATTCATTTGATACCCATATTTACAAATGGGTAGATGTACCGAAATTCGATTTTTTTTTTTGGAACCACAAGTCGTTTCCCCGGAAACCATTATTTTCATGTATTTGATCATGAGTCAATATATATTTGACCAAAAAAAGTTTTCCTAAGCACGTAAACAGTAAAATTGATCTGTAGATATACATTTTATATAAGGTATTTGAACATAAGTGGTCGATTCTCAGGTCACAATAGACCGATCATGCCAATTGTTCAGACAGCTTAGATATATAAGTAATCTAAATCCAAAGTTTCATTGCTCTAGCTTTGCTATTTTTTCTGTAATCGTGATTTCAACAGACGAACAGACAGACGGACACGGACATCGCTAAATCGACTCAGGAGGTCATGCTGATCAAGAATATATATATACTTTTCCATACCGGAGATGCTTCCTTTTGGGTGTTACAAACGGCGTACCAAACTGAATATACCCTTTCACTCTTAATGTAGGGTATAATAAAATACAATTTTAAATATTTAGAATATTCCAAATAACATTTTAATTGCAAATTCAGATAAAAATAACATGAAATTTAAAATATTTAGAAAAAAAAAATAAAATTTAAAATATTTAGAATATTCCAAATAACATTTTAATTGCAAATTTAGATAAAAATAACATAAAATTTAAAATATTTAAGAACATTCCAAATAACATTTTAATTGCAAATTCAGATAAAAATAATATTTATAATATTTAGAACATAATTGCAAATTTAAATAAAAATGAAATAAATTTTAAAATATTTAGAACATTCAAAATATTACTTTCATTTTAAACTTAAATAAAAATATAATAACAGTGAAATATTTAGAAAATTATAAATATTTTTTTTGTAACTAACATGGTCAAATGCATTAAAAATCTAACAATTTAATGAATAAATTTGAAAGTTATAGAAACTGTGGAGAGTTCTAGGGGTTAAAGTGTGATTTTTTTGTTATTAATAAATATATGGCGGAATTGGAATAGTTACAGTAAGCTTACAGAAATATATTAGAGCAATAGGACAGGTTCACGGAGAAATTGTGTGCGCAAATCAGCCTCGAAGAAAATAATAAAGAACATTTACAATTAATAAAACATAGAGTAGACAGCACAAAGGGTTTTTCTAAAGTAGAAGGAGTATATGTCGTGTTCGAAGAATTTATATATTTCTTGGAACACAAGAGCGAGCATAAAATAAAAGAGATAGAAAACTGGAAAGGCGAGTTTGTAGCATTAACCAAAAAAATAAACGATAAATTAGCAGAAAAACAGGAGTTGTTAGATCACATCTGCGGGATAGAGTCGGAAAACGAAAAATTAAGAGCCTTGTTAAAAGATAAGGATATTTCTGATGAATCAGTAGCTAGTGCACTGCATCAACAACCTAGATTAGAATTCAAATCAGTCGAAGAGGCGAATAACAAATTAAGAGAATTAGACTCACAGATCAGATTTTTAGAGGCGGAAGCAAAATTAGCACATGAAACTTCGTTGTACCATAAGGAAGCTTTAAGAATAGAAGAAAATTTGGAAACCATAACAACAAATAGGACAATAATTGAAATGCCTTGAGACGAATGCGTACGAAATCTGGTTCCGTTGTTCAAGGGCGAAGATTCACCGTTCCTAAAAACGGAGCATCTTAGATTTATAGACGGTTGTAAGGCAGCGAACCTTAAAATAAATGAAGAAAATCAGGAGGAATTCATGATATGCGTTAAACAGCGTCTTGATGGAGATGCATACGAATTAGTGAGGACCAAGAAAATCAATGATTTGGACGAATTGTTTAAATTACTGAAAAACACATATTTAAAGATGACTACATTAGATTCCGTTCAATACAACATAAGACAAGCATATCAAGGTGGAGGGGAAAGTTTAAGGGCGTTTGTAAGGCGATTAGAAGTATTGCAGTCGAACGCAGACGACAAAGCCGATACAATGTACAAAAAGAAAAACCTAGCGACGGACATTTTCAACACGGTACTATTAAATTCAGTGCTAACAGTATTTAAAGTGGGAGTGAGTGACCCGACTGTAAAGATACCGCTGTTGAGTAGCAAGGCAGATAATTTAAATGATTTATTAGACGAAGTGTTACGAGCAGAGGTCACAATACTGAGAGGGCCGAGACTACCGGAGGAACTGTATAGTTTGGAACTTCACTTAGTAAAAATAATCAAGAAAATGATATTAAAAATTCACGTCAGGATAGGAGTAGTATGTTTGCGCCGGTTCTGGCTCAAAGGGGCTCCATGGAGCCATAAGGAGCCATGAGGATCAATTTTTAACAGAGGTGTTCTTATTGTTTTCAATAGGGATCATTTTTTAACAGAGGTGTTGTTAGTGTATTTCAGTAGAGATAATTTTTTATCAAAAGCGTTCTAATTGTTTTCATAGGGAGTATTTTTTAAGATGTGTGGATCATATATTTTCAAAAGCGTTCTAATTATTTTCATACGGAGTATTTTTTAACATGGGTGGATAATATTTTATCAAAAGAGTTCTAATTGTTTTCATAGGGAGTATTTTTTAAGATGTGTGGATCATATATTTTCAAAAGCGTTCTAATTATTTTCATACGGAGTATTTTTTAACATTGGTGGATAATATTTTATCAAAAGAGTTCTAATTATTTTCATAGGGAGTATTTTTAACATGATACAGTAGTACGTTTGCGCCGGTTCTGGCTCAATGGGCTCCATGGAGCCATAAGGCGCTATGAGGATAATTTTTTAACAGAGATGTTGTTATTGTTTTCAATAGGGATCACTTTTTAACAGAGTAGATATAGCCGCGGTAGCTCAGTGGTTAGTGCGTTGGACTGCGAGCCGAAAGGTCCCCGGTTCAAACCTGGACTGGGGCTAACAACATCTTTTCATAGAAACATTTTTCTATACCGCGCTACCTCTCGGCAGTAAATGGCAAACCTCCGAGAGTAAAACCATTGCCTATGAAAAAGCTCTCACCCGCCGTTCGAATTCGGCAATAAACTGTGTAGGTCCCACCACTTTGAGTACAAATATAACACGCACACCTCAAATTGGTGAGAGAGCTCGGTCGAAGTTCTATACAGGACTGTAGCGCCAAACTATTATTATTATATTAGATGTTAGTGTATTTCAGTTCGGATAATTTTTTAACAGAGGTGTTGTTATTGTTTTCAATAGGAATCATTTTGTAACAGAGTAGTTGTTAGTACAATTTCAGGTGTATTATATGTATACTATATACATTATAATGGCATGGAGCCATTGGGATGACATTTAAACATATGTTGTTAATGTTGATACATACATATATATTATATGTATGTAATGAAGGCATGCAGTCGTAAAGAGTAAATTTGCAACTCATATTGTTGTTGAGATAATTATTTCGGAGTAAGCATTTTTAATGGCAATATTTATAAACGTACATATATGTACGTTGTTGTTGTATATGTTATAGAAGCAATTAAAATTTCAGTTTTATACTTGATGATTTATTATGCCTGATCATCAAGAGATTTGAGGAACAAAGGGTTCTATTTGAAACTAATTTAAAACATTGCAATATGAATGAATGTTATTATTAGACATATATTTTTTGGTGGGTAGTTTTTTTGTTGTAAACAGGTAAATGCACTTCTGAATTAATGCATAGACACATATTTAATTCAAGGTGAATTTTACTATAATGGATATTGTAGTATATTTTTATTCTACAAAGTCATGGTCATTTAATTCGTTTAATTTGCTTATATGAATGAATGGGCCATAAGGCTCCATTGGGATCATTTTTATTTAAATTTGCATGGAGCCATAAGGCTCCATTGGGATCATTTTTATTTAAATTAGCATGGAGCCATAAGGCTCCATTGGGATCAATTTTGAAACAACATACTATAAGTTTTAAAGATTGAACATGTTAAAACATGTTTAATTTTATTTAGTTTTTTCTTGAGTAAAATTTTATGCACTCTCTTCAAAATTTTAATTGAGTATATTTATACTAATGGATTTATCTTTTTAACTCATTTTAAAGAGATTCCATTATATAAAAATGGATCGAAATTTGAATTAAAGTTATGTATCGTCTACATTACAATTTCACAGGAAAAGAAAACTATTATGGAAGTTATAAAAGTAAAAAAGTTTTTAAAAGGATTTAATAATATTTTATTGGACGATCATAAAAACAGTTTATTAAGTTTATCCCTTATTGTAAGCATTACCAGTAGATGGAAAAAAATATTAACTATTCACGGAGTACATTATAAGAGCTGTCCATGGGCCACAGATGACTTAACGGAGGGACCAGATACATGTGGTTGCTATTATTATGACAGGAAATGCAAAGACATTGATAAACTAATAAAATTATATTATAGAATAAAATATACAAATAATTGTTTATTACATATTATAAAAAATGTTTTTATATATTCAATGAATTTGTAAAATTTTAAATAATAGAAATAAAAAGACAAATTTATAAATTATTTTCATTAAATTGTTTTATTTATTTTTTATTATAGGAAACTTTTAAATACTTTTAAAATAATGCATAGCTAAAATAGCATTAATATAGAAATTAGGTGTGTATATCAAAATAATTAAAAAACTTATTAAAAGAAATATGTTTACTTCTAAAATATATAAGTATACAGGAATAAACACCGCATAACATTGAAATTTCACTTTGTAATCGGAAATTGCTTTTAATAAATGTGGCTGCATTGGTTTGAATAAAATTTACAAATAACTCCCTGCAGAACAAAACTATTCAGCCGACCCATTTCGAGAAAACTATATTACATTCCAATGAGATCTTGGTTTAAATGATGAATCCATATTCACAATATAAAATGCTGGCTTTTTTTATTCGATTTCCAGGTAGCTGATTTGATGAAAAAACTCCTTCAAAATTTTTCTTAGTTACTAAATTTTTATATAAAATATTTTCTATATTATTTTTATTCATAATGATTGCAATACAGTACGATTTTTATCAATTTCCAAAACACTATCAAACTCACAATATGCTAAACAAGTAATTGCTTCAGAAAGTGCTTCACTGAAACGACCTTCAATTCGTATTGTACCTTGATTTATTAAGTTTCCACAGTGTGAGTTATTGTTATGACTTACCTACTTACTTACTTAAATGGCCCTTACATCCGTGGGTCGGTTTTAGCCGCTGAGATAAAGCCGCGCCAGTCGCTTCTTCTATGCGCACGCTAACGCCAGTTAGAAATACCAAGCGTTACCAGGTTGTCCTCAACTTGGTCTTTCCAACGCATATTTGGACGCCCTCTTCTACGTTGTCCACCTTCGAGCCTCCATTCAAGCACCTTCTTAGCTGGAGTGATTTCATCCATTCGTTCGACATGACCTAGCCAGCGAAGCCGCTGGATCTTGATGCGCTTGACTATGTCAATGTCGTCGAATAACTCATACAGCTCATGGTTCAGCCTGATTCGATACTCGTTAGCAAAGCAGATAGGGCCAAAGATTTTACGGAGAATCTTTCTCTCATCGGTGGAGGCCAGCGCCCATGATGAGTGACTTGTAGAGCGTTATTTTTGTCCGGCGAGAGAGGGCTCTACTTTTCAATTGCCTACTGAGCCCAAAGTAGCACCTGTTGGCAAGAGTTATCCTCCGTTTAGTCTCCAGGCTGACGTCGTTCTTACTGTTGACGCTGGTTCGCAAATAGACGAAATACTTCACATTGTCGAACTTGTGGGTGTCAAAATCAGCTTTTTGTCCAAGACGCACGGACTCCTTTCTGCTTGTTGACACAAGGAACTTCGTCTTGTCATCGTTCACCAATAGACCCATTCGACGCGACTCTTTCTTCAATTTGGAGAATGCTGCGCTGACTGCTCGTGTGCTCTTGCCAATGATATCAATACCATCGGCATATGCGAGCAGTTCGGCAACTCGAACTATTTTCTCCATCAATAAATTAAAAAAGTCGCACGATAGGGAGTCACCCTTCCCGAAACCTCGCTTGGAATGAAATGGCTCGGAGAGGTCTTTTCCTATTCTCACTGAGCAACGTGTGTAGCTCAGGGTCATCCTGCAAAGCCTTATAAGTTTCGCAGGTTTTCCGAAATCGGACATTGCGGTGTATAATCGTTCCCTTATCGGAGTGTCGAAGGCGGCTTTATAGTCGACTAATAGGTGGTAGGTGTCGATCTATTTTTCTATGGTCTTTTCCTGGATTAGGCGTAATGTGAAAATCTGGTCTATGGTGGACTTTCCAGGTCTGAAGCCGCACTGATAAGGTCCAATCAGTCTGTTGACGATGGGCTTCAGTCTTTCACATAATACGCTCGATAGAACCTTGTATGCGATATTGAGTAGGCTGATCCCACGGTAGTTTGCGCGGATAGTGGGATCCCCTTTCTTAAGGATTGGGCAGAGTACACTGAGGTTCCAGTTACTTGGCATGCTTCCATCTGACCATATTCTGCTTACGAGCTCGTGGATGCTCTCTATTAGCTCTTCGCCTCCGGTCTAAAACAATTCAGCAGGCAGGCCATCAGCACCTGCGGCTTCGTTGTTTTTCAGCTGAGCGATGGCTGTTCTAACCTCGTCATGGTCGGGTGGCGGAATCTCAACGTCGTCATCAAGTACTGGGGTTGCCGGGTTTACTTCTCTATCGGTGGAATTGCGGTCATCATCACCGGTCAGCAGTTTAGAGAAGTGATCCCTCAATATCTTCAGTGTGCTCTGGATATCTGTGACTAGATATCCATCTTTACAAGAAGAGGCTCCGGATTTTGAACCTCGTCTTATTTTCCCGAAGAATTTTCGAGCCTCATTCCCGTCCCCATGTTTCTCAATCTCCTCACACTCACGTCTTTCTGCCTCGCTTTTTTTACGCCTGAAAAGACGTCTCTCTTCCCTTCTCTTCTCTTTGTATCTCTCCTTCGCAGCTCGCGTAGCTACTGACTGCAGGGTGGATTTGTCTTTCTCTGCAGTGGCCGCGCGACACATTTGGTCATACCACTGATTCCTCAGGGGGCGTTGGAATCCAAGCACCTTTTCATCAGCCGTACGCATAGAGCATGAGATATGGTTTCACTGCGCGCTTATACCATCGAGAGGTGGAGTGCTTTGTCTAAGCAGGTGTGAGAGTCGAGTGGAAAAGCTTGCGTTGTCTGTTGTGATTGCAGCTTTCCGACGTCTAGCTTTCTCTGCGTTTGGTTCCGTACGTTCTTCGCAGCGCTAAAGCGCATGCGGACCTTGGATGCTACAATGTAATGATCCGAGTCCATATTGGCACCTCGGATAGTGCCCATAGTGTCCATCACGCTCGAAGCGTGCCTTCCGTAAATCACAACGTGATCAATTTGGTTTCGAGTTTCTTGATCGGGCGACAACCATGTGGCTTTGTGATTATTTAAATGTTCGTATCTAGTGGTACTAACTACCATGTTTCGTGCTGCGGCAAAGTCGATTAGCCTCGTTCCGTTATCGGAAGTGTTGGCATGGAGGCTAAATTTTCCAATTGTGGAACAATAGATGGCTTCTCTGCCCACCTTGGCGTTAAAATCGCCTAGCACGATTTTGATATCGTGGCGAGGGTAGCGCTCGTATGCGTTGTCTAGGCGCTCGTAGAAGCGCTCTTTTGTCTCATCATCTATCTCGTTCGTCGAAGCGTGTGCACAAAGTAGGCTAATGTTGAAATATTTTGCCTTAATGCGAATTGTTGCCAGTCTTTCGTCCACGGGCGTGAACCTAGAGACAAGGTGGCGGAGTCTCTTGCCGACCACAAATCCACATCCAAATTCGTGTCTCTCCGCATGGCAGCTGTAGTAGATATCACAGGACGCTTGTTTCGAGCAGCCCTGTCCGGTCCAACGCATTTCCTGGATATCGGTGATGTCAACCTTATATTTTTCGAGGACATCTTCCAGCTGGATAGAGGCACCTTATAAAGGGTCCGGACATTCCAGGTGCATATCCGTAAATCATGGTCCTTAAAACGTTTGCGTGGGTCGTCATCGTTGTAATCGGTCGTTATCCGAGGCTTCTTTTGTGTTTTCATTGGGCGCATAGGTTTTTTCAGTGGTGGGACCCAAACCCAACGCACGAACCCTCTCTCTGAGGGAGATGTTCGCCACTCACTTTAGCCGACTTCTACACCGGGTGGTGTAGAGCGTCGTTTCCAGGGGCTTCCGCGCGTAGGACTTCCACCGAAGTGGAAGCGTCGCCATTTGACAATTTGTCAAATTGTGGCCAGTGAGTAGACTTGAGACGACACCGACAAGGACCAGAGCAATCCTTGTCGGTGTCGTCTCAAGTCTACTCACTGGCCACCATTTGACAAATTGTCAAATTCGCCATGTTGAAGCGCTCAGACACGTTGCCTTGTGATAATGGCCCCCATAACCCTCATCTTATGATCTGGTGTTAAATCAAATGCAAGTAAGAAATATCCGTTATCAAATAATTCTTTAGTTATTTGATGTCCCTTATCAAAGTAATGTATGCCAGTACCTTTAAAAAAGGTTTGATATCCCCTTGTACTTATAAGTTCATGTTTATAATCAAATTCAATAGGCTGTGCTGGTACTTGTACTCCATTTACAACTAAATTAAATCTTTGTAAATTGAAATAGCGAAAGTTATACGGATTTTCTGAACGATCACCAGTACATGCTTTATTAGTTACCATACCAAATATTAAGAAATTTGGAAGTCGTCCAATTATAACATTATCTAACAGTAGAGAATGATTACCGGATGAATAGTGAATTTCTTGATTACAATTTTTTTATATGTAAAACATTATGAGGTGCCATTTAAATATTACTAATAATGTATAAGTTAGCCTCATGAATTTTAATAGATGACTCCAGATTTTGAATTTTCTAGTATATAAAAAGAAGGTTTCTCCATATTAAGGGTTACTTTAAGATCCACATTATTAGGGAGATATTTAGCTTGATTAAAAATATATCTGCATGTAGTTTTCCAATCAATTCTACTCGTTCTCCATTTTTAAATGTTTTCTTTCGCCTAGCTAAACCTGGATTTTCATTCTCAACTATTGAATTAATTTTTTTTATGTCTAATGACCATCCGCATGATTTAAGATGTGTATATTTAAAGTGCCTTTATATTTACTAATTCGAACATTATCTCCAATTTTTAATTTACTCATCTTAAATGTTTTATTATGATTGTAAACTGTATTTAAAAGTATTTGTTGATTAGATTTATTGACATTTTTTGGAGACATTTTAATACAAACCGATATAACTTGGCACTTACAGCAGCTACAAACATAAAAAAAAACTCAAATACAAAAATTCACCACACTAAAACTCACCACACTAAAATTCTTCACACTAAAACTCACCACACTAAAACTCACCACACTAAAATTCACCACACTAAAATTCACCACACTAAAACTCACCACACTCAAATTCACCACACTTAAACTCACCACACTCAAATTCACCACACTAAAACTCACCACAATAAAACTCACCACACTGAAATTCACTACACTAAATTTCACTACACTTAAACTCACCACACTAAAATTCACCACACTAAAATTAACCACACTCAAATTCACCAAACTAAAACTCACCACAATGAAACTCACCACACCAAAATTCACCACACTAAAATTCACCACATTAAAATTCACTACACTTAAATTCACCACACTTAAACTCACCACACCAACATTTACCACACCTAAACTCACTACACCGTAACTACTGGGAAAAACTCTTCGGGGAAGAATTCTACGAGATAGATTTCCACCGGGAAGATTTCTACCGGGAAGAATTCTACTGGAAGAATTCTACGTTCTATAGGGAAAAATTTACGGGGAAGGTTTCTACTGGGAAAATTCTACGGGGAATCAGAGTCTGAGCAAGAATTGTCTATGAAAAAAGCTGTTTTAGCGGAGAATTATTTTATAATAAATTTATAATCAAATTCAATAGGCTGTGCAGGTACTTGTACTCCATTTACAACTAAATTAAATCTTTGTAAATTACCATACCAAATATTAAGAAATTTGGAAGTCGTTCAATTATAACAATATCTGACAGTAGAGAATGATTACCGGATGAATAGTGAATTTCTTGATTTCAATTTTTTTATATGTAAAACATGTAAAGGTTAGCATCATGAATTTTAATAGATGACTCTCCAGATTTTGAATTTTCTAGTATATAAAAAGATAGTTTCTCCATATTAAGGGTTACTTTAAGATCCACATTATTAAGGAGATATTTAGCTTGATTAAAAATATATCTGCATGTAGTTTTCCAATCAATTCTACTCGTTCTCCCTTTTTAAATGTTTTCTTTCGTCTAGCTAAACCTGGATTTTCATTCTCAACTATTGAATTAATTTTTTTTTGTCTAATGACCATCCGCATGATTCAAGATGTGTATATTTAGCATCATTTCCATAGTTTAACAAGGTTTCAATATAATATCTATAGTGATAATTATTATCAGATTGAGATACGTTTCTATTATTTAAATGAACATTACAGCTCCGAAATAATGAATGAAATAAATTGTTTACAACTCCTCCACTTCCATTAATTTCTACAATTAACCGTAAATAAACACTACTTAGATCACGATATGTTTCACCATTTTCGAGTGAAAGAAATTCTATTTTTTAGAGTTGTCAATTGTTGCTATTGGACTATATGATACCTCCTCTGTTTTAATTATGCTAGTTTGTATAGGTGGTGACTCAAAAAGATCTAATTAACTTTTCATACATTCAATAAATTCTGCCATCATAAATTAACAGTTGCCAAATATATCAGTAAACTTCCTTCTTCTAGAACGTTTAGTTTTCACATGATCTTTTTTCTTTAGTCGTTTGAATTTTATACGTTTTCCATTCCCATCTTTTATATTTCTAATTTTGCTTATAACTTTTTCTTTTAAATTTCAAACAGCCTTTTTACCCTGTTCAGCTAATATAGTTTTTATAGGTTTAGTACCTAACTCTTTCAAAACTGATTTTCCAATTTCGAGTGAATGATTTTTTAAAGCATTTAACCCAGTTTTCATAAAGGTTTTAGATGTGTATACAAGGCCGAAAAAAATGAACCAATTCCACGACCATATTGAACAATTCTAAGAGAATTGTATATATCTCCTATATTATCCAAATTTGATCCAGATTGATTAAGATAGTGCTCAGAATAAATCTTGTCCATGGTTTACATATAAATGATATCAGTACAACTTATGAAGCTTCTTTTATATTACGAAAATGTAACGTGCAATAAACGGGGAATTCATTCGACATAATATTTATTTTCTTTCCTTCATCATCTCGTATCATTATAGAAATATTATTTATATTTGAAGATTCCAATGGATAATATTCAATATTTTTAAAGTGAATACAATTTATTTCATTTAAACATGGAAGTATTTTTAAGCATTTTATTTTTTGGTCGCCTACATATCTGGGTTTAATAATGTCTGTGTACACAAACACTAGGTTGTATAGCTCGCTAGATCTTAATTTATAATTTGCATGTAAATTAAATTTTTCATAAGAATTCGATATAACATCTAACATTTTAAGTATTGTATTCTCCGATACAAAGTGTCTATTAATACTGCTTTTTACGCCAACCAATTCAGGGTTTTCATTTATACTATCTTGAATGTGTAATTTTTCAGTTATTAATTTTAAACTTTTATCTTTTTTGTTATCGATATTCAACTCTTCTTTATTTTTTGTATTTATTTTTATTACAACTGTCTCAGGATTAGAATTTACATTGAGTTGATTTTCTGCAATTTGTGGTTTTTCTTCTCTATTTGTGATTGCTTAATTATACCCTACACTAAGAGTGAAAGGGTATATTCAGTTTGGTACGCCGTTTGTAACACCCAGAAGGAAGCATCTCCGGTATGGAAAAGTATATATATTCTTGATCAGCGTGACCTCCTGAGTCGATTTAGCGATGTCCATCTGTCTGTCCGTCTGTCTGTCTGTTTAAATCCCTACTACTTTTAAAATTGAAAAGCTAGATAAATGAAACTTAGAACTTAGATTACTAATATACCTACGCTGTATGTGCGAAAAAATTGTTCAAATACGTCATATAAAATGTACATATAAAGATCAATTTTTATCTATACGTGCTTAGGAAAACTTTTTGGTCAAATATATATTGATATCATGCTCAAATACATGATAATAATGTTTTCCGGCGAAAAGACTTGTGGTTCACAAATAAAAATCGAAATTCGGTATACCTATCCATTTGTAAATATGGGTATCAAATGAAAGAAAAATCTTCAGGTATGGAAAGTTTGTAGTTATTTTCGGGATTCGTATACCATGGTGACCTATTTATCACTTTGAATGGTAACCACACATATGTGTAGGGTATTTATAGACGGCTTAGACCGACTATAATTTTGATAATCCTAACTATCATAATTACACCTACTTTAAAATTTCCCATGTGATCTAACCTTCCCAACTGGTTTATTTTGTTCATGAAATTTAAATATGCGATAGGGACAGTATTTATTTTTATATCTACTTTTAGATCACTATTTACATTTTTGATATTACTTTTATTTAACTTTAAAGTTGATTTTAAAATATCCCTTTTATTCAAATTTCGAAATACTCCAAATGTAGATGGGTTATTAACAAGTTGAAATGAAATTTCTGTTAAACCTACATCCCATTTTACATTTGAAATCAAAGATAGTTTTAATAAATTTGTAAATGTAGATTTAGTATTTTCATAGATTTTTGCGGAATTATTACTTAATAAAGTAACATAAAAATTGAAATCACCCATCTTTTATTTTCAAATGTTTTATAAAGAATGCTAGTTTTTTTTATTAAAAATCACTTTATTTATATAAAAATTTGAACAACATTTTCTTTTTATAACCTTTTCAACTGTTTTAAGTAATTCTTCTTCATAAAATCCTCCTTTTATTAATTCTCCTTGATAATCAATTAATTGATATGTAATTGGCTTTGTTTTCTTTATTTTATTTATTTTGAATACCTCATTGGACCAATTGGATTCATATGCTTTATAGAAAGTGCCTTTATATTTACTAATTCGAACATCATATCCAATTTTTAATTTACTCATCTTAAATGTTTTATTATGATTGTAAACTGTATTTAAAAGCATTTGTTGATTAGATTTATTGACATTTTTTGGAGACATTTTAATACAAACCGATATAACTTGGCACTTACAGCAGCTACAAACATAAAAAAAAACTCAAATACAAAAATTCACCACACTAAAACTCAGCACACTAAAATTCTTCACACTAAAACTCACCACACTAAAACTCACCACACTAAAATTCACCACACTAAAATTCAACACACTAAAACTCACCACACTAAAATTCACCACACTAAAATTCACCACTCTCAAATTCACCACACTAAAACTCACCACAATAAAACTCACCACACTGAAATTCACCACACTAAAATTCACTACACTAAAATTCACTACACTTAAACTCACCACACTAAAACTCACCACACTAAAACTCACCACACTAAAATTCACCACACTAAAATTCACCACACTAAAACTCACCACACTAAAATTCAGCACACTAAAAATCACCACTCTCAAATTCACCACACTACAACTCACCACAATAAAACTCACCACACTGAAATTCACCACACTAAAATTCACTACACTTAAACTCACCACACTAAAATTCACCACACTAAAATTCACCACACTAAAACTCACCACACTAAAATTCACCACACTAAAACTCACCACTCTCAAATTCACCACACTAAAACTCACCACAATAAAACTCACCACACTAAAATTCACCACACTAAAACTCACCACACTAAAATTCACCACACTTAAACTCACCACACCAACATTTACCACACCTAAACTCACTACACCGTAACTACTGGGAAAAACTCTTCGGGGAAGAATTCTACGAGATAGAATTCCACCGGGAAGATTTCTACCGGGAAGAATTCTACTGGAAGAATTCTACGTTCTACGTTCTATAGAGAAGAATTTACGGGGAAGATTTCTACTGGTAACATTCTACGGGGAATCACAGTCTGAGAAAGAATTGTCCATGGGAAAAGCTGTTTTAGCGGAGAATTATTTTGTTTTGTTTACTATATTAATAAAATTGCTCCATATCCTTGCATTCACAAAATCTTTGCACGAGTCGTGCACGGGTCCAGCTAGTATTTAATATATTTAGAATATTTAAAAATAAAATAACTTAAAATATTTAGAACATTCCAAATAACGTTTTAACTGCAAATTTAAGTGAACATAAAATAAAATTTTAAATATTTAGAATATTCCAAATAACATTTTAATTGCAAATTCAGATAAAAATAAAATAAAATTTTAAATATTTAGAACATTCAAAATAACATTTTAATTGCAAATTCAGATAAAAATAACATAAAATTTTAAATATTTTAAAGCATTCCAAATAACATTTTAACTGCAAATTTAAGTAAAAATAAAATTCGCTCACGAGATGCACTAGTTCACTATCAAATCACAACTGAAGTGCTGTACCTCAGATGCGGCTCCCTTAATACTGCATGCATCAGTTCGACACGTTTCGACAAGCATCGACTAGTTTCGAGAACCTTCTACTCGTTTCGTGAATGACGCATGCTATTGGCATCTAATTGGCTCTCATATGTTTTAATGCGCTGATCTTCCATCTCTCTCTCGCACAATGCCTCAGTGCGCTGAATGATCTTCCGTCTCTTTCTAACACATGCTTAGTGCACTGAATTGTCTTGCGTCTCATTAAGTATTGTTGATTGCTTGCACAGTGGAGCAAATTACGTCTTTTCGTAATACTGCCCTCCACCTAAATCTGTTCGTCCCGAACAGATGTTAATCCTCTCTTTCTCTATACGGCGCCAACCTTTCTAAATGTACTACTTTCATTTTTCGTTTAACGCCCGCAGTATTCTGAATCAGATACACGACATCCACGACTTCCCAGTGTGTTTGTAGCTTAGGGGATAAGCCTTTCTTTCTTTGTGGGTTATAAGGCAAAACATGTTGTCCTTCCGTAAATCCATTTGAATTTGTACACAAATCGTATCTGGCCTTCATTTTATCACTCGCAAATTGTATACGCTGCCTTGCAAACAGATGCACTTCGTTCATTTCTTCACTTTTTCTGGAAACATAATCGTGTACAGGAATTCCAGCTGAATGACCCGCACCGAACTTTAAATCCGCAGGTAATTTTAAGTCTGTTGCAACAACAATTTTAGATGGTGAAGCTGCTGTGGTATCATGAACCGCCGTTCGATAAGCCATGAGAAATAGTGGTATGTGCGTATCCCAATCTTTTTGATATTTATCAACCACTTTTCTGAGATACTCTTCCAAAGTCCGATTGAATCTCTCCACCATGCCATTAAATTGTGGGTGCAATGGCGTTGTTCGTGTTTTGTGTATGTTGAGGACTTTGCATACTTCTTTAAATACAGCAGACTCAAAATTTCTTCCTTGATCTGAATGCAATTCCAACGGTACTCCAAAACGGCTTACCCAGTTGTTAACTAATGCATCCGCAACTGTTGTGGCTTCTTGATTCGGCATGGGATACACTTCAGGCCACTTGCTGAAGTAGTCAATGACGACAAGCACATACTTATAATCCGCATCACTAATTGGAAATGGTCCGGCGACATCCATGGTGATACGTACGAATGGTGCTCCCACGTTGTACTGATGCATCCTTCCGCGACTCCTGACTGTTGGTCCTTTTGCTGGTACACATTGCGGACAACTGAGAATCAAATCCGCGAGAGACTCTTGGCATCCAACCCAATAAAAACGTTTCTTTATTTTTTCTACCGTTTTATTCATACCCAAATGACATCCACTAGATCCATCATGGTATTCCGCCAATATCTCTTTTATTTTTGACTTGGGAACAACAATCAAACTTTGCTGTTCCTTGAACATCATGATTTTTGTGAGATCGGGATCACTCTTTTGATCAATTTGAATTTATTCCGGAGTCCATTTTTCATCGGGCAAAACATTTAGCAAACGAATGTCAGTTATGTCTTCTTCTTTTTCAGCTCTTGAACAATGTCTGCATTCTAGTTTACATGGGCGTCGTGACAGAGCATCGGCATTTCCATGATTTCCTCCCTTACGATGTTCGATTGGGAAATCGTAGCTCTGTAATCGTTTTATCCAACACGCAATTTGACCTTCCGGATCTTTGAACTAAAGTTACCATCGTAGTGCAGCGTGATCGGTTCTCAAGTGAAACTGTTGTCCGTACAGATACTTATGGAAATTTTTCACACTTTCAATTACAGCGAGAAGCTCCCTCCTGGTGACACAGTATTTTCGCTCGGGCTTGGACAATGTTTTACTGTAGTATGCGATCACTTTTTCTTGCCCATTGATCACTTGAGAGAGAACTCCGCCTATTCCGTTACCATTTGCATCAGTATCAAGTATAAATTTCTCACCTGAAATTGGATACGCAAGAATTGGAGCCGAGCACAGTAGATCTTTTAATTTCATAAATGCCCTTTGTTGATCATCGCTCCATTGAAATGCACGGTTCTTTCTTGTCAACTCATGAAGACTGCTAGCAACATTGGAAAAACCTGGAACAAATCGTCTGTAGTATGTACATAGCCCCAAGAAACTTCGTAGGTCATGTAGATTTTGTGGTCTGGGCCACTCCTTGACTGCAACTATTTTATCCTCATTGGTATGCACTTCTTCCGTGGTAACTCGATTACCCAGATACTTGACTTCTTTCTCGAAAAGTGAGCATTTCTTTGGGCTAAGTTGTAGACCCGCATTTTTCAATCGAAGGAATACATCCTCTAGATTTCTTAGATGTTCGTTGAAATCCTTGCCCATAACAATTATGTCATCAAGGTATACTAGACATGTTTCCAGTGTAAACTTTTTAATACGTGCTCCATTAACCGCTCGAATGTTGCTGGGGCATTGCATAGTCCAAACGGCATTATCAAAAATTGCCATAGTCCATCTCCAGTACTGAATGCGGTCTTCTCTTGATCTTTCTTATCGATTTCTACTTGCCAGTACCCGCTTTGCAAGTCCAACGTTGAAAACCACTTAGCATTAGATAGTATATCCAAGGTGTCATCGATTCTGGGCAGTGGATAACTATCTTTCTTGGTGACATCATTAAGTTTTCGGTAATCAACGCAGAACCGAGTACTATCGTCCTTCTTTTTCACCAATACTACTTGTGAACTTGAGTAATTGGCTTAGAATCCCCAGTGTCTATTCTATGTTTTACAATGGAAGTTCTGCCATACTTTTTGCCTTTTTCACCAAATATACACCGATATTTATTAATTAGCTTTTGAACTTGACTCTTTTCTTTGGCAGCCAATTCCTTCGTCCACTCAGTTATAAACTTGTTAGTAGATTGTTTATTTATTTGCGGTGTGACATAGTCTTTTGATGGATTTGACTAGCAATTTATAATTGCTGATTTATAATTGCTGAGTTTCTTCACACTGGCCTATCACTGTTCCCTTTTTGATTAATTTTGACGAGTTTTCCAAATTATGAACTCTTATAGGTACAATTCTGTCTTTCTTCGCCTCAACAAGTGTTCTTCCTACCACAATGTTACTTTTATACAGCTCTTCGTTCGCTTCAATAACCCAGAACTTGCTTATCCCACAATCCCCATTTAATTTCGCCCAAACAATTGCTTCTGAATTAGGTGGTATTTTTCTATTTTTATGAGCAATAACTTGCTTAATTTTCGGGCTCTGGTCACAATCAATGTTTAGTTGGATCTCCGTGTTGGCATAACTCAAAATTTTTCTTGTTCAATCTAGTGTGAAACCGTTTCTTAAAATTTACGTTATGGTTTTTACGTCTGGGTTTATCTGCAGATTGATTTATTGAGCGCTTGCTTTTTTTCGACAATCACGTGCCATATGCCCATATGTATCACAGTTGTAGCATTTACCTTTTAATTGGGTGTCTCGATTGGCAGCCGTGTAATCTGGTTTAGCTCCATTTTTTAATGCTTGGCAAATTACTTGAAGTAGGTCTTCATTTTCCACATCTAGTTTACGGACCTTTAGCGCTGGACGGCACAACGTAGTTGCTGTCTCCTGCGTTAGCGCTGTGGTTACAGTTTCCGTAAATGTCACTTTCGGCATTGTCACTGTGGCTCGTTTTGTTTCCGGATCACGTATGCCATCAACGAAGGCCTCGATCTTGCAATTTTCTATAAAGTCACTCGTTGAATCTGCGTACGACAAATGCGCAAGCCTCTCGACGTCCGCTGCATACGCCTGCAATGTTTCACCATTTCGTTGCATTCGGCCCTTCAGTTCCATCCTGTAGATCTGCTTCATGTGAACACTGCCATATTTGCGCTGCAATGCACTCATAACCGCTGTGTAATTATTTCTATCGCTTTCAGGAACAGTCTGCAATACTTCGGCTGCGCCTCCTTTTAGCGCCACGATTAGTGCGGCTACGCTGTCCTCATTGTTCCATCGATTACTTACAGCCGTGGTCTCAAATTGCAGCTTGAAAATGTTGAACGCTGTGGTTCCATCGTAAATCGGCGACTTTAACCTTGTACCATTGGTAACTTGTTGTGAGTGTCCATTTATTTGCAACACTTCGAAATCTTCTTGCATTTTCTGGAGCTTCTGGTCGATACCATTAATTTTATCATCAACGCTAACTTCCATATCCCTTACATGCTCAAGATCTTTTACTTTGCTATTGAGTGTATTAGAAACTTCTAGATGCTGCTTAGAATGTTCCTGCATCTGTAACTCCATTTTTCTTGATGTTGGTTGGAATTTTCTAGCAGTTTCTCCTCAAGCCGATCTGAATTTGCTTGAAGTTTCTGTTCCATTCTGGTCGAATTTTCTTGGAGCTGTTTTGAATTTTCTAGAAGTTTCTGTTCCATTCTGGTCGAATTTTCTTGGAGCTGTTTTGAATTTTCTATAAGTTTCTGTTCTATTTTGATGGAATTTTCTTGAAGCTGTTGTTGTATTGCTCCGAGCAACTGGCTCATATCAAAACTTTGGGACTGTACTTTTTGCTACGTGTCCACACTTTTCGATGACGCTGTTGCAGCTACCACTTCAAACTCGTCCTCTGCGAGGTCAATGCCTTGGTTCTTTAATTCTTCCATTAGACGCTTTTGTAGCTCTACTTTCGTACCTACTGTTGGAAGATTTTGAATCACCAGCTCCTTCTTTAGCTGGTCGACTTTAAGTTGTTCGAATTTACCCATTTTGTATCACAATCCCACTTCTGACACCAATGTTACGAAAAATTCAGTATACGAACAACTGTTCTACAAGTTCGTATCTCTGGATTGTGTACAAAATAAAAACACACTAATATTTTGTTTTAACTAGTATTATCTCAACTAGTATTAATTAACTTTATTTACTTAAATAATAACTTAATGACAATCACTTATAACAACTGCTGTATTACTACAATTTATCTATACAATGTTCGCTCACGAGATGCACTAGTTCACTATCAAATCACAACTGAAGTGCTGTACCTCAGATGCGGCTCCCTTATATACTGCATGCATCAGTTCGACACGTTTCGACAAGCTTCGACTTGTTTCGAGAACCTTCTACTCGTTTCGTGAATGACGCATGCTATTGGCATCTAATTCGCACTCATATGTTTTAATGCGCTGATCTTCCATCTCTCTCTCGCACACTTCCTCAGTGCGCTGAATGATCTTCCGTCTCTTTCTAACACATACTTAGTGCGCTGAATTATCTTGCGTCTCATTAATTATTGTTGATTGCTTGCACAGAGGGTCAAATTACGTCTTTTCGTAACAATATTTTAGAACATTCCAAATAACATTTTAACTGCAAATTTAAATAAAAACCAGTTGGGAAGGTTAGATCACATGGGAAATTTTAAAGTAGGTGTAATTATGATAGTTAGGATTATCAAAATTATAGTCGGTCTAAGCTGACTATAAATACCCTACACATATGTGTGGTTACCATTCAAAGTGATATATAGGTCACCAGGGTATACGAATCCTAAAAATAACTACAAACATTCAATCGCTGAAGAATTTCCATTCATTTGATACCCATATTTACAAATGGGTAGGTGTACCGAATTTCGATTTTTTTTTTTGTGAACCACAAGTCTTTTCGCCGGAAAACATTATTATCATGTATTTGAGCATGATATCAATATATATTTGACCAAACAAGTTTACCTAAGCACGTATACATAAAAATTGATCTTTATATGTACATTTTATATGAGGTATTTGAACATAAGTGGTCGGATCATAGGTCACAATGGACCGATTTCGCACATACAGCGTAGGTATATTAGTAATCTAAGTTATAAGTTTCATTTATCTAGCTCTTCAATTTTAAAAGTAGTAGGGATTTCAACAGACAGACGGACAGACAGACGGACAGACGGACATCGCTAAATCGACTCAGGAGGTCATGCTGATCAAGAATATATATATACTTTTCCATACCGGAGATGCTTCCTTCTGGGTGTTACAAACGGCGTACCAAACTGAATATACCCTTTCACTCTTAGTGTAGGGTATAATAAAAATAAAATAAAATTTAAAATATTTAGAATATTCCAAATAACATTTTAATTGCAAAATTAGATAAAAATAACATACAATTTTAAATATTTTAGAACATTCCAAATAAAAATAAAATAAAATTTTAAATATTTAGAATATTCCAAATAACATTTTAATTGCAAATTCAGATAAAAATAACATAAAATTTAAAATATTTAGAACATACAAAATAACATTTTAATTGCAAATTTAGATAAAAATAAATTTATAATATTTAGAACATAATTGCAAATTTAAATAAAAATGAAATAAAATTTAAAATATTTAGAACATTCAAAATATTACTTTCATTTTAAACTTCAATAAAAATATAATAACAGTAAAATATTTAGAAAATTTAAAATATTTGTTTTCTAACTAACATGGTCAAATTCATTAAAAATCTAACAATTTAATGAACAAATTTGAAAGTTATAGAATTAATAATATTTTTTTTAACATTGGGAAGCCAGTGAAACTGTGGAGAGTTCTAGGGGTTAAAGTGTGATTTTTTTTTGTTATTAATAAATATATGGCGGAATTGGAATAGTTACAGTTAGCTTACAGAAATATGTTAGGGCAATTGGACAGGTTCACGGAGAAATTGTGGGCGCAAATCAGCCTTGAAGTAAATAATAAAGAACATGTACAATTAATAAAAAATAGAGTGGACAGCACAAAGAGTTTTATAAAGTAGAAGGAGTATATGTCATGTTCGAAGAATTTATATATTTCTTGAAACACAAGAGCGAGAATAAAATAAAAGAGATAGAAAACTGGAAAGGCGAGTTTGTAGCATTAATCAAAAAAATAAACGATAAATTAGCAGAAAAACAGGAGTTTTAGATCACATCTGCGGGATAGAGTCGGAAAACGAAAAATTAAGAGCTTTGTGAAAAGATAAGGATATGTCTGATGAATCAGTAGCTAGAGCACTGCATCAACAACCTAGATTAGAATTCGAATCAGTCGAAGGGGCGAATAACAAATTAAGAGAATTAGACTCACAGATCAGATTTTTAGAGGCGGAAGCAAAATTAGCACATGAAACTTCGTTGTACCATAAGAAAGCTTTAAGAATAGAAGAAAATTTAGATACCATAACAGCAATAATTGAAATTCCTACAGACGATATTTCGAAATGCATACGAAATCTGGTTCCGGTGTTCAAGGGCGAAGATTGATAAATAAGTAAATATGATTAATATGTTTAATATGATTAATAAGTAATATGATTAATAAGTAATACGAAAAATATTAATTAAATATAATACAATGGTGAAATAAAATAGAATAATATGAGATTTTGAAAAAAAATTATATATATGAAACCGGGAAATTAATAAAATATCAATATTGGGATAATGAAGCAAAAGTGGAAGGTGAAATTAAATAAAGAGAATAATAAATATTTAAATTAGATTAGAAGCATATAAAAAATGAGCTACAGAAACAAGGGCATAAATGTATGTGGGACTGGGAGCCATACGAACGAACAGAGTTACTAGACAATCAAACATGACGCACTGAATACACACAAAGAATACTGTACATTGAAATACCCACACCAAACTAATTATTTCTAAATCTAGTATTTATGTTTTGAAATATCACAAGAAATAAAAAATATTGGAATTGAAAAATAAAATATTGATGACAAAACATTGAATTAAATAAATAATTTGAACGTTTAAAAAAAATAAGTGTTTTATAGTTCATTCCTACATGTAATATAAGTAGTATGGATCCGCCGGTTCTGACCCCACTGGGCTCCATGGAGCACATTGTTGTTAGTTTAAATGAATTTTTAACAGAGATGATGTTATTGTTTTCAATAGGGATCATTTTTTAACATAATTGTTGTTGGTATAGTTCAATATAGTTCATTGGAGATCATATTTTAACAGTATAGTTGCTATTGTTTTTTCAATGGGGATCTTATTTTAACAGAATATTTGTCATTATTTTTCATAGGAAGTATTTTTTAATATAGGTGTATTATAATTTTAGAAAATGTCTAATAGTTTATCCAAGCTTATATTATTAAACCCTTCTACATATGAACGCTATTCTAACGATATGTCAGATTCAAGTTTTTTAAAATGAAAACTTATTCCAATATATCCCTCTCATACACTTAAAGATATAAATAAATGGTATGGAATAAAACAGGAACTCGCAAAATATTTTATTACCAAACAAGAAATAAATATTAAGAAAGAGAATAAATTGGTTAAGTCATATAAATCATTAAGGGATAAAGATACTCAAACAAAATGGATATTTAGAAACTCAAACAAAAGATATTGGAAAAAAAGATTTTGCTTCACAGGTTGTCTTCAATGCTGATAAACATATATTTAGCAATATTAACGAACATGAAGAAAATTCTATGGCTGTGGATACAACAATTAATAAAATAAACCATACCTCTGCAAGTTCGGCAGCTAAACGCTTAAAAAACTTTTCAAATCATGGATCACCTAAGCAAACTCTATTACCATATCAATACTCACCTCGCTTAACTCGTCAAAAAAGTAAAACATTACAATATGATTATGATGATGTTAATTGGTATAATATTAAATAAACAAAATATTTTTAAATATATAAAAATTGAATTTTTATTTTATTATTAATTTAATACATTATAAATTTATATAATATAAATCTACTAATTAAAATAATATAATTTATATATTCATAAAAATATCTATATCATTATTTAAAGCTTTAATATAATCAATTTTGTAATGTCCCCAAGCAAGTGTGTTTATACCATCATCTAGTATATACCGTTTTTCTCAATATAAATTTCCTTTTGTAAAGACATGTTTTATAATCATGAATAGTAAATGTTTTACTAACTGATTTGTTAACACCCTTGGCTTTTGATGTTGGTATATCATTTTCAACAGTGGAAAAGTATGTTTTGGGTTTAAGACATATTATTTCTTTTATTATTTTGCAATTGTTTTCGCCTTTCATCAAACCCTCAACTTTACAATTATTTTGATGATAACCATATATATTAGGATACTCATAACTAGAAGTGTCAAAAATATATTTTGATGGATCAGTTTTTTTCCACATCTTCATAAATGTCCTTATAGAAATCATTTGTTTTAATCTCAACTATAAGAGAATCTGTGTCCGTATAAGCTAATCTTACATTAGTATTAAATTTAGTTTTTAAGTAATTATAATAGAAGTCGTACAATTTCCATTTCGATATATCTAATAAACAAAATCCTGTATAAATGGGGTTATTTAACTTAACTTTAAGAACTTTTGATTATACTCTGAATTATTCATTCATTTATTAAATTTTCTCATACTCATTGGTAGTTTTAGACCTCATTAATGTATTCAGATCTATATACTTTTTAAGCCAACAACTTTGAGAAAACTCTAAAATTCTATATACTTTTTTTTTTAAATTAGACCATTTTTAATACATTCTTGAAGCATTTTATAATGTATTTTATACCTATTCTTATTATTAAGTTCTGCTATAAGTTTTTTAGGTGGTGTTTTATTTTCGGAACAAAACAGAAAATCATTGTGTAAATTATGAATTGAAGAAGGATATTCTAAGTCTACTTCAAAAATATATCCTTTAGAAGAATGTTCATTAATAGATTTAAGTTTTTCAATAGTAAACTCTGTAATTTCATATGACTCTAAAAATCTAAATTCCTTAAAAGGTAATGGCTGTGACATCGCATAACCATATAAATTATTTGCGTCATAATACATTTAATATTATGAACATTTAGATTTATCAAAGTTATGCATATATTTATTATTGGCTTTTACATGTCTAATCGAGCATTGTGTTAAACCTCCACGTATACCGTCTTGAATAAAAGTATACATTTCTATATCGGTAATTAGTTCGAGGTTAATTTTAGTCATCTTGAGCATAGAATCCCAAGATAATCCGGGAGCAGTGAAGTAATGACACGAATCAAGCTCATACATTTTTAGACAAATTTTTCTAAAATTCTCAAAAACATCCACAAGTAAGACAACATCAAACTTTAGGTATACTTCTAAATAATCTTTTAAAGATTTACAATTTAAAATGTTCCATACATTCATAGCATAAGCGTAGTCACCTTCAGAACACTCTTCATTAATTAATCTATTAAAAAACTTATCTTTAGCAGGTAATTGATTTTCTAATAACCTATTAAAGCTATCTAAATAATCATGAGGAAAAACATCTTTTCTATAAAATATCTTATAAGAATTATTGTAAAAACCTTTTTAGTTATTTATCGTCATTTAGAGTTTTCACCAATTTCTCAAGGCTGCTAGGTAAAAATCTAAATGAATCTATAAATCTAAGTTGAAAACTATATTATATTATTATTATTTTTTTTTCTTTTGTATTCACCTGTATAATTTTGTAGCTTATCAAAACAATCATCATATGACCCTTTCAAATACCAAGCAAATGCGCACGGTATATGCTTCAGAATATTCGTTGTATACGTATTTTCTGGGTTATTTGTACAGCCATTAATTGGTTCCAGAATCGATTCAAAATCCATATAAAAAGAATATCCAACTGGGATGGTTTTTTCATAGGCTAGTGTAGACTCATTCTCCTTGGGCAAATAAGTAATTTTTTTTTTTACATGATGATTTGTGTGCCTCAAGAGACTTTAAATAAACATTTTGTGGGCTCTTTTTCGTCCCTGACCCCTTATCAATCAACTCAGATCTTTTATAAAGACATAGTTAGTATTTTTTCACTGTCACAAAATAGCAAATTGTTATGTGTACTCTTTTCTTTTCTGTGTGATAAATAGGCCCCAAAATTACGCATTTTCCATCTGACATTTCATTATATATGAAAATATTGATGCTAATGGAGTTGTTTAGCTCAAATATTTTTGTATTCTTTATAGAATGAGGGAAGTCTAATCCTCTAAATATCAAATTTATACCATTCACATAAATTTCCTCTGCTGTTATATCGGAAATATTATATGAATTAATTTTTATTTTTGTATTAACTATTGCAGCAATAATAGTCCACTTAAAGCAGAAAATATTACTGCTTTGTGTATTAATACATGCCTTTCTTTTTTCTATGTATGCTGGCAATTTCTGATATGATAAACCATTCACTTATATTAGGCTCAATATCATTGATTTTTATCAAAGCCCATCCACTATCCCGTTCTTGAATGTTCTCCATTTTAGTTATTTACAATGCTTCAATATTTACATTACATCTTCAATATTACCTTTGGTTAATATTGTTATTGGTTTTGTTATATGTGAAAAAGTGCTTAGTTTAAATTCATCTTCATCTTCGACAGAAGGTTTTGAAGGACGTATGTAGTCAGCAGAGATCTCCGCATTCAATTTTAAAGATATTTCCTTATTTAATTCTCTTTCCAGTAAATGTGAATTAATTAGACTTTCATCATCATTAGGTAATCAGCCTTATCGTGAATAAAATTCCTCAGGGAATTTTTACCCTTGGTGGAAAATAGGTTTCGTGAACAATATTCGAAAAGGGAAAAAATGTTTCTCTAAAAAACTACGTATCATGAACAACATTTTGGAGGAAAAATTACCCCTGTTTCGCCGAAAAAATTCCGCCACTTCATCGGGTAAAAGAATTAATAAAAACAAAACACACTTTAATTAACTATACTTTTATTTATAATATGTTAACAAATATCTATGGATAGCACCAACATTATTTAAATAAAAGTTATTACATATTTCAGCACAAATAAATTACAGATATATTCAACCACTGCAAAAACTTCACCGGCTGGGGATATCTTATTTTTTTTTAACTCTGTAAAAATTAACGCAATCTAATCACAACATTTTTCTTAAATGAAAAACTACAATTAAGAGTCATTTTATATACTTTTAATTGCAGTTTAACATAATTTTAACTTCAATATTTATTTTCACAACACAACACATGTCAAACAGTGTTGTTGGATAAAATTGCGTGTATCCAACAACACTGTTTGATATTTGGCAAAACAGCTGATTTAGCGTTGCCTGATGTTTAGTTATAATTGCAAATTAAACTTTTATTGAGTTAAAAAAATGTGAAATTTGTGCATAAAAGTATAGTTAATTGTAAATAATAAAGATTTTTATACATATTTTATATCTGAACTATTATTTTACAACTTTATTATCTGAAATGATAAAGATAACCAAAAAAACGGATTAAAAAAAATCTGGCCATATTGTAAAACTGCATTCGAATTTCGAACAAAATTCCGGAGGAATTGCTGTTCCTGGGAGATTAACGATACCAAAAAATTTTACCTGGGAACAAAAAATTCCGAGGAAATAGAACATTCCCCAAGTCTTCATGATAAGGCTAAATATGTAATCACATATTTTATTTTTCGTACCAATTTAAATCCATCTATATCTGCAATCTCTGATGATCTATTATGCGCTGTATATCTTAAATGGCCTCTCCAGAGGGATTTGTGAACTGTAACATTACAGTTCTCACAGTAACGGCTCACCGATGATGATGTTGATGCGATTTCATATTCATTATTCAGCAAATCCTCATAATTTCCTTGTTTTGAAGAAATTTCCTCTTGAAAATGTTGACAGATTTAAGAGATTTACTACACTTTAAGCAGCTAAACTTTGTATTCTCATTTATTGTCGATACATGTCTCTTTAAATTATAGTTTTTCGCGAAGGACTTTGAACACAATGCACAGATAAACATTTTTTAATTTTTAAAGAAGTTCTCGAAGTTGCAAACAAACGAACTCTAACTTAAATTATTATTTCGAAAATCAAGAAACTTTAACTTCAAATTTTACAGGAATTATTGAACAGAAAAAAAAGTGCAGTGTTGCAGTAAAGATGTGTTACTGCAATTTTAATTTACTGACTTCCGGTGTATTTCACTACTAATACATTAAATTTTGCTGAATTAAAATTTTTATATTCAGTTAAATATATATCTATACAATGGATATAATAATAAATTTTACTCGTTTTCACACTTTTAATATATCAACATTAAAAAATGGAGTATCAATTTTGTCCCTATTTAAAATTCTCGGCTAAAAGCAATCTGAATAGGCATACGCTGCGAAAACATAATTTTAAAATATATTTTCAAAATTATTTTATATTAATAATAATAATTTTATTAACAGCAAATCCTCAAATTGAAATATCGTAACACTCCCGCCAGTAAATTTAATAGATGTTGGAATTAGGGAAGGTTTGTTAGATGATGGACTAGATGATATATTTCTTAACTTGGACGATCCGAGGATGTAAATGCGGATCGTCATTATTGTAATTTAATGGACGATGATGATGATAATAATATTTTATTAAACGCTCTACTCAGTTTTGAGCAGATAATGCAAACATAAGTTTTATTCATTATTTGTTATATTGTTTCAAATCGTTTTAAGAATAAATAAATAAAACAATATGTATATATTTAAATATTTTATTTAAAATGAATATTTTTAAAAGTAAATATATTGATACGTTTTTTTTTATTCATAACGTAAATCGAATAGAGCCATCCCCATTACATCTGATTGTCATCCTCGAAAAATAATAGATCACTCTTCTCATTTATATTATATAATTTATATTTTATAACATTTATATTATAACTTTTCTAGCTTTTCTAAATTGTTTCTGGAATTCCAGTCTAGATCTAAAATTCTTTACACTGAGTATATTGATAAAATGAAGATACAAATTTTATCAGATCCAAAAAAGTTCTGGGGTTTCATCAATACTAAAAAAAAAGAGCGATGGTTTTCCTGCTTCTTTTAAAAATAATGATGGATTCACCAGCGACCCTAATGTCATATGTAGCCTATTTGCAAGCCTGTTTAAACAATCATTCTTTAATGATTCCTTTATAACCGATGTTAATTATTTTTATTACATGCGTTCTGCTCCTAAAACTTCATTAGTCTCTATATCATTTTCTCCGGAGCAGATCTTGCAATATATTTTGACGATTGATGATGATTTTAGTTCTGGACCAGACGGTATCCCGGCAACAGTTATAAAGAAATGTGGTACTTCGTTATGTAAATCACTTTGTTCCATATTTAATAAATCAATTAATGAAAGTAATTTCCCAATATTTTGGAAAAACTCATTTATAAGCCCAATTTTTAAAAAGGGGTGTAAAAATGATGTAAATAACTATAGGCCAATCGCTAAATTGTCATCAATACCGAAATTGTTTGAACGTATTGTATATGATCAAGTTAAAATCCACTGTAGAGATGTAATTACCTCACGTCAGCACGGATTTGTAACCGGAAGATCCACAGTATCTAATCTATTAGACTTCACTTCATTTACAATAAGTTCAATAGAATCAGGAAAACAAGTCGACTGCATTTACACAGATTTCAGTAAAGCTTTCGATAAACTTCCTCATAACTTCATTTTATTCAAAGTAAAGGTACTGGGATTTCCCGAATTCTTTGTTAAGTGGATAGGATCCTATTTATCTGATCGGTCATATCAAATACGATTCAGAAATAATTTATCTTCGCCATTTATTGCAACATCTGGGGTACCCCAGGGTAGTCATCTTGGTCCACTGTTATTTATACTGGCTATTAATGATGTGATATACAACATTAAGTACTCGCATTTATAAATTTTTGCCGATGATATGAAAATATATAAATCAATAAATGACGATAAGGACGTTCATATACTTCAGTTCGACTTAAAATCATTTGAAACGTGGTGTTGTAAGAATAACTTGATTCTTAATCCAGAAAAGTGTCAAGCCATGACATTTTCTAGCAAAAGAAATAAACTAGAATACAACTATTCACTAAAAGAGAAAATTTTAAATCGGGTGCAAGTGGTGAAAGATCTTGGTGTGTTTGTCGATACAAATTTATCGTTTAATTTACATATTGAAAATATATGTAAAAAAGCCTCATCATTACTTGGTTTTATCAAACGATGGGCTAAAGAATTTAATAGTCCCCTTACAACTTTGACTCTATATTGCACTCTGGTTCGTTCACAATTAGAATATGCAAGTCATGTATGGTCTCTTTTCTACAAGGTACGTAATGACCGAATCGAAAGGATACAGAAAAACTTCGTACGTTTCGACTCTTGACGAGCGCAGACAAATTGCCGATATCATTTACATACATCAATTAATAACCGGTAGACTCGATTCACCCGAGCTTCTTAACTATATTAGTTTTAACCATAATCGTAGAAGTAGCAGACATCGTGATGTTCTTTTTTATGTACCTTATAGTAGAACTAATTATATTGCTGCTTCACCCTTCAATCGAATGTGTAATTTAGTTAATAATTGTCCACAGTATAATATAAATTTGTCAAAAAATCAACTCAAATGTAGACTAAAACAATAATGTAACAAATGCATGTGTTGTTCACGAGCCCAACTAATTTAGTTGGTAAATATTTTCCAGCATTATGCTGTGAAAGTGCAAGCTAGCTGTATTAGCTAAAACTCGATTAAAAAATTCTTGCTGGTAGATAAAACCATCTATTGTCATTTAGATGTACAATTAATTTTGTTCCATTAATTGTGTTTTTCCATTCAAATTTAGAAATCCTGAATTCCTTATCAATGGGTAAGTCATCTATTCTAATGTATGTAGAGAGGTTTCCTTTTGCTAAACTAATAATTTCAGCGAAATCCTTAAAATAATATAAATACATGAATTAACAAAAAAAAAAAAAAAAAAACAATCTTACCATATTTTTCTGTTCCTATCAAATTGTAATGTAGACGATGAATAAATTTAATTCAAATTTCGATACATTTATATATAATGGATATCTCTTTAAAATGAGTTAAAAAGTGAATTCCATTAGTATAAATATACTCAATTAAAATTTTAAAGAGAGTAAATAAAATAAATCTCAAGACAAAAACTCTATAAAATTAAACATGTTCTAACATGCTCAATCTTTTAAACTTATAGTATAGAAAATGATTTAAAAAATGATCCCAATGGAAAATTATGGCTCCATTCATTCATATAACCAAATGAAAGGACGATGACTTTGTTGAATAAAATCCAGTACAATAATCCGTATAGTAAAATTGGCCTTAAATTAAATATATGTCAATGCATTAATACAGAAGTACCTTAACATGTTTACAACAAAAATTATCCACCGAAAAAAATAAGCATCTAATAATAACATTCATTCATATAGCGAAGTTTTAAATTACAATTATTGTTCCTTAACTAAGTTTCAAATTGAACCCGTTGCACCTCAACTCTCTTGATGATCATGCAAAATAAAACAAACAAGTGTAACTATAGTATGCATTAAAACTATGTTGACTGAAATTTAATTGCACCTATAATATTTTACAACAACAACATTAATACGTTTGTAAATATTCTCATTCACAAAAAATGCTTACTCCGATATAATAATCCCAACAACAAATTTACTATTTACGGCTGCATGCCTTCATAACATGCATTTAATATATATGCATATAATTCTGAACAGCTTCAAGAACATTCTTAGCAGCTTCTGTAGGTTTTTAATACACTACATGGCAAAGTAAATGAACTTGAAGCACATATGAATGATGTTGATGATAAAATCCAAAGATTAGAAAATGGTATAGACAAAGAAATCCAGGAAATAAAAAAATATTTGCTCGTGTTGCAGATAACACTGTTCTACAAGGATTTTAATCTGGAATGAAACCTATCATTTCTGGTTGATTTCGGTCTCCTGATTCTTGCTGCTTACTCAGAATTTTCCCTATTCGTCGAGATTTTGCATAAAATCAAGTCAAAGTTTCAAAAAATGCCGTTTTTGGTACTTTATATCGCTAGTTATCGCACGATTTCGACATGTTGCAGACGCAAACTTTATCACAAAATAAAATATGAACCTTTCCCTACAGATAATTGGCAAATCTGTATCCAGATATCAGTTTTTGCAAAAATTCAAAAAGAATTTTGTGTTACCAAAAAAGTGTGTCGAGAGAGTAATTTATCACAAGTCTCTAAGCTCTTTTAAAAAACATTTTAATATTAGTTCGCAATGTTTTGCTGTCGAAATTTCGAAAAAATGTTTTAAACTTTATCTAACTGACATTTTTCAGAATATTCTTTAAAATTTGTTTATGAAATATTTATTAAAATGGAGGGAATTTCACGCAGAGACATACAATTTCATACTGATATAATGTAGCGGTGCTAGATGAAAAATCGAACAAAATCCGATTTTCCGATGGCTGCATTATGGTAATTTCCATGACAAAAATAAAAAATGCGATACCCTACAGCTACTCTTTATCAAATTTAAATTTATAATATTGTTGGACGCGACTGTAGTAGTATATTTATTGAATATTTTATTTTAATGAATGGCAGATTTGGATTTTTCGAGACGAATATGAATTGTGAAAATTTTAAAAAATATGCCCTTATGCTTCATCATAATAATAAAAAAATAATAATAAACGTTTGAAATCTAAAACGTTTGAAATCTAAATGAAAATAATATTTATTGTATATTTTCAACATTGACATTTTTTTGACATTTAATGCGAAGTAAGCTTTCTTATATCGTGAAAATTTAATTTTTCACCTGTTAATCAAACAAACAAAAATTAAAATAGAAGCCCATTTTTTTCTAAAAACAGTTTTTGAAGACCACTTCAAAGTTTTTAATAAAATGTTTCTGTTTAATACAACAGTCTGTTTAATACAACGTTAATCAAAATATTTATTTTATTCTTCGTGGTTGACAAATAGAATATGGAAATTACGGATTTTTAAATATCAGAGGTAGTTAAATATGAGTTTTTAAATTTGTTTGACTTTTAATATTTTTACATAAGAAATCAAATTAATATTTTTTGAATGACCTGTCATATTTATACATTAAAAATGTTGTGGCTAATAATTTGTTACATTTACAATTTTATATATACTGATAAATTTAATAAATTTAATATTATGGAACTTTATACATTTTTTTGTAACATTTTTGAAAAAATATTTCAATAATTTTAAAAAATGTTTTGATTACATTAAATACGTTTAGATTTATGTCATTCGATAAAATGTTCTTAAACAATGCAGATTTTAAATTGAAAGAAAATAAATTAAGTGTTTTATTTAGTTCGTGTTGTTTTATTAAGAACTAAAAAGTCAATGACTAGTGCAACTTTCCGCAGTTAATAACTACATTCAGTTCAGTTCAAGTGATTCAATTATTTTGTTTTTCAAATCACCTGATCTGCCTGTTGAATCGGCTAGATACATTTCTCTTTAAAAACATGCTAATAATGGCAATGAAAATTGACATAAAACCCCATTTATGTTTTCACTCATTGACTAAAAATTTATTTGAGGAGCAAGTGTTGTAAATCAACTACCTCATGCAGTTATCGTGAAGATGGTGTGATGTAGGGCATACGTATCAGAGTTCAGCAAATATACTAGCAACAGCATCGACGAAGATGGGTCAAACCCGTGGTGGCGTGATTGGCTAGAGTGGAATTTTGCGCACGGGACTCGGCCGGAACATGTTAGATTTGGAACATGTTAGATTTGGAACATGCCTTAATATAATAGTTTAAGTTAGATTTTAAGTTAGTTGTAATCGGGCGTTGTAAATCGTTAGTGGTAATTCTTAGTTGTAAATCAGAGTTTTTAAAGTGTAAGAAGCTGATATTTTGGAGCTTTATTTAGCAATAAAGACTTAACTTAAAACGTCGCAAATTAAGTGTAATAGAAATTTATTAAAAATATCAATAACAGCATTAAAAGTTCAAGTAAGTATAATTGAAAGATAGGAGAAGTAACATTTTGGCGCAGCCGGAGACCAGGAATCCAAAAGAAGGAAGGAAGAAATTTTTGAGAACAGGAAGCTACAAAGGAATTTTAAGTGAGTATTACTGAAAATTATAAATTATGTGATAGAAATCGACCGAATTTAGAAAATTTTTGTGTAACACCCATAATAATATTCATTTTTTAACTATAACTGCAAATTCAAATAAAAATAAAATTTAAAATATTTAGAACATTCAAAATAACATTTTAATTGTAAATTCAGATAAAAATGAAATAAAATTTAAAATATTTAAAACTTTTAAAAGAACCCTATTAATATAATAAATCTCTTTGTTGGTTTGTTTGTTTATTTGTTTGTTTGTTTGTTCCGCTTCTCCGTCTTAACGACAGATCCGATTTGCTTGAAATTTTTACCACAGATACGGTAGGGTCTGGAAGGAATGATGGGCTGGATTTCAAAACCTTTCAAACCGATATTACTTGGCACTTACAGCAGCTACAAACATAAAACAAAAAAACTCAAATACAAAAATTCACCACACTAAAACTCACTACACTAAAACTCACCACACCAAAACTCTCCACACTAAAATTCACCACACTAAAATTAACCACACCCAAATACACCACACTAAAACTCACCACACCAAAATTCACCACACTAAAATTCACCACATTAAAAATCACTACACTTAAATTCACCACACTAAAACTCACCACACCAACATTTACTACACCTAAACTCACTACACCGTAACTACTGGGAAAAACTCTACGGGGAAGAATTCTACGGGAAATAATTCCACCGGGATGATTTTACCGGGAAGAATTCTACGTTCTATAGGGTTGAATTTACGGGGAAGATTTCTACTGGGGAAATTCTACGGGGAATCACAGTCTGAGAAAAAATTGTTTATGAGAAAAGCTGTTTTAGCGGAGAATTATTTTGTTTTGTTTACAAATATTAATAAAATTGCTCCATATCCTTGCATTCACAAATTCTTTGCACAAATCGTGCACGGGTCCATCTAGTATTTAATATATTTAAAATATTTAAAAATAAAATAAAACTTAAAATATTTAGAACATTTCAAATAACATTCTAACTGCAAATTTAAATGAACATAAAATAAAATTTTAAATATTTAGAATATTCTAAATAACATTTTAATTGCAAATTCAGATAAAAATAAAATAAAATATTTAGAACATTCATATAACATTTTAATTGCAAATTCAGTTAAAAATAATACAAAATTTAAAATATTTTAGAACAATCCAAATAACTTTGTAACTGCAAATTTAAATAAAAATGAAAAAAAAAATAAATATTTAGAATATTCCAAATAACATTAAAATTGCAAATTCAGATAAAAATAACATAAAATTTAAAATTTAGAATATTCCAAATAACATTTTAACTGCAAATTTAAAAAAAAATAAAATAAAATTTTAAATATTTAGAATATTCCAAATAACATTTTAGTTGCATATTCAGATAAAAATAACATAAAATATAAAATATTTAGAACATTCAAAATAACATTTTAATTGCAAATTCAGATAAAAATAAAATTTATAATACTTAGAACATTATTACAAATTTAATTAAAAATGAAATAAAATTTAAAATATTTAGAACATTCAAAATATTACTTTCATTTTAAACTTAAATAAAACCAGTTGGCAAGGTTAGATCACATGGGAAATTTTAAAGTAGGTGTAATTATGATAGTTAGGATTATCAAAATTATAGTCGGTCTAAGCCGACTATAAATACCCTACACATATGTGTGGTTACCATTCAAAGTGATATATATGTCACCAGGGTATACGAATCCTGAAAATAACTACAAACATTCAATCGCTGAAGAATTTCCATTCATTTGATACCCATATTTACAAATGGGTAGGTGTACCGAATTTCGTTTTTTTTTTTTTTTGTGAACCACAAGTCTTTTTGCCGGAAAACATTATTATAATGTATTTGAGCATGATATCAATATATATTTGACCAAAAACGTTTACCTAAGCACGTATACATAAAAATTGATCTTTATATGTACATTTTATATGAGGTATTTGAACATAAGTGGTCGGATCATAGGTCACAATGGACCGATCTCGCCAATTTTTTCGCACATACAGCGTAGGTATATTAGTAATCTAAGTTATAAGTTTCATTTATCTAGCTTTTTAATTTTAAAAGTAGTAGGGATTTCAACAGACAGACAGACAGACAGACGGACAGACGGACAGACGGGCAGACGGACATCGCTAAATCGACTCAGGAGGTCATGCTGATCAAGAATATATATACTTTTCCATACCGGAGATGTTTCCTTCTGGGTGTTACAAACGGCGTACCAAACTGAATATACCCTTTCACTCTTAGTGTAGGGTATAATAAAAATAAAATAAAATTTAAAATATTTAGAATATTCCAAATAACATTTTAATTGCAAATTCAGATAAAAATAACATAAAATTTAATATATTTTAGAACATTCCAAATAAAAATAAAATAAAATTTTAAATATTTAGAATATTCCAAATAACATTTTAATTGCAAATTCAGATAAAAATAACATAAAATTTAAAATATTTAGAACATACAAAATAACATTTTAATTGCAAATTCAGATAAAAATAAAATTTATAATATTTAGAACATAATTGCAAATTTAAATAAAAATGAAATAAAATTTAAAATATTTAGAACATTCAAAATATTACTTTCATTTTAAACTTCAATAAAAATATAATAACAGTGAAATATTTAGAAAATTTAATATATTTGTTTTGAAACTAACATGGTCAAATTCATTAAAAATCTAACAATTTAATGAACAAATTTGAAAGTTATAGAATTAATAATATTTTTTTTAACATTGGGAAGCCAGTGAAACTGTGGAGAGTTCTATGGGTTAAAGTGTCATTTTTGTTTGTTATTAATAAATTATGGCGGAATTGGAATAGTTACAGTTACCTTACAGAAATATATTAGGGCAATTGGACAGGTTCACGAAGAAATTGTGGGCGCAAATCAGCCTCGAAGTAAATAATAAAGAACATATACAATTAACAAAAAATAGAGTAGACAGCACAAAGGGTTTTTCTAAAGTAGTAGGAGTATATGTCGTGTTCGAAGAATTTATATATTTCTTGGAACACAAGAGCGAAAGGCGAGTTTGTAGCATTAACCAAAAAAATAAACGATAAATTAGCAGAAAAAGAGGAGTTTTAGATCACGTCTGCGGGATAGAGTCGGAAAACGAAAAATTAAAAGCCTTGTTAAAAGATAAGGATATTTCTGATGAATCAGTAGCTAGAGCACTGCATCAACAACCTAGATTAGAATTCGAATCAGTCGAAGAGGCGAATAACAAATTAAGAGAATTGGACTCACAGACCAGATTTTTAGAGGCGGAAGCAAAATTAGCCCATGAAACTTCGTTGTACCATAAGAAAGCTTTTAGAATAGAAGAAAGTTTAGAAACCATAACAACAAATAGAACAATAATTGAAATGCCTACAGACGATATTTCGAAACTCATACGAAATCTGGTTCCGGTGTTCAAGGGCGAAGATTCACCGTTCCTAAAATCGGAGCATCTTAGATTTATAGACGGTTGTAAGGCAGCGAACCTAAAAATAAATGAAGAAAATCAGGAGGAATTCATGATATGCGTTAAACTGCGTCTTGATGGAGATGCATACGAATTAGTGTGGACCAAGAAAATCAATGATTTGGAAGAATTGTTTAAATTACTGAAAAACACATATTTAAAGATGACTACATTAGATTCCGTTCAAGACAACTTAAGACAAGCATATCAAGGTGGAGGGGGAAATTTAAGGGCGTTTGTAAGGCGATTAGAAGTATTGCAGTCGAACGCAGACGACAAAGCCGATACAATGTACAAAAAGAAAAACCTAGCGACGGACATTTTCAACACGGTACTATTAAATTCAGTGCTAACAGCATTTAAAGTGGGAGTGAGTGACCCGACTGTAAAGATACTGCTGTTGAGTAGCAAGGCAGATAATTTAAATGATTTATTAGACGAAGTGTTACGAGCAGAGGCCACAATACTGAGGGAGCCGAGACTACCGGAGGAACTGTATAGTTTTGAAAAGAGACCGAATGGAACTTCACTTAGTAAAAATAATCAAGAAAATGATATTAGAAATTCACGCCAGGATAGGGGTAAAAGTCAACAAAATAGAAATAATGTGAATACAGGGGGTGCCATGAAAAAGGGTCCATTTTTTTTTGCATTAAACAAGGACACACTAGGGATGACTGTAATTTCCACAAAAATATACCATTTTGCAGAGAATGCGAGGAGTACGGACATGAATCAAGTTGGAGATTTGGATTGAATAGACTGGAAGGACGCCAGGAGAACCAACAACAACCATATCAAAATCACAAATACCAAGGGGGACTTCCAAACAACGGACATCAAAATCAACAGCAGCAAAATCAAAATCAACAATATCAAGGTTTTCCAAACAACGGATATCAAAATCAACAGCAGCAAAATCAGAATCAACATTATCAAGGTTTTCCAAACAACGGATTTCAAAATCAACAGCAGCAAAATCAGAATCAACAAAATCAAGGTTTTCCAAACAACGGATATCAAAATCACCAGCAGCAAAATCAGCAAGATCAAGGGGGTAGTGGAGGTTTTCCAAACAATGGATATAACAACAATAATCGTAATAATATAAATAATGATAAAACTAATTATAATAATAACAATAATAATAGTAATAATAATAATACTAATAATGGTAATGGAAATAACAACCCGTTTAGAAATAACAACGATAATAGTGATAATGGACCTAAGTAATAGGACATGTAGAAATAATAGGGCATGTTATGGGTGCGGTCATATGAAAGCGGATTTCCAAGCCAAGATAAATTTCGAGCCAAACGGTAATAACGCTCATAACAATGGAAACTACCAAGGGACCAGTCAAAGCCAATAAGCTGGGATCCCGTTAACAGTAGTAAAGTTAGGTCAAAGGTAAAAATAGTGGATCATACGCCAAAGGAGCTTTAAATAACAGAAAAACTGTGGGAGAAAATATTGTTCATCAAACGTCGGCAGTGACCGTTGATACATATGTTGAGCCACCGTGTTTGGTTTGTAAGGAAAAGGTAAAGGGGAAAAAAGTGGGCGAAAATATTTGCATGCCAAAGGTCTTGCGGAGTAGTGTTGTAATTAAAATGTCGGTTGCTTTGGCGTGAAGCTAAACGTCGCAACGTTCCATTTATAATTTACTTATAAAAGAAACAAATCTATGTACTACTAAAAACATCCTGAACTCCACATCGGATATTACTAATATTGTGGAATCATTAACTGAGAAAATTTCAATGTGCTAAATTCTTAATTGGTTAATCTTAATTTAAATTACAACCAATGCTTTTGTTGTTGCTTGTAAACAGACGGCACACTTTCTAGCGTATGTCTCGGACCAAATTGCAACCAATGCATTTTTCGTTGCTTTTAAGCAGACTTAATTTTATCTCCTGAAAGTATGCACTCATAAACATTATGCACTTGTTCTAGTGACGTCGTTGACGTTATGTTAAGTTAACATGCATCTGTTATTGTGTTTTTAGATTTGAACTTTATGTGCAGACTTCCTTAAATACATAAAAAAACGTTTCTGATTTACAACAGTAGGGAGTAAAATATGATTAATAAGTAAAACGAAAAATATTAATTAAAGATAATACAATGGTGAAATAAAAAAGAATAATATGAGATTTTGAAAAGAGATAAAATATATGAAACCGGGAAATTAATAAAATATCAATATTGGGATAATGAAGCAAAAGTGGAAGGTGAAATTAAATAAAGAGAATGATAAATAGATAAAATAGATCAGAAGCATACTAAAATGAGCTAAAGAAACAAGGGCATACGTAGATTGGATAAATGTATGTGGGACTGGGAGCCATACCACACTGGGCGTGATTGTAGGAAAAGATGGCCAAAAATTATTTTGCAGAACTACCTGGAAGTAACCAGTATTAGTTGTATTTGAAAGATAATACATCGGACTATAAGCACCAATATTTTTTTCTTTCTTGCCATATTGATTTTTATAAGAAATTGACGTCTATTTACAGTGTTTTTAAAATTAAAAAAATACTCGTAAATAGTACTGTTGAATATATGGATATAAAGGATAGCTTACCAAACTCCATGATTTTCTTGTTCAGTCAGATATAATATTGAAATCCTACTCTGATTAATTTAGGCTAGAATATACTGCAAAGTGGTTCTTCATTCAAATAATACAACATGAACTTTACATAGACTTTTCAAAATGTATAAAACGTAATTTCCTCAGAAAATATAGATAACAGTATTCTAATTATTTTGCCTCCTACTCCCCGCTTCATGAATAGTTACAATCAGATTTTCACAGACAAGTTCAAAAAATATTTTTTAAAATATTGAATTTTTGAATGTATTTAAACCAAAATCATATTTGTAAGGTCAATTTGTAGTATATTAAAATGCAAAATATAAATTAAATTATTTATTTTTAAATTCAAAATGGCGGCATATATGTCGTAATATATGGCGGAGAAAACTATTTATAGGTAAAAATTAAATATGAAGAAGGAATATTGGTAGCCAAATAAACATACCTATTTTAAATTTTTATTGTATTTTAATATATGCAGATGGTGACCAAATATAAAAAAATCAGAACTGGCTCGTTTGAAGCGTATACTTGAAGCAAATACTAGGAAGAAGTTTTACATTATTATGATCCTAATGCAAATTAAACAAAGTTCTCTTTGAGAATACTGTGACATATCATTGTGATTTTAAAAAAGTAATTTAGTGAGTGTTGAAAAAAATGGCTACTTCCATTAAAAGAATTAAAATTTTAATGAAATCCGTGAAGTGTTGGGGGAGTTCAAAAGTAAACAGCGACAATATGTTCAAAAATTCATTTCGGGATGAATGGGTACGCGAATAAATTTACTAGATCAAATTTACTAAACCAAATTGATAACTTAGTTCCGACAATCTGCTCAGTACCCAAATGTTCATTTCAAATTGTGCACAAACACGTACACGCAGGTAAAAATGTAATTGGATATGTTTGAATTCAAATATAATCTGTTCTTAAAAATAAATAAATATGTTTGCAATTTTGTTCTAAATACAATATATATTTAGATGTAAATATAATATGTAATATGTGAATATAATTATTTAAGCCATAAACATATTTTATTTGCAGCTTCATTATACCATAATTATGTTTGCATAAAAAATATATATTATGTTTCGATATAAATATATTATATTTGCATTAACTCTGTAAATATGGTTGTCTCTTTTTCACTCATATAAGATTTGCATGCGAGTGAAATAGATAAAATTGAGAGCACAGTGAGCACAGTTTTTATTTTCTTTATTTGCTGTATCAGTTAAACAGTTGAGTTACAACATCAGTGGTTGTCGTCGCCGTCTTAAATAAGTAAGTATAAAAAATTAATGAATAAATGAAAGTGAAAAATAATTAAAATATGTGTTTATTAATAAATAAATAAAAAGTTAAAAATGTCCGTATAAGCAGACAGAAGAAAGCCTAAAAGTCATTGCACTACAATTAAACATATATTTGCAAACTAAATTGCAAAGTAAATTATATTTGCGAAAGAAAAGGACACGCTTTTTGTGTGTATAATAATAGTTACATCTCATCAGTCAAACATAATTTACCTTGCAAATCAATTTGCGAATAATTTTATATTTAGAGATAAAACTATTTGCTTTATTTTTTAATTTCTTGCTCAATATCTAATTAAACATTATTTTATTTATTATCAGCAGCCTTTCTTGTGCATGTGTACTGGATAAAGCCTTCAACATCTAGATCAACCACGACAAGGCCACCCCGACAAGGCTGGGCAAACATATTTTTTTACAGATTAACCAACACTCAGGGGATGCCCCCTTTTTATGCAAAGCACAGTGTTGATCGTAGGAAAGGATTAGGGTTAGAGCAAGGGAGGAAAGATGAGGTAGTGTCGGTGAATATTTGTTTTGAATTTGCCAATATCAAAAATGTCGGGAAAAACAGACGCAGGGAGAATGTTCCACAAACGAATCGTTCGACTGAAGAACGAATTCTCTCTAAAATGCGTGGTTCTGTTGAGAGCCGAGTGGACTACGAAGGGGTGGGCTTGGTTCGATGCCCGAGTAGAACGAGAGAACACACGACATGGTTGAATAAGGTCATGTATCTCCCTCGAACACTTACCATTGTAATACCTATAAAACAGGCTTACACACCCGATGGTCCTTCGGTGCTCAAGAGACATTTTATGTTTAGATCCAAACGTATTATGTTACGCTATCCTAAATATATATTATGTTTACAGTGTTTTCCAAACATATACTTTTTTTGCTGCTAATTATGTTTGGGAGAGCCCTTATTTTTCCCTGCGTGTACATACAAAGATTTTCTAGGATTTAAGGACCCCATGTCAGATCCGCTATTTCGAATTTTAAAATTTTAATTTCAAATTCGTAATCACTCGCCCCAAAAACCCTATAGCACAGTGTTCTTTTGCAGACATAAATGTTTTTTAAGATTTAAGAACGTCATTTTGAACGCCATTTTGAATTTCATCATTGTGATTTCAAATTTGTAATCTCTGGCCTCAAAAACCCTTTTGCACAATGTTTTTTTGCAGATATAAAGGTTTTTAAAGATGTAAGGACGTCATTTTAGATCCACCATTTTTGAATTTTAAAATTTTGATTTAAATTTCGTAATCACTGGCCTCAAAAACTCCCTTACACAATTTTGGATTCGCTATTTTGAATTTCCAAATTTGTATATCAAATATGTTATCAGGCAGTTTAGAAATGGCATTGTGTAAAGTAATTTTTAAATCGGACCTAAGCTTGATTTTTGGCCAGCTTTTATTGTGATCCGGCCCAGTGTGCATACGAACGAACAGAGTTACTAGACAATACAACAAGACGCACTGAACACACACAAAGAATACTGTACATAGAAATACCCACACCAAACTAATTATTTCTTAAACATAGTATTTATGTTTTGAAATATCACAAGAATCCTATTAATATAATAAATCTGTTTGTTCGTTTGTACGTTTGTTCCGCTTCTCCGTCTAAACGGCTGATCTGATTTTCTGGAAATGTTTACCACAGATGCGGTATGGTCTGGAAGGAATGATAGGTTATATATGGGCGGGATTGGACAAAGAGGCGTGGCACCTCCCATACAACCTAACTTTCAATACGATATAACTCGGTGTTGGAGAACAATTAATACTTAATATTATTTTACTTGTTTGTTTTGTTTCTTGTTATTTTTGTGAAATATTTTCATACTTGAATTTGTATCAAAATTATTTTTTCACTTCCGAATAAATTTTGTTGAATACGTTTCGTTTCGTAAAAGTTTGTTTTTAACTTACGCGCTCTAATAGGTTATGGGCCTATGCAAGATGGAATTGGCGAAAACATCGTTAACAATATTAAACGCGGACAACTATCATTTGTGGAAATACAAGATGGAGTTGATCTTGCGTAAGGAAGGCGCATGGAAATGCGTCACGGAAGTCGAACCCAAGGAGCCAGACGCAGCATGGTCGAAACGAAATGATGATGCAACTGTAATAATTGGTTTATCCGTGGAGGATAGCCAACTTATTCTCATCAAGAAATCGAAGTCAGCGCGTGAAGCTTGGGACATCCTAAGAAGTCACCACGAGAAGAATACGCTGGGAAGCAGTGTTCGTATAATGAGGAATATATGTGGAATGAAATTTTCAATGGACACCACCATCTCAGATCACATAATGAATATGAAGATCCTGTTCGAAAAGCTAGAAGCGGTTGGTGAGACATTTTCAGAACGCTGGTTGATTGCAATGCTGCTGAGCAGTTTACCATCATCGTTTGATACGCTAGTAACAGCATTAGAAGCTCGCAAGCTGGAGGAGCTCACTTTGAAGGACGTCGAAGCCAGTTTAGTTGTGGAGTATCAAAGACAAATGGGTAATTCATCATAAATGCAGTTCTTAAAACATTAGAGCGGTCATTCAGCAAGACTGGCGATTGCAACATAAAGCGATGCCATTTCTGAAAGGCAAAGGGACATCTAAAAAAGGATTGCTGGAAACTCAAGAAAACAAGAGGCAACAATCAGGCTAACAAAGCGAAAGGCAATGATCAGGACTACGAAAATAATTATTGTTTTTCAATGGCTGAAGACAAAACTGTGTGGGTCGTCGACTCTGGTGCCACGTGCCATATTAGCACACGTCGTTCCGATTTCGTGGTATTGGATCACTCAGTGCACGAAAGCGTTACAGTTGCAAACGGCCAAACTGTAACTTCGAGTGGAAAAGGAGTCTGTTGCGTTACGATGTACAATTCGCTCGGCGAAAAGGCAGAAGTCAAGATCGAGGACGTTCTATATATACCATCGTTTCATGGAAATTTAATTTCTGTGACTAAGGTCCTGAAGAAGGGACTGAATCTTCTCTTCAGCGAAATAGGTTGCAGCATTCAAACGAAAAGCGGAAAAAAAAATTGGCGTTGCAGATATTTCAAGCGGTTTATTACGTCTTCGAGAACACACCAATCAGAAAGCTATACTTTTGGACTGTAAAGCAGTAAATTGTCAACACTACTGGCACAAGATTTTTGGACACAGGGACATTGATGCGGTAAAGGAAATGCAAAAAGGGCAAACGGTAAGCGATTTTAAAATTATTAACTGTGGCGTGAGAAAGGACTGCGACATTTGCATTAATTGTAAAATGACAAGGACACCATTTAGTAAGCAGTCTGAGACAAAATCAAAACGAGTCTTGGATCTCATTCACTCTGACGTTTGTGGTCCGATGCAAACAGAGACGCCCGGTAGAAAACGATATTTTCTCACATTTATCGATGACTATAGTCGCTATACATTTATTTATTTATTAAATAATAAAGCGGAAGTATTTGAAAAACTTAAATCCTTTATGGAACTAGTCAAAAATAAGTTTTCAAAATATCCAAGCATCATAAGGTCCGACAATGGCGGTGAATACACGTCGTATGATGTCCAAAAGTATCTTGAAATTAAAGGGGTTCAATATCAATATACAGTTCCATATTGTCCTCAACAAAACGGAGTAGCCGAGAGAAAAAATAGAACTCTTGTGGAAATGGCAAGGTATCTATTAGCTGAAGCGAAATTACCCAACACGTTCTGGGGTGAAGCCATTAAAACGGCAAATTATTTACAAAACAGAGTAGTTTCAAAATCTATTACGTCTACGCCTTTTGAGTTATGGGAAGACCGAAAACCCGATATAAGATACTTGCGATTTTTCGGCACAAAAGCCTTTGTTCTTGTACCAAAAGAGAAGCGTCGTAAACTCGATAATAAAACGAAGTTACTTACATTCATGGGATACGATGAACACTCAACGGGATACCGATTGGTTGACACTGACACGAAAAAGGTTACTATTAGCAGAGACGTAAAATTTACAAATGTATTTGACGATAATATGGAATCGGAAAAAGAAAATTCTGATTATTTAGAAGTACCTATTAAAAATTTGATTCGAAAAACCGACAGAATCCCAGAACAAATCGCAGAACAAACCCCACTATCAGAAGCGGTTTCGGACGATAAAACTTCATTCCGAAGCTTAGACGTAGAATCAGCAGACGAAAATGATGTAGAGCAAGTTAGTGGAAAATCCGAAAATAAAATTCGTAGATCCACAAGAAGTACAAGAGGAAAACCACCTACTCGACTAATGTACAACGTTAACGCAGATGGTTTTGAGTTCACAGAACCAAAAACATATAAAGATGCAATTATGTCAAAAGAACACGACGAATGGATACAAGCCATGGAAGAAGAAATGAAATCGTTAAAAAATAGCAAGACGTGGGAGCTAATCGTTGCGCCAACAAATGCGAACATTGTAAGTTGCAAGTGGACGTTCAAGTTAAAGCGCTATGTCCACGGTAAGGTTTAGAGATTTAAGGCTCGCTTAGTTGCTCGAGGGTTTAGTCAGAAGTATGAATGCGACTACGATGAAATTTTCGCTCCTGTCGTTCGACAAACTACTTTCCGTACCTTATTGTCAGTAGCTGGCGTCAAGAAAATGTCAGTTGTGCACATAGATGTTAAGTCTGCGTTCCTAAATGGAGATCTTGAAGAAGTCGTTTATATGAAAAAGCCACCAGGATTGAGGAAGGGGAAAGTAAGTTTGTTTGCAGGCTAAAGAAAAGTCTGTATGGTCTAAAACAGGCGGCGAACGTCTGGAACAAAACCCTCCACAAGGTATTAATCCAATGCGGATTTCATCAAAGCAATGCTGATCATTGTCTATACACAAAATACTCCAACGAGGAAGGGCTGATATATGTGTTAGTCTACGTTGACGATATTTTGGTGGCAAGCCTAAGTAAATCCAATATTAAAGCAGTGGAGGAACTATTATCGAGCAATTTTGACATCAACAATTTGGGCGACATTCATCAGTACCTGGGTCTTGAAGTTATGAAGGACAAGCATTCTAATTTTTGCATCCGCCAAAAGAAATATATTGAAAATTTGTTGAAGGATTTTGGTTTGGATAATAAAATAAAATTTTCGAAGTATCTAATCGATCCAGGATATGGGAAATCGGAGTCTGAAGCACTGCTGAGCAATACAAATTATCAGCGTCTAATTGGTTCGCTGTTATACATCAGTGTAAATTCAAGACCCGATATTGCGGCAAGCGTGTCAATTTTGGCTCGAAAAGTAAGCTGTCCCACTCATGAAGATTGGACCGAATTAAAGAGAGTGCTGAAAAATCTAAAGGGCACAGCAGATGAATTTTTGGACTTAAGTAGCATTAACATCGAACCCAATATTTTGATAGGATACGCCGACGCTAACTGGGCAGAGGACAGACTAGATAGGAAATCTAATTCAGGTTATCTGTTTCAGATCAATGGCGGTTCCATCAGTTGGTCATGCAAGAAGCAAACGTGTGTTTCTTTGTCGTCGACAGAGGCAGAGTTTGTTGCTTTATCTGAAGGATGCAAAGAAGCTATATGGATTCGAGAATTACTAAGTGATATGATGATCAAGCAAGCAAAACCTACAACGATCTTTGAAGATAATCAAAGTTGTCTACGCCTTATCAAAGAAGAAAAGTTAAGCAACAGAACGAAGCACATTGACACAAAACTGCATTTCGTCAAGGATCACGTCACCAATCAAAATATTCAATGCTTGTATTGTCCTACCGAACACATGCTAGCAGATATGATGACAAAACCTCTAGCAGCGTGCAAAGTGGAACACTTTAGAAAATTAGCTGGATTGCAGATTAATTGAGGAAGGGTGTTGGAGAACAATTAAAACTTAATATTATTTTACTTGTTTGTTTTGTTTCTAGTTACTTTTGTGAAATATTTTCATATTTGAATTTGTATCAAAATTAATTTTTCACTTCCGAATAAATTTTGTTGAATACGTTTCGTTTCGTAAAAGTTTGTTTTTAACTTACGCGCTCTAATACTGGGCACTTTCACCAGCTACGAACATGAAACAAAAAACTCAAATACAAAAAAAAACTAAAAGCAAAAACATAAAAGCAAAAGCACAAAACATAAGCAAAAATACAAAAACAAAACCAATTACACAAAACTACAATCGAAACTAAAGGAAAAACAAAAAAAAAGGAACGAAAAAGAAAGACAAACTCACCAAAATAAAATTGACCACACAAAAATTCACCACACTAAAACTCACCACACTAAAACTCACCACACTAAAACTTATCACAATAAAACTCACCACACTAAAATTCACTACACTAAAACTCACCACACAAAAACTCACCACACAAAACTACACCACACAAAACAACACTATAATTCACCACACTTAAACTCACCACACTAAAATTCACCACACTAAAACTTTGTTGTATAGTTAGAGTTGTAAAGTTAGAGTTGATTTATTTTACATTTATTTATTCTACAATTTAATTAATCAAAAGACACTTTTTTATTTTTAGAGTTTAAAAGACACTTTTATTAAATTTACTATTGAAAAGACACTTTTACTATTTTAGAACCTCCACTTGAGGTTGGTTAAACTACAATCTTTTAAATTGCAACGAAAGGTATTAACAATACCTTCGTTGCAAGCTTTTCTTAAATTCTATTTTCTTAAATTCTATTCGACTTGAAGTTTTTGGCTGACACCAATTGCGAAGTATCAGAATTGTTGACAAACGCTGCTTTGCTTATTGTAACATAGACCCAAAATTATACAATGGAAAATTGTATTTCAAGCTTCTTGAAAGAGGTGTGGTCTAAGTAAAGCTTTAGCGCTTTGCCGAATTATCGCAACCTTTTGTTAACTGTGGAAGCTAACTTGAAAGAGGTGTGTTCTACGCAAAGCTAAGCGCTTTGCCAAATTATTAACATTGTTGCCAACGTGAAGCGTTGGGACATTGCTATGAACATGTTGCTGTACAACATGATATAAAAACATGATGCGCTCAACATATGTACAGCAACATCCAAAACTGGATGAATAGTGAAGAACTATAAAAAAAAAGAAAAATGTATGCGCTTATGGAAAAAAATTATTATTAATATTAGGATTATTGATAATGTTTTACAAAATGTCTTAAATATATTGTTGAAAATATAGAAATGATGTTTTCTTAGAGTTAATATTAAGATTAATAATATAATAAAATAAAATGCTTATTTTAACATGGTGATAATAAATATAATATGTTATTATTATTTTTTTTTTTTTTAAGTTATCTATAAAAATATGTTAAAATAATTAAATGGGTTTCAATAATAATAATGATAAAAATATATATATATATATTTTTTTTTTCTTTTCTTTTAATTTTTTTTTTTAGATTTCTTCTTTTTTATATATATTTTTTCTTCCCTTCCCTTCTCTTCTCTTCTCTTTTTTTTTTAAATTCATTTGTTTTATACTTGTGTAATATTTGTTCATACTTATAATGAGAATATAACCGATTTCATATTTTTAATTGGATGATAATTATTATACATAATTTTATGTATATAGATAAACTTGTTCAATTTCTTTTACTTATACGTGTTTTGCATGTGTATTGAGTGTGTGTGTTTTTTGGTATTTTAAAATGAATATATTGATTTGATATTTGGGTTAGAGAGGTGTAAATAATTACATGAGTGACTTTTGTATGCCCTACTGTTGGACCAGATTTCTCCTCTTGCTCTTCTGTGTGTTGGGTCGGATTTGCCTTGTTCCTCTTCAATGTTTCGTTGTATGTAGTGTGTTGGATCTGTTGGGCTTCGATGGTTCTTGTAGAATTTGTCCAGTAGACGTCGTCATGTTGATACGCTGGATTCTTAGTCGTTCAAGAGAGCTTTGGTCCCGTTGACTTCGTTCGAGATGAGTGTTCTTTTCTGCGATCTTGTCAAACATTTTGAAAACATCTTGTTGCTCATGTCACGTTATGTAGCTTATAGATTTCTGAATTGTTGATATCAGAAAATCGTTACTGCATCGCTTCTTCTCTATGTGCGATGGAAGACATAATAATTTGACTTTTTATATACATTTTCAAGATCAATGTTGAATATTGTTTTCTGCATCTTGTTTCTGGCAGTTGTAGTTTTATGATTAAAATTCAATCACTGCAATCTACTTGTGCTTGGTATTTCAACAAGTTTGCTCCTAGTGCATCCTTAATATAATAATAGTTTGGCGCTACAGTCCTGTATAGAACTTCGGCCGAGCTCTCTCACCGTTTTGAGCTGTGCGTGTTATATTTGTACTCAAAGTGGTGGGACCTACAGTTTATTGCCGAATCCGAACGTCGGGTGAGAGCTTTTCATAGGCAATGTTTTTACTCTCGGAGGTTTGCCATTTACTGCCTAGAGGTAGCGCGGTATAGAAAAATGTTTCTATGAAAACATGTTGTTAGCACTAGTCCAGGCTTGAACCGGGGACCTTTCGGCTCGCAGTCCAACGCACTAACCACTGAGCTACCGCGGCTACCACACCTAAACTAACCATACCGAAACTCACCACATTAAAACCCACCACACTAAAACATCTACTGGGAAAAACTCTACGGGGAAGAATTCAACGGGAAAGAATTCTACCGGGAACAATTCTACTGGGATGAATTCTACGGGAAAGCGTTCTTTGGGGAAGAATTTTACGAGCAAGATTTCTACGGGAAAGCGCAGTCTGTGAATGAATTATCTTTGAGAAATATTGTTTTGACGGAGAATTATTATTTGGTTACCACATTCATAAAACCAATAAAAAACTTCAACAGCTAAGCACGGGACCCTCATCTAAATAATAAAATTGTTTTTTTAAATTAATAAAATCGCTCCATATCTTTGAATTCACAATATCTTGGCACGAGTCGTGCACGGGTCCAGCTAGTAAAAAATATTGGAATTGAAAAATAAAATATTGAAGAGAAACATTAAATTAAATAAATAATTTGTTAAATGTTACAAAAAAAAAAAGTGTTTTATTTGGAATAGTACATTCTACATGTTATATAATTTAAATGTAATATAAATTAATAAAATATTAATATTGGGATAATAAAGCAAAAGTGGAAGGTGAAATTAAATAAAGAGAATGATAAATAGATAAAGTAGATTAGAAGCATAGTAAAAATGAGCTAAAGAAACAAGGGTATAGGTAGATTGGATGAATGTAATATAATTATATTTCAGTAAAAAATAAAAAAAATAATAGTAAACGCGCTGCAAACAGAAGCTACGGAATTGCAGAAATAGTGTTTGTTAGTTTCTATAATAAAGAAATTTCAATAAATAAATAAAGAATACGTTTTGTTACGAAAAGATGTAATTTGCCTCATATTGCAAGCAATCAACAATAATAAATGATACGCAAAACAATTCAGCGCACTAAGCAATGTCTTAGAAAGAGAAGGAATCATTCAGCGCACTGAGATAATGTGCGAGAAAGAGATGGGATGATCAGCACTTTAAAACACATGAGTGCGAATGAAATGGAAATAGTGTGTCGCATTCACGAAACGAGATGTCGAAGTGATGCATGCATTATATAAGGGCGCCGCATCTGAACTAGTGCGTCTCGTGAGTGAACATTGTTAGGCATAATTGAAGAAATTCAGCAGTTAATATAAGTAATTATTCTTTAAGTTGTTATTTAAATAAAAAAAGTTAATTAATACCAGTTTATCCAAATATTTATGTGTTTTTATTTTGTACACAATCCAGCGATACGAACTCGTAGAACAGTTTTCCGTAAACTTAATTTTCGTAACATTGGTGTCAGAAGTGGGATTGTGATACAAAATGGTTACATTGGAACAACTTAAAGTCGATAGCTAAAGAAGGAGCTGGCAATTCATAATCTTCCAACTGCAGGTACGTAAGTAGAGCTACAAAAGCGTATAATGGATAAATTAGAGATGCAAGGTATTGACCTCTCGGAGCACGAGTTTGAAGTAGAAGCTGCAGCCTCGAAATCGAAAAATCAGGACACAGAAGAAAAAGTTCAGTCCCAAGCTTTTGATATGAGCCAATTAATCGCATCTATGCAGCAGCAGTTTCAGAAAACTCAAGAAAATACTAATCAGCTCAAATTAGACTGAAGTATGAGTTTCTAGAAAACCAAACAACTTCAAGATAATTCTAACAAAATAAAACAGAAACTTCAGAAAAATTTTAAACAGCTTCAAGAACATTCTAAGCAGCTTCTGTAGGTTTTTAATACACTACATGGCAAAGTAAATGAACTTGGAGCGCATATGAATGAAGTTGATGATAAAATACAAAGATTAGAAAATGGTATAGACAAAGAAATCCAGGAAATAAAAAAATATTTGCTCGTGTTGCAGGTAACACTGTTTTACAAGGATTTTAATCTGGAATGAAACCTATCATTTCTGGTTGATTTCGGTCCTGATTCTTGCTGCTTACTCAGAATTTTCTTATACGTCGAGATTTTGCGCAAAATTGAGGCCGTTTTTGGTACTTTATATTGCAAGTTATCGCACGATTTCGACATGTTGCAGACGCAAACTTTATCAAAAAATAAAATATGAACCTTTCCCTATGGATAATAGGCAAATCTGTGTCCAGATATTAATTTTTGCTAAAATTCAAAAAGAATTTTGTGTTACCAAAAAAGTGTGTCGAGAGAGTAATTTATCACAAGCCTCTAAGCTCTCTTAAAAAAATGTTAATATTAGTTCGCAATGTTTTTGCTGTTAAAATTCAAAAAAATGTTTTAAACTTTATCTTACTGAAATTTTTCAGAATACTCTTTAAAATTTTTTTATGAAATATTTAATTAAAATGGAGGGAAGTTCACGCAGAGATATACAATTTCATACTGATATAATGTAGTGGTGCTAGATGAAAAATCGAACAAAATTCTTAGCATATGAGGTCTGCATATTGCACTACGTAATCTCCTGGTGAGTATTTGATTCGGCAGGCTTTAATGGGTTAAAAAAAACTATCACACATCCGTCGTCAACGAATGCTTCTGAGCAACTGAACTGAAAATTTGACATGACAAAAATAAAAAATGCGACACCCTACAGCTACTCTTTATCAATTTCAAATTTATAATGTTGTTGGACGCGGCTGTAGTAGTAGTTTCGTGACGAATATGAATTGCTAAAATTTTAAAAAATATGCATTTATGCTTCATCATAATAATAAAAAAATAATAATAAAATTGGTTGCGCAACGTTTGAAAATGGCATGACATTTATTGCGAAGTGAGCTTTTCTTCTATTGTGAATATTAAATTTTTCACCTGTTACGCAAACAAACAAAAATATGTATGTATAGGTATATATTGCGCAACCTTCTCTGTGAAATAAAAATAAAAGCCAATTTTTTTAAACAGGTTTTAAAGGCCACTTCAAAGTTCTTAATAAAATTTTTCTGTTTAATACATTAGCGTTAATCAAAATATTTGTTGTTATACTTCGTGGCTAACAAATATAATATGGCGATTACAGATTTTTAAATATAAGAGGAAGTTAGTTATGATTTTTTAAATATGTGTGATTTTTAATATTTTTACATAAGAAATCATAATAATATATTTTTATTGAACAAACAAAAATGAAAATAGAAGCCAATTTTTTTTTTCTAAAAACAGTTTTTGAAGGCTACTTCAAAGTTTTTAATAACATTTTTCTGTTTGTACATCAGCGTTAATCAAAATATTTATTTTGTACTTCGACAAATATAATATGGAAATTACAGATTTTTAAATATCAGAGGTATTTTTTTTTGTGGGATAAAGATAGAGCCACAGCACTCAGACAGGGTTATATCCATTATTGAATCTAAGAACGCTATTGTGTGATAAAGAGTGAAGCATATCCTCCCTCATCACGTCTGTGCCAAAGATCTGCCTTCTAATTCTAGAAAATGCTGGACAGTCAGAGAGATAGTGCTCTATGGTGCCAGTTTCTTCGTAGCAGGCAGAACATAAGGCGCTTTCGGCCAGGCCGATTGCGTTCATGTGCTTTTCACATGCGTTGTGTCCCGTTAGAAGTCCCGTCAGTTTTCTGCACTCCTTTCTACTTAAGGAAAGTAGAAACGAGGCCGCTCTTTTGGTTATCGTCGGTGTCATGAGCTTGGAGAATCTGCATTTCGTCTCATTCAGCCATCTGCTCTTGTGTGCAGAGGCGACCCAAGAGCTGATGGCGAATTTTCCCGCAGATGCACGTCGTCCAAGCACAGGTTCTGGTCCAAATGGATTATCCTCAGATCCAGCACGTGCTAGTTCGTCAGATGTTTCATTGCCCGAAACTCCTTTGAGGCCCGGCACCAAATCAGTTTCAGTGTATTGTATTTACCAACACAATTGAGACGTGATCTGCATCGACGTACAATTTTGGATGTGATGACCGGGTTGTTCAAAGCCATAAGAGCAGCCTGACTATCGCTGCAAACTGATATAGCTCTTATAGTATGGCATAAACTTCGGCTTGAAATACCAAGGCATTGTCGCCTAAGGCGAAGTGAAGTCTGCGGTCAACCGGTTCCACATACACTCCAGCACCAGATACCTGATCGGTTCGGGAGCCGTTTGTGAAAATGCGGTGTAACCCTCTACCCGGCTCACAGTCAGGCGTTAGCCAGTCTTGAATGTCAGGTTGGCAAACCTCAAAATTTCGTCTTGGTAATATTTCTGTTATCATTGCTTCAGAGGGTAGACAGGTGTCTAATGGAGTGTCAAGTGCAATGTCAGAGATATTCCAAGGAACATTTAACCAGAAACCACCTCGTTTTAGTCTTCAGCAGCCTTTGATGAAGATGTCAAGTGTTGGTAGGTTTAAGATTGCATTCAGTGCTGGACCAGGTGTAGTGGAACCCGTAAAACCCAGAAACACGGTTCTCTGAATCTATATGATATATAATATCATCGGTCTTATCATTGCCGTGTAAATACATACAGTTTTGCTCGGCGATAGTTCCCATGTCTCCCCAAAAATTCCTCTGCATTGACAGAAGACATTCAATGCTCGAGAAATTTTATTTTCAACATGTTTTGTCCAAAGTAGAGTTAAGATACGAGCCATCAGAGTTAAGCCCAGATATTTAACTTCGTTAGACAGAGGAATATTGACTCCCTTAAGTACTGGTAGAGACCACCCCCACGTGGTGGTTACGTTGACGCTGTGTGGGGGCTTAAGTTACAATGACTCAATAATGCTAAGCTGACGGAAACATTTTAAAGTTTTTGGTAGGGTAACCCTTGTCAGACAGGCTTGTGATGTGTAATGAACTAATTACTACCATAGTCTTTTTTATTGGTGGGGTGGCAGACTCTAAAGAAACCCTACACCACCGCGATGGGTCAACATAAAGATATAACTACTCCAGGTGGTACCCACAAAAGTGGCAATCCACCCGCTTCGGTGGCTGAGGCAAGGATTCTGGAGGCCACAATCCACGCAACCAACCCTGGTACGATGAACCTTTCTGCTCCTGTAGCAGGGGGTTCATCGTGCCCCTCCATCTCCCAAATTTATGAGACAGCTAGGAATCTAGAGGAGGATAACGACAATGCAGTGGTTCCCATACCAGTAGAGGAAAGTGTCGGTTCGGCTATGCCTACGACAAATCTTCTACTGTATGGCTGCTCGACAGTGTTGTTTCCTCTCAGGGCTCCTTTTTGTCACGTATTTGGAAACATGGGTCGATCGAAGGAAAGTGGTGTCTTACCAGCATCTAATCCTAGAAAGACCGACGCCCAACTGGAAGCTAAACATCCATTGGAGACCGGACCCGGATCTCTGAATACAGAGGTCAGGTTGTCCGATGCCCAGGTGAGTGGGAGAAGGAAGAATAAAGCGAAAGATCGCAAAGAGGATGAAAAGGCTAAAGGCGACGCTGGAGTTTTCTCTTCCCCAGCTACCACAGCAAAACGCGATAGATCGGTGGAGGTTACTCCGACTGAAGCCGGACCATCCGCTTCTGCTGCTGTGATGGCTGCCAATGCACCTGAGAGGCGCAATGGCAAGAAGTTTCACTGCTACTGCGAAACCCCGTAAATCCCAGAAGTCGACAGTTTCCAGTGATATTGCTTCAACAAGCAAGAGCACTGGTGCTTCATGTTCCGGATCGGTTGCGGATGAACTGCCTTCAACATCCACTGGCAGAGGTAGGCTAGCAGTATCATATCGTGATGCTGCTCGCAAATCTCTTCCGGTTGCGATTATTTGCAAATTGGGGAAGGAGCAAAAGATGAATGATGCAGAAGTAAAACACTGCACCGATCATCTTTGGCGGCTAGTCAGCACCGGCGGTGTCAGTGCAATCGCAAAAGGCTATGAGAAAAGTGATGGCATCATGAAGGAGCTATGCTCGTCTCAAGCCAATTTCGATTGGATTGCCACAGCCGTTGCTAAAATCCCCCCCTTGGACAAATCGCGCTTCGCTGTTTTCAGCGGAGACGAACCCAAACGCAGGCGAGCAATATGCTGGATACCTGGTCCTATCAGGAAAACAGCGGAAGTGTTTGCCTGCCTACGTGCTCAGAACCAGGGCATCGAAACGAACGGATGGAAAATCTATAGCCATAAACCAGAGCGAGGTCCGGAGGACATGTAAGGCTCAACCCTGGTTGTTGGCTTAGACCAGAAGTCGTTAGATGTCATGCTATCTAAGTACGACAGCCATCTAAACTTATTCTTTGGACGGATCAAATTCCGAATCAATTCCAAATGAATAGGCACATGCTTAGAAACGAGTTAATTATCCTGTCATGATATTTACTCGGATCAATCTGCAACATTCTAAAGCTGCTACCGCTTTACTAGGTAAGCGACTCTCCATGTTGCATACATTACCTCACATCACAGCTATTCAAGAACCTTGGGTGTATAACAAACGCATCTGTGGTCTTAGTGAACTACGTGGTGAAACCATACTTTACGATGAGCAAGCCGCAAGGCCTAGAAGCTGTCTTATAGTAACGAAACACTTTGCTGTCACCAAGTTAACTCAATTCTGTGGGCAAGACCTGGTGGCAGCCAAAGTGAGCTATGAAAGCGATAGTGGATGGAAACATCTGATTGTCGCCTCAGGCTACTTCCCCTATGACCCACTACTGCCTCCTCCGCCAAAGGCAATTGTTGAGCTCATAGAGTACTGTGATCTTAAGGAGACCGGCCTTATTCTCTGCTGTGACGCTACTGCTCAACACACTGTGTGGGGCAGCAGTAAATGCAACGCACGAGGTACCAGACTCTTGACTTCATCATGACCTCCAATCTGAACATTCACAACACTGGTAATAAACCCACGTTTGTGACTGCTAGAAGACAGGAAATGATTGACCTTACTTTGTCTAACTGTGGACTGAGAGAGTCAATCTTTAACTGGAAGGTTCTTAAAGAAGATTCTTTATCGGACCACAGGTATATCGAGTTTCATACTGACCGAGAGGTGCTGCCCTCTATGACGGTAAGAAACCCTAGAAAAACGAACTAGGCACGCTTCATACATGAACTTGAGAACTCCCTCAATATTTCTGTCAGAATTCGTACCAAAGAAAGTATTGAGACGTCCGTTCAAGTTATAAAGACCTCCCGTTCCTTGGTAGAATGCTTGTCTTGAAACCTTGCGCAAGGATTCCAGAAAGCTTCTAAATAGGGCCCTAAGGAGCAACTTAGACTCTGACTGGTTTCTTCATCGAGCTAAGCAGGAAGAGTATAAGAAACGAATTCGTAAATCGAAAGGTGTTTCTAATAAAGACTTCTGCAGTAGCATCGAATCCTGCAGTGAGTCTAGCCGATTGGTCAAGTTTCTTAAAAGAGACCGAACTGCCCGACTGGACTCACTGCGGAGACCTGATGGCTCGTATACTAAGTTTAAGATAGAGGCACTCAGTGTCCTAGTTGAGACTCACTTTCCGGGAAATGAAATCCACATGGGGCCACTGCGTAATCCCAGCACTGGGGACTGCAATAATAACTCTAATGTGACAAAACATGACTGGCAGATTGCCAGATTGGTTGTGTACGATGAAGCTATCCAATAGGCAGTGGCCTCTTTTGATGGCTTCGAAATTGCTACCATGCCTAAAGAAAATCTTTAGAGCAAGTCTCGCATGGGCATACATTCCGACATCCTGGCGTTTAGTTAAAGTAGCCTTCATTCCTAAAGTTGGAAGAGAAGACTATTCCATAGCCAAGAGCTTCAGACCCATTAGAATGATGTCCTTCATACTAAAGTGTCTAGAAAGACTAGTTGAGTTGCACATCAGAAAAACATCGCTGTCAAGGTACCCACTATCATCAAGACAACATGCCTACCAACGTGGAAGATCCTGTGAAACAGCATTGCAACATCAGGTTGGCCGGATCGAGCATGCTCTTCAGAGGAAAATGTACGTCATGGGCATATTTGTGGACATCGAGGGTGCTTTTGATAATGCGACTTTTGATGGAATGTGTGACGCAGCTAGAAGGCATGGAATAGATGAAACATTGGTCAAATGGCTAAGGTAATTGCTAATGTTTAGGACCATCACCTCTCAGGCGGAGTGTGGTCAGTATATTATGGCATTGGTAAATAGAGGTTGTCCTCAAGGAGGCGTTCTCTCCCCCCTGCTCTGGTGTATGCTGGTTGACTCTCTGGTCAACGATATCGATGGACCAGGTGTCTATTCCCAGGCCTATGCAGTCGATGTTGCCATTCTTGCCACAGCCTTTTCCCACAATGAGGTCTGTGTTAAAACACAAAACTCATTGAATCGAATTGACAGCTGGTGTACTGCAAACGGACTTTCCGTCAACCCTCACAAAACAGGGATTGTTCTCTTCACTAGGAAAAGAATAATGACAGGATTATCTCTACCAGTACTTAAGGGTGTCACTATTCCTCTGTCTAACGAAGTAAAATATCTGGGCTTAACTCTAGATAGTAAACTACTTTGGACAAAACATGTTGAAAATAAAATTTCGCGAGCATTGAATGCCTTCTGGCAAAGCAGAGGAATTTTTGGGAAGACATGGGTACTATCGCCGAGCAAAAACTTATGGATTTACATGGCAATGATAAGACCGATGATATCATATGCATCGGTAGTCTGGTGGAACAAGCTGTTGCGAAAATGCGTGACAACTAGTCTCGCCAAGATTCAGAGAACCGTGTGCCTGGGTGTTACGGGTGTCTTTCCCACTACACCTGGTCCAGCACTGAATGCAATATTAAACCTACCACCACTTGACATCTTCATCAGAGGCGAAGCCATGAAAGGCTGCTGGAGACTAAAACGAGGTGGTTTCTGGTTTAATGTTCCTTGGAATATCTCTGACATTGCACTTGACACTCCATTAGACACCTGTCTACTGGAGATGCCCTCTGATGCAATGATAACAGAAATATTACCAAGACGAAATTTTGAGGTCTGCCAACCTGACATTAAAGACTGGCTAACGCCTGACTGTGAGCCAGGTAGAGGGTCACACCGCATTTTCACAGACGGCTCCAAAACCGATCAGGGATCTGGTGCTGGAGTGTTTGTGGAACCGGTTGACCGCAGACTTCATTTCGCCTTAGGCGACAATGCCTCGGTATTTCAGACTTCTAGGCCGAAGTCTATGCTATACTTATGGCTATGGATGATGGAGATGGCAGAACAGGGCTATATCAGTTTGCAGCGATAGTCAAGCTCTTCTGGCTTTGAACAACCAGGTCATCACATCCAAAATTGTACGTCAATGCAGATCACGTATCAATTGTGTTGGTAAATACTGATTTGGGTGCCGGGCCATAAAGGAGTTTCGGGCAATGAAACATCTGACGAACTAGCACGTGCTGGATCTGAGGATAATCCATTTGGACCAGAACCTGTGCTTGGACGACGTGCATCTGCGGCAAAATTCGCCATCAGCTCTTGGGTCGCCTCTGCACACAAGAGCAGATGGCTGAATGAGACGAAATGCAGATTCTCCAAGCTCATGACACCAAGCTCCTTAAGTAGAAAGGAATGCAGAAAACTGACGGGACTTCTAACGGGACACAACGCATGTGAAAAACACATAAACGCAATCGGCCTGGCCGAAAGCGCCTTATGTTCTGCCTGCTACGAAGAAACTGGCACCACAGAGCACTATCCCTGTGACTGTCCAGCATTTTCTAGAATTAGAAGGCAGATCTTTGGCACAGACGTGATGAGAGAGGATTGGCTTCACTCTCAATCACACAATAGCCTTCTTAGATTCAATAATTAATCTAAGAAGTATCATTAAAAATCAGGGAAATGGGTCACAGCACAATGGATATAACCCTGTCTGAGTGCTGTGGCTCTATTTTTTATGCCACATTAAAAAAAAAAAACTGGTAGAGATAATCCTGTCATTATTATTTTCCTTGTGAAAAGAACAATCCCTGTTTTGTGAGGGTTGACGGAAAGTCCGTTTGCAGTACACCAGCTGTCAATTCGATTCAATGAGTTTTGTGTTTTAACACAGACCTCATTGAGGGAAAAGGCTGTGGCAAGAATGGCAACATCGACTGCATAGGCCTGGGAATAGACACCTGGTCCATCGAGATCGTTGATCAGAGAGTCAACCCGCATACACCAGAGCAAGGGGGAGAGAACACCTCCTTGAGGACAACCTTTATTTACCCATGCCATAATATACTGACCGCACTCCGCCTGAGAGGTGATGGTCCTAAACATTAGCAATTACCTTAGCCATTTGACCAATGTTTCATCTATTCCATGCCTTCTAGCTGCGTCACACATTCCATCAAAAGTCGCATTATCAAAAGCACCCTCGATGTCCACAAATATGCCCATGACGTACATTTTCCTCTGAAGAGCATGCTCGATCCGGCCAACCTGATGTTGCAATGCTGTTTCACAGGATCTTGCACGTTGGTAGGCATGTTGTCTTGATGATAGTGGGTACGTTGACAACGATGTTTTTCTGATGTGCAACTCAACTAGTCTTTCGAGACACTTTAGTATGAAGGACTTCATACTAATGGGTCTGAAGCTCTTGGGAATGCCCATGCGAGACTTGCTATAAAGATCTTTTCTTAGGCATGGTAGCAATTGGGTTATACCTTCCTGTAGCATGACTGGGTAGATGCCATCCGGCCCAGGTGACTTGAAGACATCAAAAGAGGCCACTGCGTATTGGATAGCTTCATCATACACAACCAATCTGGCAACCTGCCAGTCATGTTTTGTCACATTAGAGTTATTATTGCAGTCCCCAGTGCTGGGATTACACAGTGGCCCTATGTGGATTTCATTTCCCGGAAAGTGAGTCTCAACTAGGCCACTGAGTGCCTCTGTCTTAGACTAAGTATACGAGTCATCAGGTCTCCGCAGTGAGTCCAGTCGGGCAGTCTCTTTTAAGAAACTTGACCAATCGGCTAGTCTCACTGCAGGATTCGATACTACTGAAGAAGTCTTTATAATAAACACTTTTCGATTTACGAATTAGTTTCTTATACTCATTCTGCTTAGCTCGATAAAGAAACCAGTCAGAGTTTAAATTGCTCCTTAGGGCCCTATTTAGAAGCATTCTGGAATCCTTGCGCAAGGTTTCAAGACAAACGTTCTACCAAGGAACGGGAGGTCTAGATAACGTTTTTTGTACCGGACATGTTCGTACAAAACTAGAATTTATGACATCGTTCATAATTTGATCGGACGTCTCAATACTTTCTTTGGTACGAATTCTGACTGGAATATTGAGGGAATTCTCAAGTTCATGTCTGAAGCGTGCACAGTTCGTTTCTAGGGTTTCTTACCGTCATAGAGGGAAGCACCTCTCGGTCAGTAAGAAACTCGATATACCTGTGGTCCGATAAAGAATCTTCTTTAAGAACCTTCCAGTTTAAGATTGACTCTCTCAGTCCACAGTTAGACAAAGTTAGGTCTATCACTTCCTGTCTTCTAGCAGTCACAAACGTGGGTTTATTACCAGTGTTGTAAATGTTCAGATTGGAGGTCATGATGAAGTCAAGAGTCTGGTACCTCGTGCGTTGCATTTACTACTGCCCCTCACAGTGTGTTGAGCATTAGTGTGCCAGTCTCCTTTAGATCACAGTACTCTATGAGCTCAACAATTGCCTTTGGCGGAGAAGGCAGTAGGGAGTCATAGGGGAAGTAGCCTGAGGCGACAATCAAATGTTTCCGTCCACTATCGCTTTCAAAGCTCACTTTGGCTGCCACCAGGTCTTGCCCACAGAATTGAGTTAACTTGGTGACATCAAAGTGTTTCGATACTATAAGACAGCTTCTAGGCCTTGCGGCTTGCTCATCGTAAAGTATGGTTTCACCACGTAGTTCACTAAGACCACAGATGCGTTTGTTATACACCCAAGGTTCTTGAATGGTTGTGATGTGAGGTAATGTATGCAACATGGAGAGCCGCTTAGCTGGTAAAGCGGTAGCCGCTTTAGAATGTTTCAGATTGATCTGAGTAAATATCATGACAGGATAATTAACTCGTTTCTAATCATGTGCCTATTCATTTGGAATTGATTCGGAATTTGATTCGTCAAAAGAATAACTTTAGATGACTGTCGTACTTAGATAGCATGACATCTAACGACTTCTGGTCTAAACCAACAACCAGGGTTGAGCCCTCCTTGTCCTCCGGACCTCGCTATGGTTTATGGCTATAGGTTTTCCATCCGTTCATTTCGATGCCCTGGTTCTGAGCACGTAGGCAGGCAAGCACTTCCGCTGTTTTCCTGATGGGACCAGGTATCCAGCATAATGATCGCCTGCGTTTGAGTTCGACTCCGCTGAAAACAGCGAATCGCGATTTGGCCAAAGGGGGGATTTTAGCAACGGCTGTGGCAATCCAATCGAAATTGGCTTGAGACGAGCATAGTACCATCATGATGCCATCGTCTCATAGCTTTTTGCGTTTGCACTGACACCGTCGGTGCTGACTAGCCGCCAAAGATGATCGTTGCAGTATTTTACTTCTGCATCATTCATCTTTAGCTCCTTCCCCAACCACCACTGCGTTGTCGTTATCCACCTCTAGATTCCTAGCTGTCTCATAAATGTGGGAGATGGAGGGGCACGATGAACCCCCTGCTACAGGAGCAGAAAGGTTCATCGTACCAGGGTTGGTTGCGTGGATTGAGGCGTCCAGAATCCTTGCCTCAGCCACCGAAGCGGGTGGATTCCCACATTTGTTGGTAACACCTGAAGTATTTATATCTTTATGTTGACCCATCGCGATGGTGTAGGGTTTCTTTAGAGTCTGCCACCCCACCAATAAATAATACTATGGTAGTATATAGTTCATTACTCATCACAAGCCTGTCAAGGGTGACCCTACCAGAAACTTTAAAAAGTCAGCTTAGCCTTATTGAGTCATTGTAACTTAAGCCCCCACACCACGTCAAGGTAACCACCACGTGGGGAAATCAGAAGTAGTTAGTTATGATTTTTTAAATTTGTGTGACTTTTAATATTTTTACATAAGAAATCAAATTAATATGTTTTGAATGACCTGCCATATTTATACATGTTGTGGCTAATAATTTGTTACATTTACAATTTTATATATACTGATAAATTTAATATTATGGAACTTTATACATTTTTTTGTAACATTTTTGATAAAAGATTTCAATAATTCGTCGGCAACGAATGCTTCTGAGCGACTGAACTGAAAATTTATCAAATTTAAATTTATAGGTTGGATGCGACTGTAGTAGTAATATATATTGAATATTTTATTTTTATGAATGGCAGATTTGAATTTTTCGTGACGAATATGAATTGTGAAAATTTCAAAATGTATGGAACTTTATACATTTTTTACAACATTTTTGAATAAGATTTCAATAATTTTAAAAAATGTTTTGTTTATATTAAATACGTTTAGATACACATTTTATGTCATTCGATAAAATGTTCTTAAACGATGCAGATTTTAAACTGAAGGAATATAAATTAAGTGTTTTATTTAGTTCGTGTTGTTTTATTAAGAACTACAAAGTCAATGACTATCGCAACTTTCCAAAGTTAATAGCTACATTCAGTTCAGCTCAAGTGATTCAATTATTTTGTTTTTCAAATCACCTGATCTGCCTGTCGAAGCGGCTAAATACATTTTTCTTTAAAAAACCAAATGAAAGTGAACTATACATGTCGGTTATCATGCTAATAATGGCTGTAAAATTTGACATAAAATTCCATTTATGTTTTCACTCAATGACTAAAATAATGAGTGAGAACATTTTTTTGAGAAGCAAGTGTTGTAAGTCAACATGGGGTGTTTTGGTAAGTCACTATGCGTTGATATTATAAACGTATCGTGACCTACTTCCGCGATGACTACCTCATGCAGTTATCTGTAAGTTTGTGTGATGTAGGACATACGTATCAGAGTTCAGCAAGCAAATAGACTAGCAACAGTATCGACGAAGCTGGGTCAAACCCGCGGTGGCGTGATTGGCTAGAGTGGAATTTTGCGGACGGCACTCGGCCGGAACATGTTAGATTTGGAACATGCCTTAATATAATAGTTTAAGTAAGATTTTATGTTAGTTGTAATCGGGCGTTGTAAATCGTTAGTGGTAATCTTTAGTTGTAAATCAGAGTTTTTAAAGTGTAAGAAGCTGAAAGTTTGCAGCTTTATAAAGTGTAGCAATAAAGACTTAACTTAAAAACAATGCAAAATAAGTGTACAATAAATTTATTTAAAATATCAATAATAGCATTAAAAATGGAACAGTAAAGTGGAAGTAAGTATAATTGAAAGTTGGGAGAACTAGAATTTTGGCTTAGCCGGAGACCAGGAACCAAAAAGAAGGAAGAAAGGAAGGAAGGAGAAATTTTTGAGAACAGGAAGTTACCAATAAATTTTAAGTGGATGTTTACGTAGAAGGTAAACACAATGTGTGCAAACACGCCCGCCGGACCCACTCGTTGCAGCGATACTCTCTGCAATGAGTTTTTGACGTTTTAAGTACAAGATCGTTATTCGTTACGTTTACATATAACCGAGCGCACGATAACTACCCGTCTCCGGACATTTAAAGTTTTAAAGTTAAACTAAAAAACCGGAACCCGTCTCCGCGACAACATATACAAAAAACGCGACAATTGGGTCACGGCGACATACTAAATAAACACAACAAACAAATCACACAAAATCAACATTCAACTCTAAACCCAACAACAAAAAGGAATTCAACGAAACACTTCTCCAAGAAGACGACACAGAAATCTACAAACATTACACCAATTTTCATGAAGTCATCCACCCCTCGGACAATAAGGTAAATCTTTGTTATACACTTTAAATCCGCCACGCAAACCCGTTCACCACCCGAACAGTGATTATTACTGAAAATTATTAATTATGTGATAGAAATCGACCGATTTTAGAAAATTTTTGTTTAACACCCAAAATAATATTCATTTTTTAACTATAACTGCAAATTTAAATAAAAATAAAATAAAATTTAAAATATTTAGAACATTAAAAATAACATTTTAATTGCAAATTCAGATAAAATTAACATAAAATTTAAAATATTTTAGAACATTCCAAATAACATTTTAACTGCAAACCTAAATAAAAATAAAATTTAAAATAGAATATTCCAAAATAACATTTTAATCGTAAATTCAGATAAAAAATAATATACAATTTTAAATATCATTTTAATTGCCAATTCAGATAAAAACAACATAAAATTTAAAATATTGTTACGAAAAGATGTAATTTGCCCCACTGTGCAAGCATTCAACAATAATAAATGAGACGCAAGACAATTCAGCGCACTAAGCAATGTGTTAGAAAGAGACGGAAGATCATTCAGCGCACTGAGGCAGTGTGCGAGAAAGAGATGGAAGATCAGCGCATTAAAACACATGAGTGCGAATGAGATGCCAATAGCATACGTCATTCACGAAACGAGCAGAAGGTTCTCGAAACAAGTCGAAGCTTGTCGAAACGTGTCGATCTGATGCATGCAGTATATAAGGAAGCCGCATCTGAGGTACTTGACTTCAGTTGTGATTTGATAGTGAACTAGTGCGTCTCGTGAGTGAACATTGTTAAGCTAAATTTTATAAATTCAGCAGTTGATATAAGTGATTATTCTTTAAGTTGTTATTTAAATAAATAATGTTGATTAATACTAGTTGAAATAATCTACTATATATTTGCGAATGTAAGTATGTATGTCTGTATGTTCCGAATAGGCGTCAAAACGGCTGAACCGAATTGAATCAAATTTTGACACAACATGTATGTTGGGTCTGGGCAGAGTATAGGCTATATCTCGGTGAGATTGGTGGACTGGGCGTGGCACCTCCCATATAACCCAAAAATTAAAAACACATTATGTCAGCAATTAGCATAGCAAATTTAATGAAATTCTGGTCAGCATTATATATAACCATTCTAAACGGTCTCGCGGAATGTGGGCGGTATTAAACCACTGGGCGTGGCACCCCCCATAGAAGGTACATTTTCCAGATAGTGTATTTCAACAGATATTATAGTGATCTTTGTAGTGATCTTATGATATTTCACACCTGGGTATACCAACCATCCCAAATTCTTTAAACTCACCACACCGAAATTCACCAAACTAAAACTCACCAAACTATAACTCACCACTCTAAAATTCACCACACTCAAACTCACCCCTCTAAAACACACCACACTAAAACTCACCACTCTAAAATTCACCACAACGAAACTTACTACACCAAAATTCACCACACTAAAACTCACAACACTAAACTCACCACACTAAAATTCACTACACTAAAACTCACCACACTAAATTTCACCACTCTAAAATTCACATAAATTCATAATAAATATGTTCTTTATATTAATAAAATCACTCCATATCCTTGCATTCACTAAATCTTGGCACGAGTCGTGCACGGGTCCAGCTAGTACTAGATAAAACCAAATATTAGTGTGTTTTTATTTTGTACACAATCGCGATACGAACTCGTAGAACAGTTTTCCGTAGACTGAATTTTCGTAACATTGGTGTCAGAAGTGGGATTGTGATACAAAATGGTTAAATTCGATCAACTTACAGTCGACCAGCTAAAGAAGGAGCTGTCGATTCGTAATCTTGCAACTGCTGGTACGAAAGTAGAGCTGCAGAAGCGCCTAATGGAAGAATTGGAGGCCCAAGGCATTCTTCTCGCGGAGCACGAATTTGAAATTGAATCTGCAGCATCGTCATCGAAAAATCTGGACACAGAGGAGAAAGTACAAACCCAAGTTTTTGATATGAGCCAGTTGATCGGAGCTATGCAGCAACAGTTTCAGATAATGGCTCAAGAAAATTCCAGACAGTTTCTAGAAAATTCAAAAGAGCTTCAAGAAAATTCCAATCTAATTAAAACAGAACTTCAAGAAAATTCCAAACAGCTTCAAGAAAATGCTAACAAAATGGAACAGAAACTTCTAGAAAATTCCAATCAGCTCAAATTAGACATGAAGCATGAACTTGTAGAAAATTCTAACAAAATAGAACAGAAACTTCAGGAAAATTCTGAACAGCTTCAAGAACATTCTAAGCAACTTCTGGAAGTTTCTAATAATCTACATAGCAAAGTAAATGAACTTGAAGCGCATATAAATGATGTTGATGATAAAATTCAAAAATTAGAAAATGGTATAGACAAAGAAATTCAGGAAATAAAAAAAGATTTGCACGTGTTGCAGATAAATGGACCTACACAGCATGTTGTTAGTGGTACGAGGCTAAAATCGCCGATTTACGATGGAACCACAGCGTTCAACATTTTCAAGCTGCAATTTGAGACCACGGCTGTAAGTAATCGATGGTATAATGAGGACAGCGTAGCCGCACTTATCGTGGCGCTAAAAGGAGGCGCAGCCGAGGTATTGCAGACTGTTCCAGAAAGTGATCGAAACAGTTATTTAGCGGTTATGGCTGCACTGCAGCGAAAATATGGTAGTGATCACATGAAACAGATATATCGAATGGAGTTGAAGGGCAGAATGCAACGAAATGGCGAAACTTTGCAGGCGTATGCAGCGGACGTCGAGAGGCTTGCGCATTTGTCGTATGCAGATTCAACGAGTGATTTCATAGAAAAGTGCAAGATCGAAGCCTTTGTTGATGGTATACGCGATCAGCAGACAAAACGTGCAACAGTAATTGCGCCTAAGGTAACATTTACGGAAACGGTTACCATCGCTCTAACACAGGAGACAGCAAATGCGTTGTGCCGATCGGGTCCAAAGGCGCGTAGAATTGATGTGGAGAACGATGATTTCAATTTGCAGACGAACCCAGACATGAAGAAAGACAGGATCATGTCCAAAATAGCGTAAATTTTAATCAAGCTTTAAACTAAAACGAGTCAGATCTGCGGGGCACGATCTGACTCCTATAACCAATTGCCCCAGAATCTCCATTTCACAAATTGCTCGAAAGTCGAATAGTTTAACTGTCAAGGGGCTAATTGATTGGTAACGTTGGATACAGGAGCTTCACACTCAATTATAAGAAGTAACCTTGTTAGGGAGGAAATAGAGCCGCTTATCGGAATAAGATTGCAAACAGCGACAGGTGAAGAGGCTCTAATCAGAGGAAAAATTACCAAGGAAATCACAGAAGTAATATTGTTGTCGGAAGAACATTAGTAGAAGCGACAAAAGACAAAGTTGTTCCAATAAGAGTTCTCAACGTGGAAAACTCGTCCAAATTAATTAAAAAGGGAACAGTGATAGACCAGTGTCAAGAGGCATCAGCGATTATAAATTTTGAGTCAAATCCATCAAGGGACTACGGCACATCGCAAATAAACAAACAATATACTCACAGGTTTATAAATGAGTGGACGAAGGATTTGGCTGTCAAAGAAAAAAGTCAAGTGGAAAAGTTAATTGATAAATATCGGTGTATATTTGCTGAAAAGGGCCAAAAGGATGGCAGAACTGCCATTGTAAAACATCGAATAGACACTGGTGATTCTAACCCAATTCGTCAAGCACCAAGAAGGGAACCACTTGCGAAAAGAGACGAAGTATCACATTTGGTTGAAGAAATGCAAACAAATGGGGTGGTGGAACCATCTGAGAGTCCATGGAGTTCACCAGTAGTATTGGTGAAAAAGAAGGACGGTAGCACTCGGTTCTGCATTGATTACCGAAAACTTAATGATGTCACCAAGAGAGATAGTTATCCACTGCCCAGAATGACACCTTGGATACACTATCTAATGCTAAGTGGTTTTCAACGTTGGACTTGCAAAGCGGTTACTGGCAAGTAGAAATCGATAAGAAAGATCGAGAGAAGACCGCATTCAGTACTGGAGATGGACTATGGCAATTTTTGGTAATGCCGTTTGGACTATGCAATGCCCCAGCAACATTCGAGCGGTTAATAGAGCACGTATTAAAAGGTTTACACTGGAAAACATGCCTAGTATACCTTGATGACATAATTGTAATGGGCAAGGATTTCAACGAGCATCTGAGAAATCTAGAGGAAGTATTCCTTCGATTGAAAAATGCGGGTCTACAACTTAGCCCAAAGAAATGCTCACTTTTCAAGAAAGAAGTCAAGTATCTGGGTCATCGAGTTACCACGGAAGGAGTGCATTCCGATGAAGATAAAATAGTTGCAGTAAAGGAGTGGCCCATACTACAGTAAATCCTTGGCCAAACCCGAGCGAAATTACTGTGTCACCAGGAGGGAGCTTCTTGCTGTAATCGAAAGTGTGAAAATTTTCCACAAATACCTGTACGGGCAACAGTTTCACTTGAAAACCGATCACGCTGCACTGAGATGGTTACTTCAGTTCAAGGACGCAGAAGGTCAAATTGCGCGTTGGATAGAACGATTACAGAGCTACGATTTCACCATAGAACATCGTAAAGGAGGTCATCATGGAAATGCAGATGGTCTGTCACGACGCCCATGTAAACTAGAATGCAGACATTGTTCAAGAGCGAAAGGAAAAGAAAACATAATTGATATTCGTTTGCTAAATGTTTTGCCCGATGAAAAATGGACTCCGGAACAAATTCAAATTGATCATAAATGTGATCCCGACCTCACAAAAATCATGATGTTCAAGGAACAGCAAAGAAAACCATCATGGGAAGATATAGCTGCCGACAGTGCTATAACTAAAGCTTACTTGGCACAGTGGCAGAGCTTAAAGCTGCAAGATGGTTGCTTATATCGTGTATGGGAAAATGAAGATGGTACATCCGCTCGAAGTTTGATTGTTGTTCCCAAGTCAAAAATAAAAGAGATATTAGCGGAATACCATGGTGGATCTAGTGGTGGTCATTTGGGCATTAATAAAACGGTCGAGAAGGTAAAGAAACGTTTTTATTGGATTGGATGCCAAGCGTCAGTCGCCGATTGGATTCGCAGTTGCCCGCAATGTGTACCAGCAAAAGGACCAACAGTCAGAAGTCGCGGCAGGATGCATCAGTACAACGTGGGAGCACCATTTGAGCGTATTGCCATGGATGTCGCCGGGCCGTTTCCAATCAGTGATGAGGGTAATAAGTATGTCCTTGTCGTCATTGACTACTTCAGCAAGTGGCCTGAAGTGTATCCCATGCCGAATCAAGAAGCCACAACAGTTGCGGATGCATTAGTTAACAACTGGGTAAGCCGTTTTGGAGTAGCGATGGAATTGCATTAAAATCAAGGAAGAAATTTTGAGTCTGCAGTTTTTAAGGAAGTATGCAAAATCCTCAACATACACAAAACACGAACAACGCCTTTGCACCCGCAATCAGACGGCATGGTGGAGAGATTCAATCGGACTTTGGAAGAGTATCTGAGAAAAGTGGTTGATAAAAATCAAAAAGATTGAGATACACACATACCATTATTCCTCATGGCTTATCGGACGGCGGTTCATGATACCACAGCAGCTTCACCATCTAAAATTGTTTTTGGAACAGACTTAAGATTACCTGCGGATTTAAAGTTTGGTGCGAGTCCTTCAGCTGGAATTCCTATTCACGATTATGTTTCCAGGAAAAGTGATGAAATGAACGAAGTGCATCAGTTTGTAAGGCAGCGTACACAATTTGCGAGTGATAAGATGAAGGCCAGATACAACTTGCGCACAAATTTAGAGGGATTTACAGAAGGAGAACTTGTTTTGCTCTATAACCCACAAATGAAGAAAGGCTTATCCCCTAAGTTACAAACACACTGGGAGGACCATATAAGATAATTAAAAGAATTAATGATGTAGTGTATCAGATTCAGAATACTGCGGGCGTTAGACGAAAAATGAAAGTAGTACATTTAGAAAGGTTGGCGCCGTATAGAGAGAGAGAGAGAGAATTAACATCTGTTCGGGACGAACAGATTTAGGTGGAGGGCAGTGTTACGAAAAGATGTAATTTGCCCCACTGTGCAAGCATTCAACAATAATAAATGAGACGCAAGACAATTCAGCGCACTAAGCAATGTGTTAGAAAGAGACGGAAGATCATTCAGCGCACTGAGGCAATGTGCGAGAAAGAGATGGAAGATCAGCGCATTAAAACACATGAGTGCGAATGAGATACCAATAACATACGTTATTCACGAAACGAGCAGAAGGTTCTCGAAACAAGTCGAAGCTTGTCGAAACGTGTCGATCTGATGCATGCAGTATATAAGGAAGCCGCATCTGAGGTACTTGACTTCAGTTGTGATTTGATAGTGAACTAGTGCGTCTCGTGAGTGAACATTGTTAAGCTAAATTTTATAAATTCAGCAGTTGATATAAGTGATTATTCTTTAAGTTGTTATTTAAATAAATAAAGTTGATAAATACTAGTTGAAATAATACTAGATAAAACCAAATATTAGTGTGTTTTTATTTTGTACACAATCCAGAGATACGAACAATATTTTAGAATATTCCTAATAACATTTTAACTGCAAACCTAAATAAAAATAAAATAAAATTTCAAATTCAAATAAAAATAACATAAAATTTAAAATATTTTAGAACATTCCAAATAACATTTTAACTGTAAATTTAAATTAAATTTGAAATATTTAGAATATTTCAAAAAACATTTTAATTGCAAATTCAGACAAAAATAACATAAAATTTAAACATTTTGAATATTAGAACATTCAAAATAACATTTTAATTGCAAATTCAAATAAAAATAAAATTTATAATATTTAGAACATAATTGCAAATTTAATTAAAAATGAAATAAAATTTAAAATATTTAGAACATTCAAAATATTACTTTCATTTTAAACTTAAATATAAATATAATAACACTGAAATTTAAAATGTAAAATATTTATTATACCCTACACCTATGAGGTACAGGGTATATTAATTTTGTGCATATATTGTAACGCCCCTTAGGAGGCGTGTCCGGTATGGAAAAGTATATATATTCTTGATTAGCATCACTACCCGAGTCCGTTTAGCCATGTCCGTCTGCTGTCTGTCTGTCTGTCTGTCTGTCTGTCTGTCCGTCTTGCTGTCCGAATACAGAATAACTTGAGAAATACTGATCAGAATGCGATGAAATTTCGTTTCAATATATCTTAGCCAAAAGTAGGAAATGAGTTTTATAATGAGCCAAATCAGTCAACGGACACGCCCACCTCCCATACAAGTCACTTTTATTTAACTTTTTCGGAACTAATAACTCGAAAAGTATTCAAGGTATAGTTATAAAATTTAAAAGGTATTATTAGAATTCACCTAAGAATAGAATTCACCTAAGAATATGTGGTCCAAAAATGGGCGTGATACGTCCACTTTTTTTTCATTATTTCCCGGGTTTTCATAGTGGAAATTTGATCCGTAAATTATTAAAATCAAATCTATGAAATACTAGCCTTTCAAAATTTTAAATATAGGCGTGGTCCGCCCAATTATATTTTTCAAATTTTTTTTTTAGTTTTTTTATACTTTTATATACATTTTTTAATTTATGGGGATATAAGACGTAAGTTTCTGATATATGAATAATATTCTGAGGGTGGGGAGGTTCAGCATAATTAAAAACTTTAAAATTAAGGTATGCAATTAAATATCCCACATTAAAATCCCCAATAAAGGTGTAGGGTATTCCATCGTCGGGCCCGACCGACTATAAAAATCCGCCCCATAATTTTCTAACTTACATGGTCAAATTCATTAAAAATCTAACAATTAAGAATATTTTTTTAACATTGGAAGCCAGGGAAACTGTGGAGAGTTCTAGGGGTTAAAGTGTGATTTTTTTTGTTATTAATAAATATATCGCTGAATTGGAACAGTTACAGTTAGCTTACTGAAATATATTAGGGCTATTGGTTCACAGAGAAATTGTGGGCTCAAATCAGCCTCGAAGTAAATAATAAAGAACATTTACAATTAATAAAAAATAGAGTAGACAGCACAAAGGGTTTTATTAAAGTGGAAGGAGTATATGTCGTGTTCGAAGAATTTATATATTTCTTGGAACACAAAAGCGAGAAACTTAAAATAAATGAAGAAAATCTGGAGGAATTCTTGATATGCGTTAAACTGCGTCTTGATGGAGATGCATACGAATTAGTGAGGACCAAGAAAATTAATGATTTTGAAGAATTGTTTAAATTACTGAAAAACACATATTTAAAGATGGCTACATTAGATTCCGTTCAATACAACTTAAGACAAGCATATCAAGGTGGAGGGGAAACTTTAAGGGCATTTGCAAGGCGATTAGAAGTATTGCAGTCGAACGCAGACGACATAGCCGATACAATGTACAAAAAGAAAAACCTACCGACGGACATTTTCAACACGGAACTATTAAATTCTGTGCTAACAACATTTAAAGTGGGAGTGAGTGACCCGACTGTAAAGATACTGCTGTTGATTAGCAAGGCAGATAATTTAAATGATTTATTAGACGAAGCGTTACGAGCAGAGGCCTCAATACTGAGGAGGCCGAGACTACTGGAGGAACTGTATAGTTTTGAAAAGAGACCGAATGGAACTTCACTTAGTAAAAATAATCAAGAAAATGATATTAGAAATTCATGCCAGGATAGGGGTAAAAATCAACAAAATAGAAATAATGGGATTACAGAGGGTGCCATGAAAAAGGGGCCAGTTTGTTCATTTTGCATTAAACCAGCACACACAAGGGATGACTGTTATTTCCGCAAAAATACACCATTTTGCAGAGAATACGAGGAGTACGGACATGAATTAAGTTGGAGATGTGGATCTAATAGACTGAAAGGACGCCAGGAGAACCAACAATAACCATATCAAAATCACAAATACCATGGGGGACTTCCAAACAACGGATATCAAAATCAACAGCAGCAAAATCAAAATGAACAATATCAAGGTTTTCCAAAAAACGGATATCAAAATCAACAGCAGCAAAATGAGAATCAACAATATGAAGTTTTTCCAAACAACGGATATCAAAATCAACATCAGCAAAATCAGCAAGATCAAGGAGGTAGTGGAGGTTTTCAAAACAATGGATACAACAACAATAATCGTAATAATATAAATAATTATAAAACTAATTATAATAATAATAATAATTATAGTAATAATAATACTAATAATGGTAATGGAAATAATAGAAATAACAACCCGTTTAGAAATAACAACGATAATAGTGATAATGGGCCTAATAGGACATGCAGAAATAAGAGGGCATATTATGGGTGCGGACATATGATATCGGATTGCCACGCCAAGAAAAATTTCGTGCCAAACGGTAATAACGCTCAAAACAATGGAAACTACCAAGGGCCCAGTCAAGGCCAATAAGCTGGGATCCCGTTAACATTAGTAAAGAAATAGTGGATTAGGTAAAAATAGTGGATCATACTCCAAAGGAGCCTGTGATTACATTTGCTACCGCAGCTTCAAACAACAGAAAAACCGTGGGAGAAAATATTGTTCATCAAACGTCGGCAGTGACCGTTGATACATAGTAGAGAAGGTAAAGGGGGAAAAAATGGGCAAAAATATTTGCATGCCAAAGGTCTTGCGGAGTAGGGAGTAAAATATGATTAATAAGTAATACGAAAAATATTAATTAAAGATAATACAATGATATGATAATAGAATGATATGAGATTTTGAAAAGAGATAAAATATATGAAATCGGGAAATTAATAAAATATCATTATTGGGATAATGAAGCAAAAGTGGAAGGTGAAATTAGATAAAATGAATGATAAATAGATAAAATAGATTAGAAGCATTGTAAAAATGAGCTAAAGAAACAAGGGCACAGGTAGATTGGATAAATGTAATATAATTTAAATGTAATATAATTTTATTTCAATAAAAAAAAAAATAATAATAAACAGAAGCTACGGAATTGCAGAATAATTGTTTGTTAGTTTCTATAATAGAGAAAATTCATTAATTAAAAAAAAAATACGTATTGTTAAGAAAAGATGTAATTTGCCTCATATTGCAAGCAATGAACAATAATAAATGATACGCAAAACAATTCAGCGCACTAAGCAATGTGTTAGAAAGAGAAGGAAGATCATTCAGCGCACTGAGATAATGTGCGAGAAGAGATGGACGATCAGCACTTTAAAACACATGATGGCGAATGAGATGCAAATAGCGTGTCGCATTCACGAAACGAGATTCTCGAAACATGTCGAAGATTGTCGAACATGTCGAACTGATGCATGCAGTATATAATGGCGCCGCATCTGAAGCACAGCACTTCAGTTGTGATTTGATAGTGAACAAGTGCGTCTCGTGAGTGAACATTGTTAAGCTTAATTGAAGAAATTAATTAATTGAATAATTGAATAAAAAAATTAATTGAATAAATAAATAAATACAATTAATTAATACCAGTTAAAACCAACTGTTAGTGTGTTTTTATTTTGTACACAATCCAGCGATACGAACTAGTAGAACAGTTTTCCGTAGACTTAATTTTCGTAACATTGGTGTCAGAAGTGGGATTGTGATACAAAATAGTTACATTGGAACAACTTAAAGTCGATCAGCTAAAGAAGGAGCTGGTGATTCATAAGCTTCCAACTGCAGGTACGTTAGTAGAGCTACAAAAGCTTATAATGGATAAATTGAAGATGCAAGGAATTGACCTCTCGGAGCACGAGTTTGAAGTAGAATCTGCAGCCTCGAAATCGAAAAATCAGGACCCAGAAGAAAAAGTTCAGTCCCAAGCTTTTGATATGAGCCAACTAATCACAGCTATGCAGCAGCAGTTTCAGAAAATGGAAATGAAAACAAATGAAAATATGAATGAATTTCTAGAAATTCCAAACAACTTCAAGATAATTCTAACTAAATAGAACATTAACTTCGGAAATATTCTGAACAGCTTCAAGAACATTCTAAGCAGCTTCTGTAGGTTTTTAATACACTACATGGCACTACATGGCAAAGGTAGCCGCGGTAGCTCAGTGGTTAGTGCGTTGGACTGCGAGCCGAAAGGTCCCCGGTTCAAGCCTGGACTGGGGCTAACAACATCTTTTCATAGAAACATTTTTCTATACCGCGCTACCTCTCGTCAGTAAATGGCAAACCTACGAGAGTAAAACCATTGCCTTTGAAAAAGCTCTCACCCGCCGTTCGGATTCGGCAATAAACTGTAGGTCCCCCCACTTTGAGTACAAATATAACACGCACGGCTCAAAATGGTGAGAGAGCTCGGCCGAAGTTCTATCCAGAACTGTAGCGCCAAACTATATATATATACATGGCAAAGTAAATGAACTTGAAGCGCATATGAATGATGTTGATGATAAAATACAAATATTAGAAAATGGTATAAACAAAGAAATCCAGGAAATAAAAAAATATTTGCTCGTGTTGCAGATAACACTGTTCTTCAAGGATTTTAATCTGGAATGAAACCTACCATTTCTGGTTGATTTTGGTCTCCTGATTCTTGCTGCTTACTCAGAATTGTTCCCTATTATTTTTCCCTATTATTCGAGATTTTGCACAAAATCGAGTCAAAGTTTCAAAAAAGGCCGTTTTTGCTACTTTATATCGCTAGTTAACGCACGATTTCGACATGTAACCTTTCCCTACAGATAATTGGCAAATCTGTATCCAGACATCAGTTTTTGCAAAAATTCAAAAAGAATTTTGTGTTACCAAAAAAGTGTGTCGAGAGAGTAATTTATCACAAGTCTCTAAGCTCTCTTAAAAAACTTTTTAATATTAGTTCGCAATGTTTTTTGTCAAAATTTCGAAAAAATGTTTTAAACTTTATCTAACTGAAATTTTTCAGAATATTCTTTAAAATTTTTTTATGAAATATTTAATTAAAATGGAGGGAATTTCACGCAGAGATATACAATTTCATACCGATATAATGTAGTGGTGCTAGATGAAAAATCGAACAAAATTCTTAGCATATGAGGTCTGCATATTGCACTACGTAATCTCCTGGTGAGTATTTGATTCGGCAGGCTTTAATGGGTTAAAAAACATATATCACTTCTGAGCGACTGAACTGAAAATTTTGAAATTTTGACATGACAAAAATAAAAAATGCGATACCCTACAGCTACTCTTTATCAAATTTAAATTATAATATTGTTGGACGCGGCTGTAGTAGTAATATATATTGAATATTTTATTTTAATGAATGGCAGATTTGGATTTTTCGTGACGAATATGAATTGTGAAAATTTTAAAAAATATGCCTTTATGCTTCATCATAATAATAAAACCAGTTGGGAAGGTTAGATCACATGGGAAATTTTAAAGTAGGTGTAATTATGATAGTTAGGATTATCAAAATTATAGTCGGTCTAAGCCGACTATAAATACCCTACACATATGTGTGGTTACCATTCAAAGTGACCAGTCACCAGGTTATACGAATCCTGAAAATAACTACAAACATTCAATCGCTGAGGAATTTCCATTCATTTGGTACCCATATTTACAAATGGGTAGGTGTACCGAATTTCGATTTTTTTTTTTGTGAACCACAAGTCTTTTCGCCGGAAAACATTATTATCATGTATTTGAGCATGAGCATGATATCAATATATATTTGACCAAAAAAGTTTACCTAAGCACGTATACATAAAAATTGATATTTATATGTACATTTTATATGAGGTATTTGAACATAAGTGGTCGGATCATAGGTCACAATGGACCGATCTGGCCAATTTTCGCACATACAGCGTAGGTATATTAGTAATCTAAGTTATAAGTTTCATTTATCTAGCTCTTCAATTTTAAAAGTAGTGGGATTTCAACAGACAGACAGACGGACAGACAGACGGGCAGACGGACATCGCTAAATCGACTCAGGAGGTCATGCTGATCAAGAATATATATACTTTTCCATACCGGAGATGCTTCCTTCTGGGTGTTACAAACGGCGTACCAAACTGAATATACCCTTTCACTCTTAGTGTAGGGTATAAAAATAATAACAAAATTGGTCGCGCAATGTTTGAAATCTAAATTAAAATAATATTTATTGTATATTTTCAACATTGAAAATGGCATGACATTTAATGCGAAGTAAGCTTTTCATATATTGTGAAAATTAAAATGTTCACCTGTTAATCAAACAAACAAAATGAAAATATAAACCATTTTTTTTCTAAAAACAGTTTTTGAAGGTCACTTCAAAGTTTTTAATAAAATTTTTCTGTTTAATACATCAGCGTTAATCAAAATATTTATTTTATTCTTTGTGGTTGACAAATATAATATGGAAATTACAGATTTTTAAATATCTGAGGTAGTTAGTTATGATTGTTTAAATTTGTGTGACTTTTAATATTTTTACATAAGAAATCAAATTAATATGTTTTGAATGACCTGTCATATTTATACATTAAAAATGTTGTGGCTAATAATTTGTTACATTTACAATTTTATATATACTGATAAATTTAATAAATTTAATATTATGGAACTTTATACATTTTTTTGTAATATTTTTGAAAAAAGATTTCAATAATTTTAAAAAATGTTTTGATTACATTAAATACGTTTAGATTTATGTCATTCGATAAAATGTTCTTGAACGATGCAGATTTTAAATTGAAAGAATATAAATTAAGTGTTTTATTTAGTTCTTGTTGTTTTATTAGGAACTACAATGTCAATGACTAGTGCAACTTTCCGCAGTTAATAGCTGCATTCGGTTCAGCTCAAGTGATTCAATTATTTTGTTTTTCAAATCACCTGATCTGCCTGTTGAAGCGGCTAGATACATTACTCTTTAAAAAACTAAATAAAAGTGAACTATAAATGTCGGTTATCATGCTAATAATAGCTATGAAAATTGACATAAAATTCCATTTATGTTTTCACTCATTGACTAAAAATTTATTTGAGGAGCAAGTGTTGTAAGTCAACATGGGGTGTTTTGGTAACTCTCTATGCGTTGATATTATAAACGTATCGTGACCTACTACCGCGATGACTACCTCATGCAGTCATCTGTAAGTTTGTGTGATGTAGGACATACGTAACAGAGTTCAGCAAGCAAATAGACTAGCAACAGCATCGTCGAAGCTGGGTCAAACCCGCGGTGGCGTGATTGGCTAGAGTGGAATTTTGCGCACGGCACTCGGCCCGAACATGTTAGATTTGGAACATGCCTCAATATAATAGTTTAAGTTAGATTTTAAGTTAGTTGTAATCGGGCGTTGTAAATCGTTAGTGGTAATTCTTAGTTGTAAATAAGAGTTTTTAAAGTGTAAGAAGAGTTTTTAAAGGGTAGCAATAAAGACTTAACTTAAAACAACGCAAAATAAGTCTAATAGAAATTTATTTAAAATATCAGTAACAGCATTAAAAGTGGAAGTAAGTATAATTGAAAGTTATGAGAAGTAACATTTTGGCGCAGCCGGAGACCAGGAATCAAAAAGATAGAAGGAAGAAAGGAAGGAGACATTTTTAAGAACAGGAAGCTACAAAGGAATTTTAAGTGAGTATTACTGAAAATTAAGGATTGAAACCTAAACGAATAACGGATTTGATTTCGGTTTCGGTTTTTTCCGTGTTTCGGTTTCGGTTACGGTTTCGGTTTAAAGTTTTTATAACGAAACGGTTTCGGTATACGGTTTCGTTTTGATTTCGGTTTTTGTATAAAATATTTCATATTTTTCAATGTCTTCAACAAAAAACCTGGGGTAAAGTGAAACATGGGGAAATTAATGTCGGCAATTACAATTTTTGACCATGTTTTTGCATTTAAAAAATAAAAACAATTGTCAAGTGCTTCTCAATATGGCATCAACTTTTTCATCCATAGTTATAATCAAATTATATATTTTGTCTGCATATCGAACAAAGTGAAAAAAAAAATGTTTAAGAGTTTGGTGGACTTTAAAATGATCGAATATTGTATATCTTTTGAAAAAAAGTAAGAATCATTTTCTGGGATAAAGTGGGAAACGTAATTTAAGCAACAATCGTAATGTTAGTGCAACTATTGTGTAATATGAATTATTTAATTGATTTCGCCAAGAAAATAACTTCAATCGTGACCACAAACCAATAAAAAGCTACATTTTGACTTGAAATATAAGGAATATTTCGTATAGGCATATTTCTGTTTTCGTCAACAATAACCCAATAAACATTTTTATAAGCGAATAGTAAAAATGTTTGGAAAATAAGTTACTAATAAATACATTTCGACAACATTTTGAAATATACGTACTTCCAAATACTTTTCAACGCATTTTGTGAGTACTTGGAATATACTGACTTAATTCTTGTTTAATAAGTATTCTTCTAAATGTCGATTTCAATTTAGAATATGATTTAGAAATGCACTTTCTTCAAAATACTTTTCAACGCATTTTTATTGTATTTGGAATATACGTGCGTTTATAAGTTTTAAAATGTGTTTTGTACTATGCATGGTGCAGCATGGTTGTTTTAAAAAATTTACATAAACGTTTTTATTTTATATCAAATTGAAAATATATTATTTTCAATCAAATTATTTTTGTGATAAGTTGTGCATATAGTTATGCAGGGCACTAATTATTATTAACTTTAAAAGTAATGAAAATTACATAGTGATGATAGTTTCGGAGCTGTTGGTGGTGGGCGTTAACTTGATTTTGACCGCAGTATGTCATCCGATGCTGGTGCTTCGCATCGGCGAAATGCCCATATTATGCCCGACGATGTAGCGAATATCATGGTGCTTTCATCTGATGTTGCTAAGTATGAAATCTTCATGGCGATATGCGTTCCGGCAGTGCACTCTGATCTCGAAGAGCACCAAAATGCTCCGAGTGCCTCCGAACTAACCAATATATATTTCTTTTTTTATATAGTTTTTTTCATCTTACAACAAGTTTTAAAACACATTTATAAAAACATATTTTAAAAACCCATCTATGGTTATTTAAAACAGTTAATATATGTTTTTAAATAAGTGTATATAAACATCAATAAAACCCTTACAGTTTGCACAAAAATAACCGGATAATACATTCTTTCATTTTGAAATATACCTGTAAATCATGTGCAATTTATGAAAATTCAAAACATAAAAAACATGTTTTAAAAACATTTATGAAATGTTTATTTATACAGAAAAGCACACATGTACTTGTGAAGCTCCTATATCTTGAATATTGCTATATTTAAGAGCCGTTTTCCAAAGAAAATCGTACGCTTTTATTCAATGAAATATTTACATGAGTAAGCGTACCATATGCGTATTTCCAAGCATAAATGTTTATTGGGAACGAATTACGATGCGCATACACACACTTTCACAACGACAATTCTTCGTTGCTATCCTGTATCATTACATGTATGTATCTAGTACAGCTATCTAGTTGGCAACAACAACGAGTTTTCTTTGTGGTAAAAACCCTCCAAAAATTCTATCAAAAGCTTGGATTCGCATTTTTGTTGTTGTTGCACTTTCAAACGAATCAGCAGATTTGTGAAAAAAAAACACAAACACAAAAAGCAATATCAGCTAAATGTGGTACACTGTGAAAATGTTCATATATTATTTTTTATTTTTTGGTTTTATAAATTAAATGAAATAATGCACATAGAACTTAACTTAAGAAAAACTTCATGATTTTACAATTAACAAAAAAACTATGTATAAAAGTAAAATAAAAATGTGCATAGCACAGTGCATACGCACAATCGATGTACGAACTAGCGTAGCGAAGAAAAGAGAAAAATCATTGTTTTGTCTATTTTATCTTTTTGAAGCGACTTTTGAAGCTATTTACCGCTACAAAAGTGCTTCATAGACCTAATTTTTAAGATAATAATAATTGTTTGGCACTACAGTCTATAAGAACTTAGGCCGAGCTCTCTTATCATTTTGAGCTGTGCGTGTTATATTTGTACTCAAAGTAAGATGCTTATATTAATTAGCCTTGAAATACAAAAAATAAAAAAAAAATAAAAACACACATATTCATAAATATTTTGCACGCTTTCCATTGTTACTTGTTGTTCAATATTTAGCAATATCATGAATTCTTTTGAATTTCATTATTACCTTAAAAACATAATAAATACATTATAATGATAAAAAACGCTTTTCTTGCAGTATTAGTCTTGCACTTGCTCTTGTTCTGCAGCTACACAAATTAATGAAAGAAAAAAAAACAAATTTTATACCAAAGACCGTTGTTTTGGAAATATTGTCTCTCAAAAAAAAAACGTGAATATTTTTGTACAACAAGAAATTTGTATTTCGGTAACTCCAAATTATATTAAATGACATTAAAACATGCCTTGTCTTTAAGATCTTCTATATAAAATAAAATATTTTTTTCTGTTCCTTTTTATACTTTTTTAAAAACCGTTAAGTATAAAACCGAAACCCGGTTTAAGTATAAAACCGAAACCCTTTATTTCGGTTTTGGATATCGGTTTATTTCTGATTTTCATATAACGGTTTCGGTTACGGTTTCGGTTTTAAAGATGAAACGGTTTTAAACGGATATCGGTTTCGGTTTCGGTTACGGTTTCAATCCTCGCTGAAAATTGTAAATTATTTGATATAAATCGACCGAATTTAGAAAATTTTTGTTTAACACCCAAAATAATATTTATTTTTTAATTATAACTGCAAATTTAAATAAAATTTAAAATATTTAGAACATACAAAATAACATTTTAATTGCAAATTCAGATTAAAAATAAAATAAAATTTAAAGTATTTAAAACATTTAAAAGAATATTTAATATATTAAGAAAATTTAAAAATAAAATAAAACGTAAAATATTTAGAACATTCCAAATAACATATTAACTGCAAATTTAAATGAACATAAAATAAAATTTTAAATATTTAGAATATTCCAAATAACATTTGAATTCCAAATTCAGATAAAAATTAAATAAAATTTAAAATATTTAGAACATTTAAAATAACATTTTCATTGCAAGTTCAGATAAAAATAAGATAAAATTTAAAATATTTTAGAACATTCCAAATAACACTTTAACTGCAAATTTAAATAAATATAAAATAAAATTTTAAATATTTAGAATATTCCAAATAACATTTTAATTGCATATTCAGATAAAAATAAAATAAAATTTAAAAAATTTAGAACATTCAAAATAACATTTTAATTGCAAATTCAGATAAAAATAAAATAAAATTTAAAATATTTAGAAAATTTAAAAGAATATTTAATAGATTTAGAATATTTAAAAATAAAATAACACTTAAAATATTTAGAACATTCCAAACAACATTTTAATTGCAAATTTAAATAAACATAAAATAAAATTTTAAATATTTAGAATATTCCAAATAAAATTTTAATTACAAATTCAGATAAAAATAAAATAAAATATTTAGAACATTCATATAACATTTTAATTGCAAATTCAGTTAAAAATAATACAAAATTTAAAATATTTTAGAACAATCCAAATAACTTTGTAACTGCAAATTTAAATAAAAATGAAAAAAAAAATAAATATTTAGAATATTCCAAATAACATTAAAATTGCAAATTCAGATAAAAATAACATAAAATTTAAAATTTAGAATATTCCAAATAACATTTTAACTGCAAATTTAAAAAAAAATAAAATAAAATTTTAAATATTTAGAATATTCCAAATAACATTTTAGTTGCATATTCAGATAAAAATAACATAAAATATAAAATATTTAGAACATTCAAAATAACATTTTAATTGCAAATTCAGATAAAAATAAAATTTATAATACTTAGAACATTATTACAAATTTAATTAAAAATGAAATAAAATTTAAAATATTTAGAACATTCAAAATATTACTTTCATTTTAAACTTAAATAAAACCAGTTGGCAAGGTTAGATCACATGGGAAATTTTAAAGTAGGTGTAATTATGATAGTTAGGATTATCAAAATTATAGTCGGTCTAAGCCGACTATAAATACCCTACACATATGTGTGGTTACCATTCAAAGTGATATATAGGTCACCAGAGTATACGAATCCTGAAAATAACTACAAACATTCAATCGCTGAAGAATTTCCATTTATTTGATACCCATATTTACAAATGGGTAGGTGTACCGAATTTCGATTTTTTTTTTTGTGAACCACAGGTCTTTTCGCCGGAAAACATTATTATCATGTATTGAGCATGAGCATGATATCAATATATATTTGACCAAAAAAGTTTACCTAAGCACGTATACATAAAAATTTATCTTTATATGTACATTTTATATGAGGTATTTGAACATAAGTGGTCGGATCATAGGTCACAATGGACCGATCTCGCCAATTTTTTCGCACATATAGCGTAGGTATATTAGTAATCTAAGTTATAAGTTTCATTTATCTAGCTATTCAATTTAAAAGTAGTAGGGATTTCAACAGACAGACGGACAGACAGAGGAGGTCATGCTGATCAAGAATATATATACTTTTTCATACCGGAGATGCTTCCTTCTGGGTGTTACAAACGGCGTACCAAACTGAATATACCCTTTCACTCTTAGTGTAGGGTATAATAAAAATAAAATAAAATTTAAAATATTTAGAATATTCCAAATAACATTTTAATTGCAAAATCAGATAAAAATAACATAAAATTTAAAATATTTTAGAACATTCCAAATAAAAATAAAATAATATTTAGAATATTCCAAAAAACAAATTCAGATAAAAATAAAATTTATAATATTTAGAACATAATTGCAAATTTAAATAAAAATGAAATAAAATTTAAAATATTTAGAACATTCAAAATATTACTTTCATTTTAAACTTCAATAAAAATATAATAACAGTGAAATATTTAGAAAATTTAAAATATTTGATTTCTAACTAACATGGTCAAATTCATTAAAAATCTAACAATTTAATGAACAAATTTGAAAGTTATAGAATTAATAATATTTTTTTAACATTGGGAAGCCAGTGAAACTGTGGAGAGTTCTAGGGGTTAAAGTGTGATTTTTTTTGTTATTAATAAATATATGGCGGAATTGGAATAGTTACAGTTAGCTTACAGAAATATGTTAGGGCAATTGGACAGGTTCACGGAGAAATTGTGGGCGCAAATCAGCCTCGAAGTAAATAATAAAGAACATGTACAATTAATAAAAAATAGAGTGGACAGCACAAAGAGTTTTTCTAAAGTAGAAGGAGTATATGTCATGTTCGAAGAATTTATATATTTCTTGAAACACAAGAGCAGAATAAAATAAAAGAGATAGAAAACTGGATAGGCGAGTTTGTAGCATTAACCAAAAAAATAAACGATAAATTAGCAGAAAAACAGGAGTTTTAGATCACGTCTGCGGGATAGAGTCGGAAAACGATAAGGATATGTCTGATGAATCAGTAGCTAGAGCACTGCATCAACAACATAGATTAGAATTCGAATCAGGCGAATAACAAATAAAGAGAATTAGACTCACAGATCAGATTTTTAGAGGCGGAAGCTAAATTAGCACATGAAACTTCGTTGTACCATAAGGAAGCTTTAAGAATAGAAGACAATTTAGAAACGTTAACAACAAATAGAACAATAATTGAAATACCTACACGGATAGAAAAGATTTGTTTGAATATATTTGAATGTAATAAAAAAGTAATACGAAATTACCATACATGCATTAGGAATGCAGTGTAATTAAATTATAATAGAAATTGAATTTATTTTTGTTCACGTGTAAACATTATTATATTATCCAGCAGCATCTGTCAAAATTACCATAAATATGTTACAATACCAACATAAAAATTTAATTGATTTGAATAAACAGTTTCTTGGCAATTTACTTGGTTAAAGCTATGTTTTGAAACACAGAAAATTCTAATCAAATCTAAATAAAAAATATGTTCGCAACGCTCGTCTTCGATAATTTATCGACTGACGAAGTTGGCAACTTTGTGCAGCATTTTCTACTTACGCCATCTCTTGCCATCGTTTGAACACATTGATGTTTAAAAACAAACAAACAAACAAACAAACAAGAAATTGGATTTAAATAAGTGTATTCTTGCAACATTCTTTTTGTATACGAAGTTGGCACTCGTTGAGCAGAATTTTCTACCTACGTCTCTTTTGTCGTCGTGTGCAGTATGTATAGGGTCATTTTAAACATACTGATGTTTGAAAACAAACAAAAAAAAATAATTTAAATGTAAATAAAGGTAATTTTGCAGCTCTCTTCTTGTATACAAAGTTGACACTCGGAGATCGGCATTTTCTGCGTACGTGTCTTTTGTTGTTCGTTTAGAAAACGTGTTCGCGTCGGTAGTAATTTTGTTGTTTGTAAATTAAATAAATATATAAATTGAGTTACAAAAAGTACAAATAGTAAAAGAGTATAATATAGTGCAGTGTATAATTTCTGAAACTAATGTGAAAAAACCACAAATAAAAATCTGTGTTTCGATTTTCAAACAGAATTTGGCATGTTTTTTGTACAAAAGCATCCGTGAATTCCTTGCCTACGCTGTGCTGTACTGAGATCAACTGTAACTGTACCAAATATAATGCCCGATTTACATTGTATCTTCTGTGAGTCTCATTGTATCTCCTAGGGTTGATTTTTTTTTTTGAAAAACTGCTATTTTTATATGAAAATTTAAAAAAACGCAACCCTAGGAGATACAGTGAGACTCAAAGAAGATACAATGTAAATCGGGCATAATGCGAGCCTGGATCGTCTGGTTTAGCGTCTGCTGGTGCAATTGTGCATTCATTGATACTGTCAATGTATGCAGTTTTAAACGAAATATTTATTTATGCATTTAAAAATTTGTATATGAATTCAATTATTATATATTCCCACTGTGCATGTTAAAAGATTTTTAATGAAAATTAATAAAAAAAACAACATTTTATTTGATGTTGCAAAATTATTTTTTGGATATTTCGAAATGCGTACGAAATCTGGATCCGGTGTTCAAGGGCGAAGATTCACCGGAGCTTCTTAGATTTATAGACGATTGAAAGGCAGCGAACCATAAAATAATTGAAGAAAAACAAGAGAAATTCATGATATGCTTTAAACTGCGTCATACGAATTAGTGAGGCCCAAGAATATCAATGATTTAGAAGAATTGTTTAAATTACTGAAAAACACATGTTTAAAGATGGCTACATTAGATTCCGTTCAATACAACATAAGACAAGCATATCAAGGTGGAGGGGAAAGTTCAAGGGCGTTCGCAAGGCGATTAGATTTATTTCAGTCGAACGCAGACGACATAGCCGATACAATGTACTAAAAGAAAAATCTACCGACGGACATTTTCAACACGGAACTATTAAATTCAGAACTAACAGCATTTACAGTGGGAGTGAGTGACCCGACTGTAAAGATACTGCTGTTGATAATTTAAATGATTTATTAGACGAAGCGTTACGAGCAGAGGCCACAATACTAAGTGGGCCGAGACTACTGGAGGAACTGTATAGTTTTGAAAAATGACCGAATGAAACTTCACTTAGTAACAATAATGAAGAAAATGATATTAGAAATTCACGCCAGGATAGGGGTAAAAATCAACAAAATAGATATAATGGGAATAACGGGGGTGCCATGAAAAAGAGGCCAGTTTGTTCATTTTGCATTAGAAAAAAATATATATATATTGAAATAAGTAATTTTAATTTTAGATAAATGTTACTTATACCTGAGACACACATCTAGTAAAGTTATTATAATAACAATACTATAATATTCTAAATACCAGATAGGTGACAGACATAACGTAGTATAGTTTGCGTAGTAAATAAAACTATGCAAAAGAAATATTACAGCATTTTCATTTTTGTTGGGTACCACGGTTACTAGAGAATATTTTATTCTAGTCAACTGTAAAGATCACTATTTTTAGAAGGTCGTGACAATTTTTATTTTTTGTTTTCCTATTACAGACTTCTAATAACAGTGAAAACAACGTTTTTTTACGCGACAGGTTTCCTTTACTTGCAGATCCTCAGTGGACACTTATATTTTTTGTTAATATTGTAGCTTTACTACATTGAAATTTGCAAAGTCGTGGTCATTTTATTTTTGTGCTGTCAATTAAATGCAGTTCAATAAAATTCAGTTTCTAACATTAATTTTTCAATAAAATTTTGAAAAACAATTTCAAATAATTTATTTACTATTTGGAATTTATTATGACATTTCAGTACAAACAGCTCTTTTGACAAAAAGCTTTCGGAAAGCTTTTAAAATTTGGTTGTGTTTACGACTAATCCCGCTTGTCGCAAAGTGTCTCTATATATATATATATATATATATATATATATATATATATATATATATATATATATATATATAATATTTTTGAATCCATATTTCCCTTACCCATTTTTTTTTTATATATTTTCAGCAATTGAGTTCAATGAAACCGCGGCCATTGGCCTACAGGCGAAAAGACCAGAGCTGCAGGCAGAGACACTTTGCGACAAGCGGGATTAGTCGTAAACACAACCAAATTTTAAAAGCTTTCCGAAAGCTTTTTGTCAAAAGAGCCGTTTGTACTGAAATGTCATAATAAATTCCAAATAGTAAATAAATTATTTGAAATTGTTTTTCAAAATTTTATTGAAAAATTAATGTTAGAAACTGAATTTTATTGAACTGCATTTAATTGACAGCACAAAAATAAAATGACCACGACTTTGCAAATTTCAATGTAGTAAAGCTACAATATTAACAAAAAATATAAGTGTCCACTGAGGATCTGCAAGTAAAGGAAACCTGTCGCGTAAAAAAACGTTGTTTTCACTGTTATTAGAAGTCTGTAATAGGAAAACAAAAAATAAAAATTGTCACGACCTTCTAAAAATAGTGATCTTTACAGTTGACTAGAATAAAATATTCTCTAGTAACCGTGGTACCCAACAAAAATGAAAATGCTGTAATATTTCTTTTGCATAGTTTTATTTACTACGCAAACTATACTACGTTATGTCTGTCACCTATCTGGTATTTAGAATATTATAGTATTGTTATTATAATAACTTTACTAGATGTGTGTCTCAGGTATAAGTAACATTTATCTAAAATTAAAATTACTTATTTCAATATATATATATTTTTTTCTAATGCAAAATGAACAAACTGGCCTCTTTTTCATGGCACCCCCGTTATTCCCATTATATCTATTTTGTTGATTTTTA